>VWZW01007936.1:1169670-1614292 GCA_013397115.1 Edolisoma coerulescens | reverse complement strand
TTTTTTTTTTTTTTTTTTTTGTAGCCCACTCAACTCAATCTCATAACACATTCTCATGCATTTTGTTATGTCCAGAATCCCTTTCCTGGGAGTTTTTCTGGGATAACTACTAGAATATGTTTTTTCCATCTCAAAACATGTTGATATTAGAGCAACTTTTAATTATATTTTCTGTGAATATGCCTATGGTATTTTATCAAAACTGGAACTGGTTTTTGATAAGGAGTAAAGGACAGATATAGCTGATGAAACTGGTGAAACACTGTTTTGTTTCATCAAATAAGCCCACAACACTTTCACCTCCAATCACTTCTTGTTTCTTTTCTGCTTTATTTCAGGAATTGCACACAAATTAGTTATCAGTCTTTCCACATATTATAGTGCTGGTGATGGTCAATATTGAATTATGAGGGATGTTAACAAAATTTTCAACAGTCTAATTGCTTCTCTTATCTCCAGTGAAATGTTATATTAAACAGCAACAGTGACCAGGTTGCATAGAATTTCTATAATACATCGGTGGGATTGCATTATCAAAGTCTCCAGCATTGCATAATGTGGCTCTACCTGCATCTGTGTGTTGCACCTGAATCATTTTGTCCAGGGCAAAGTCCTAAAAATAATCATGTGGTGCATGATGGGCTGGAGGAGGAAAAATTGAAAGAATGAGATGAGGGAAACACAGTACAACAACTGTGTATTATATAGACCACTTCTCAACTAATAAGGTGGTGTTTGTCAGTAAGGCCCTAGAACTGTAAATGAAGTGTGAAGTATCCCGTCCCTGCCATTAGGTAAGGACAAGAAGAGGTGATAATTGGTTGGGAACGGGGCGTGAGATAAATTGGCAGATACTGGCAATGGCCAAACAAAAAGAGGAAACATAGATCTTCTGCTTGGTCTTTTTGACATTACTGCCACAAATAATGCTAACAGCTTCTCTGCAGAGCTAACCAACACTGAAACTGGTCGGTATTTTTGTATTTTTCCATTGGCAATCACTGTGGCACTGCCATGATTACTTTGACTCCAGTGTATAATCTTCTTTCCTTCTGACAAAATGTTGTACATAACATACCCTTTTATTGTGCTATAAGAGAATTCTTCTCTTAAACAGTAAAAATGAACAGAGGTCCTTACTATTTGAGCCTATGAAAAGATGTTCTTATCCACAGGCATGGAACAACATATTTGCAGTAAGTAAAATTTATCCATTCCTAAAAATACTGTTTCACTTCTATCTGAGGCTGGATTCCTGCCATAAATCTGCTGTGGTGTTGTGATGTTTTGGTGGGATGCAGCAATTAGTCAAAGAAAGAACCCTACTTTGATATGATAAAATTGTTTCTAGTTACAATGGGTTATGGAATCCCTTGCACTCGGAGTGATGAAACGGAGTAGTTGAAACTGTGGTTGGAAAGGACTGAGGAAGACTTGAGTCAAACCAAATCAGATCAGGACTGTCACCAACACTGAAACAGGTCAAGTCTGATTTATGTACCCAAGTCATAGAAACCTCTAGGTGACGTTTGCTTATGAGAACATTGGGCCCATTGCTGTGCTATGAAACAACTGCTCCTCAGTGTCCCCATCCATCACACTGCAAGCTGGATATATTGGGATGGGATTAGAAGCCATGTTTGCTCTTGGAAGAAGTTTATACTGATTACATACTGAGAAGTGTATTCTGAGAGTACATGTACACTGCTGTAGATACAGTGCACTTCTGAAGGTTTTTAACTTTGGGTGTTAGTACCAACTCCTTCATAAATGTGCGAACTTGTTGCTATGAAATTGAATTTGGGTGTTACTTTAATGTGTGGAACACCCAGTCAGCCCACAATAAAGATCATCTTAGTAATGTGCAGTCACCACCATGTTACCATATTGATATGTAGTGTCCCACAGAATTTCTCTGATGCTTTCACACCAAAGATATCAGCCTCTGATCAAAAGGAGATTGTGCTCAGTTTTTAAGCTGTGCACTGCATGAGACAGGACTGTTCTCACTACAGCCAGTAGAAGGGATTGAGCCATGTACATAAACACTTAAATGGGATATTCTTGTTATTTCAGTCCGGTGTTTGTAGACTGGAAACTGATAAAAAAATTTATTCAAAAATGTGAAAGGAAGAAGGGGGTGGGGGAACCAAACAAAAACCAAGTGTCACACAGGCAAGGACAACTTGATGTCCGCCTTTTTGGGAAGAGATACTGTATCTCAGGAGCAGGAGTTAGATCGTGGGGCATGTTCTGCTCCCTGCACTTTCAGTAGGCATCTCTTGAAACACTCAGGAGTTGTCAGCACTTGACCAGGAAATACAGTTCCCATCTGTTTCATACTGTCCTGAAGAGAATTCAAAAATCTACTTTAAAGAAAAAACTGTCAACTATAACTACTACCTGCTTGATCCATTTTTTTATGGATTAAGTAATTTATATAGTTTATCATTTGTTCAAAATACTATTGAAAGGCACATATTCCTGAAGAGAAAGTGAGCAATAGACAAGCTTTTGCCAGTGAATCAGCTGTCTTTGCAGCCCTGAAGCCTTTTAAAATGTAATATAGATATGGCAAAGATAAGAAAAATGCAGATGCCCTCTGCAACTGTGACAAAATGAAAGAAGAGTTGCAAAGAGGGAGAGAGATGTCTATGACACAACCACGATGAGCTTATTTCCTCAGGTTGCAAAGGAAAATTGAACAAACAAAAGACCGGTAAGTACTGATATAAGAGTTTTAGACACTGGTTCTCCATGCTGTTAAAAGTTTAAAGAGAACTAGTTTTACAGCTGATTCTTTACCAATGCTTTGGCTCCCATTGTGTCATTTGTCTCCAGGATTAGCATCTTGTGAATCGGGACAGAAGATTTAATGGTGAATGAAACTAGAAATAAAAAGAAATAACGGTTATGCAGAATGACAGTTATTCCACAAATGCAAAGAAATAACAGTTAATGCCAGCTTTCTTGGCATATTTGTGATGTGGGGTAGTGGTGCTTGGAGATTATTAAGGGATTTTTTTACCCTTTTAATAAGACAAAATACTAAGTCTGAAGCTTTTAATTTCATAGTCCTCTCACTTCTGCTGCTATTGGTGACAATACCGCAATAATATAATTATTTCAGTGATTCTAGTCATTTATCTGTCTCCCAGTAATCTCAACAGGAAGGCAACTCAGTCTTGCTTGAGTCTTGAAGCTGTGGTTTATACTTCCTTGCAGCTAGTCTCCAAGTTGTTAAGAAAGTACTTTTACTAAACTTGAGTCACATTAACTTTGAGGAAGTCTGATTCCTTATGTGAGGTGGTGACAGAGTTGAGTAGCCTGTTATGACTGCAGAATTAGAGGAATTGTAGAATGGGCAAGGCAAATATTGCAATTGAGCTGTTTCCTCCAAGTTCTCATGCCAATTAGAATGGACTAGAATATTTTCATTTGGAAGGGACCTACAATGATGATCTAGTCCAAATGTCTGACCACTTCCTGACATGCCTTCCAGCCCTTTCACCAGCTTTGTTTCCTCCCTGCTCTGGGCACTTTCAAAGGCCTTAACATCCTTTCTCAAATTGTGGGGCACAGAACTGAGGTGAGACCACACCAACACTGAATAGAACAGGACAACCACTTCTTTTGACTGGCTGTTTGTGCTGGTTTTTTTGCTCCCCAGGACATGGTTTGCTGTCTTGACTGTCAGGGCACACAGCTGACTCACACTGAGCTGCTGCCCACCAGCACCCCCAGATCCCTTTCTGCAGGGCTGCTTGGCCTTTCTCCATCCTAGGTGTGGAATCCAGTATTTGGACTTGTCAAGTTTCATACCGTCCAGTGCTAAATCTATCTAGAGCCCTCTGCAAGGCTTCTAGTCCCTCAAGAGAGTCGACAGCACAACCCAGTTTGTTACTGACAGCAAACTTGTTAATACTGCATTCAACTGCATCCAGATTGCTGATAAATATATTGAACAGAACTGTCCCTTGAACTGAACCCTGAGGAACAGCTCTGGTTGCCAGTCACCAGGCAGATGTAGCCCCATTCACCACAACACTTTGAGCTCTGCCGTTCAGCCAGTTCCTAACCCAGGACACTGTGTACGGCTCATCCCACAGCTGGGCAACTTGTCTGGAATGGCGCTGTGAGGGATGGTATCAAAAATCTTAACACTAAATCCCAGGAAAAACTGCATCCACTGCCTCCCCTTCATCCACTAAGCAGGTGATGTTACCTTTCAGGAGATTAAGAAGCAGGTTGAACATCTCTGAGGCTTGTTCTCAGAACTGTGCTGGTGACAGCTGGTAGTGTCTTCATGCTGTGGATCTTTCAGTACTGGGACCAGAACAGATGCTAATCAAGGTGCTTTGAAGAGGCTCTCAGCCATGCAGTTATTATGTGACTATTTGTGGTTTTCTTTTGTGTAGCAGTTGCTGGCATCTTTCCATCAATGGTTCTTAGGGAGACATGTTAAGAGATTCTGATTTTTCCTCTTTTGCTCTGCTCTTACAGGCCTTGCAAAAATATATAATCTAAAACATTTTATGCTGTTATTAGAGAATATGGATTGTTGCTTGAGTTTATTCTTTTTCTTCGTTTGTTAATTGTAATAAAATGTACTACATTTTTATTTGTGCTGATGTCAGCTGGGAGGAATACAGCAGCCATCATCACGTGTTCTTTTAAGGTAAAAATAGGAGGTGCAAATGGAACCACTGGATCTTCCTTTAAAAAAATGCTTTTAGACCACATCAATTTGAAAAGTGATAAATGAGAAAATGAACAGTCATAGGGACTTAATCTTTCCATAATACAAAACTAGGTGGCTTCAAGGTGAGTTACAGATGTACAGAGGCCAAGAAAGACATCAATTAAATATTTAATAGGTTAAGTCTAGTGCTATCAGTCAGAAGAATCAAGGAAAAAAGAAAATCCATGGCAGTGACTGATGGTACGTGATTTCTCATGCATTGGAGTCATATCTTAACTTCTGTAGATGTTTTCAAGTTTTTGAAGAACAGAAAAATGTCTGGAAAAGATAGTTGGAAAAATATTATTCTATTTTGCTGAAATTTAATTGCTTAATTCTTTCAGAAATGCATCAAGCAATCCATCAGGTTTTTGGTTGTTTTTTATTTCTTCCGTGTTAGCTGCACAGAGGACAGAAGAGTGGAAAGGGAGAGAGATGTAAGGGAAAGGAAATGTAAGCTACAGGCATTGTTCTGCTGCTTCATCTGACCTACTTGCCCACATGTTGTCATCAAAACTTGATTGTCAAGATAAAAGATATTACTTTTGGTATCCCAGTACATCTATGCCTGGAAGTAATATCATCATCATCTCTCTGAATTCAGTTAAAGGAATTTTCTTCACTTCTTGCCTGAATTACTGCATGTTGTGTTGCAGTCCATTGAAAAACTGTTATATATTANAGAGAGAGAGAAAACTAGAAGGGAGGGATTGTATTAACTGAGCAGAAAAGGCAATTTTAATAGTAGTCCAAAGGGAAGCTGGGGGAGTATTTCCAAAGGAGGTATAGAAAGGAAGCAGCCCAACTTAGGTATAGCCAGCAAGAATAGAAGCAACACCTTCTTCTGATTGCTACAATCCTATAAGAGATAGGAAAGAACGTAGGAAGAAGTCTTCAGTGATAGTAAAAGGAAATATTTGGAGAGAGGAGTTGAGGAGCTCCATTTCAGACATAGTAACATTTAATTAGACAGTCCAGAAACCTTTTGACCAGAGTTCTGCAAGTAGGCTAAACATTGTGTCCAAGCTGGACAGAAGGGTAGACTGAGGTTGAGTTGAAATCTAGGTTGGCTAGATCAAGTAGAAACATAGGTTTGAATCAGTATAAATAATGGAAAAAACTGAGGGAGAATCTTATACAAGAAGAGACTGGATTGAAGGCATTACATTTCCACCAATACACAGTTCTTCTCTCTTCTTTAATATTCCAGCCAACAGCACTGTTGATGCTTTAATGGAATGTCCTTTTCATACAGCATGCACAACAATTGATCTTTCTGCTCTCTAATTTATTAATTATAAATATTTATGAATTATTTATTATTTAGTTAAAAAATATGCTTGTTTAGAGCAGCTGATGAGGTGCTGAGTTATTATAGTGCCATTAATGAACAAATCATGAAACAGAAATTTTAATGTGCTGAATACTGAACAGGGAACTTTAACTATTAGAGTCACTTCAAATAACTGTTAGGCATTTACAAGAAAAGAATTTACATAATTCAACTGATAAGCTTTTGTGGTGTTCATGAAGGTGTATGATAAAAAAAAGGCTAGTATAGTGGTGAGATAGCCATGTGTCTGTCCAGTAGATGCTGGTCAATCTCATGTCAGTCTAATACCTACCAGTGTCAGATTTACCTACAACTGTCATGGTATTTGACATGTGTTGTTTCCTGTTCCAAGAGTGAGGATGTCATCCTTCAGAAAGCTCTGTCTACTAACAACCTGAAAATACTTCTAATTTGCAGTTGGCTTCTCTGAAGAATGCATATGCTGAAGGAAAATTGCTTGGAGTAGATGAAGTAGATTTAAACATGAGGAATGAATGAAGGGTGTAAGCACAGAGTTGTGCTTTCATTTTCATTTCATTTCATCAGTTGTTGGATCTCTTAAAAGGTGGAATAGAGGTGAAAGGTGGAATTGAGCAAGCTGGTACTGTTTTGGTGTTTGAATACCCCATACCAAACAATACCAAAGGGAGGACACTTGTAAAAGGGAAAATATGGGACCATGTGTAACTAGTTGGGTCCTTTCTGC
This sequence comes from Edolisoma coerulescens, assembly GCA_013397115.1. Taxonomy (NCBI): domain Eukaryota; kingdom Metazoa; phylum Chordata; class Aves; order Passeriformes; family Campephagidae; genus Edolisoma; species Edolisoma coerulescens. The sequence continues at coordinate 1,607,512 of VWZW01007936.1, read as the reverse complement.
GTCTAGAACATATGTTGCTGTTAATCAAACCATGCTTTGAGAAATAACAAGAAACAAACGAAAGGTATGTCACAGGACTGGCTTAGTACTGTGTCTCTAACAGACCTAGAAGACAGTAAAGGGTATGATATGTTGCTAGAGGTGCTTCCACACCTTTCTGAAGGGAACGATGATACTTTACTGACTCACAGGCCCTTTGCTACTGATGGAAGTGATCTTTTGGCTTCCGTGGGAAGGGAGAGGCCATCCGTTCAATTACTGTGCTTGGCTATTATTTTCAATTTACATTACCGTGAGTACAATATTTCTTAGATTTTCTCTTTGTTGCTCTTAGCAACCTCAAACAGAATAATACTATGGTAGATTCCCAATATTTCCTCTGAATTTGCTGTATTCCTATTTCATGTTGTGTACTTTGGGTTTAACTATCTTCTTGCCACATAGAAAAGTTTAACTTAAAAATATGGCCAGTTTTGGATCTTGTTTCATACCTCCTGCTGTAAAAAGTGTTCACTGCATGCAGAATTTACTCTGGTTTAACTGAGATTGGTGTCTAACCAAGAATATTCAAAGAATATTCAAAATGGGGAAAAAAAACCCCCACTCATCTTCCTTATATAGGTGGTGGTGCATTCAGATAAAACTCGTGAAAATTGTTCCTACAAACAGGCCTTAATTATACTACTTTCCGTTCTTTTAGGATACTCAGTCCTTGATCTCTTTTAGTCCTGTTAGTCAAATGAGATGAAGGTCTTTGAGGACAAGGTGAATAAGGGTGCATGTCCTGTGGTAAGGGGATCAGTTGTGTGTAAATAGCTGTTGTGGTTCTTTACAACAAGGATTAGCTGTGAGGTAGGAATGTGGCAGCTTCCCACCTCTGGTAATAAGTATTACTACATGTATAGGATGGATGACAAATGGAACTTTGATTGATAGACTGAATGATGAAATTGTGCAGTTTACAAGGAAGTATTTTAAGCTCTGTCATCATTCCTCAGCTGTCTCACAAGGACCTACTAAAGAGGCAATGGTACACTTTAACAGTATGATTTCAGCTGCTCAGAAGGAAGCTTCTTTTATTTCCCCTTCAGCAGCTGCAATGTTTATATGTAGAGATAAAGCCATTGTGTTATATAAGTATAGGACACTCACAGAAATGCACTTCAGCAGCACCTCATCACAAGCAGCACAGCTTTAGCTGCATTTCACAGCTGATGTATGAATGTGTGATTCCAAGTGCATAAAGCACCTATGATAGGCTATTCCCTCTGCTCTGCCAGTCTTCACTGCCTTTTAAACCTGTTTTCTCCTCAGCTCTATCACAGGTTGATCTTTGCCAGCTGCTCTACCAGCTCAATCAGTTATTTTTTGCAGGCTGTCTGCAAGGTACTATTCCCCAGTTCTTCTGGGTTTTGGTATTCTTATATGCAATTTCCATTTATTCGATTAACCACTCTTCATCCCATAGCATGCTATGGATATTGTGCCACTCTAACTGCTGACTTACCTACACTACAGTAGTGATCTCCAAACTTTTTTGATTTCACATCCTTATTAATAAAAAGTTTTTGGGCTTGCACCCCCTATATATCTGTATTTATTTAGTCATAACTCTGCTTGTACTGCTACATATATATACTATTTTACTAATATATTGTGTGTATTATTAAATGTACACAAAAATATAAATTAAAAAAGGATGAGATTGGGATGACAAACAATATTTTGAAATAATTATTTAATTTTATTTATTCATAGAACAGTAAACCTTTTTGTAGTCATTCTTAAAATGTCACCTGTCTTTGAAGGGACAGATTGTGTTTATTTTTTTCTATATATTTGCTAGGTAGAATACTGCTGACAGCCATTTGTCATCTCAGAAAAGGTCAGCAAATTTGGAACATTTGGGTTTTTGTAACAGAAAAGTGTGTAATTCATCCTTAAGTTGGATAGCTCAGTGAAAGCACTTTGCCACAAGATAACTAGACAACTTCTCTGTGGTAAAAAAGATTTTTGTAGTCAATTCCCACCCCATCTCATTGCAAAGTTCTGTAAAGAATCTGCTGGTTTAAAGTCTTGCTAACTAAGGAATGCATTTAAGTTTGTTGCCGTGTTGTTTTCCATGTATTATTCCAGTCATTTTTACCATGGCAGGAGGAGCAAGCATTTCACCAGTGCTATGTGGCTCTTTTTCCTTCACTTTTGAGTAAAAAACCTCTTACTGCTAAGCGGTCTTTAAGTCCTGTAAAGTGCTGGTTTGAATATTGCATGAATAAGATGTTTGTATTCATGTTCCGGATGCTTAGTTTTTAAATGCCTTGCTAACTGTGGAGGCTTCGTACTATCTCAAGGCGTAGCATATGTTTAGGGCAAGGTTTATCCTTAAGACCACGGATAAAAATGCGTATTTCAAATAATCTTCTTGATAATTACAAAAGGTGTTTGGCCTAGTTCTTGTCAGATCAGATTAGATTGTCACTGTTTTTACCTCATAAAAATAAACTCCTCACAATGAGGAGTTTGAACTAGAAGTAGTGTCAACTCTGCCATTTTTTTTGTTCACTAGTGCTCACGTTATCAGTCTTCTCAGGCTGTGGTTTCTTTGTAGGAATGTTTTTAAGACAGTTGTCCATTTTTCAAGGTTTAGTTTACTTAAAACTAGTTAATATAATCCATAAATCCACTTAACTAGGCGCCTGTAAACTGCAATGTTACAATATATGCTGACAGTGAATGAATGAGTAAGGGTATTACTTTGAACCCTTTGCACTGTGAAGCAGCCACTCTTCCCACAGGACTTCTCACAGGCCATGTGTGACATGGGACCCTCTGACATGCTGGCAGTCATATTTATATATGTTCCAGAGACTGCCTAAGAACCCTTGCCTGAACAACAGATGACAAATACCATAACTATGAAATAAATGCCAGTTGATGCTGCAAAGCTTTCAACTTACATCTGTCATTCCAGTGCTTATTGATTAATGGTGTGTTTTCCCAGCCCGTATTTGTCATGTCAATTAATGAAGTATTCTCTTAGTATAAGGAACAAATTGATCTTTTAGAGGAGTATTTGCTGTCCTTGTGTGTGAAGGTAAAACTACTCGTAAAGCATGTGTTTTATTCCAGCAAGGTTTTGGGCCTCTTGGACCAGCTTGATGTTCTGCAGAAGTGAAGGGGGCGTGATATTGGAAAAGCAGGGCTTTTTCTGCATCTCAATAAAAAGGCCAGGGAACAAATGGCTTAGTAAGATAGCCATTTCAATAAAATAAAGAGAGAAATATAGATAGTGAGCAATTTTTACACTCTGTCAACATCTGGGTACCTTGTTTTTGTGCAGCACTGGGTGCAGCTCCTGTATTTTCCCATAGCACTTTGCCCAGATCCTGTCTGCAGAGAGTTTCCTGTCTCCTTCCTGTTCTGTAGCGCTTTTATTTTGAGTAGCAAACAGCATCAGGTAACTGCTCTTGACAAATTGGCTGCTACTGCTCTGCAATGGGCTGCTCAAGCTCCAAGTACAAGGTCCAACAGAGCTGATATGGTCTGGTCAAGATCACTGCCTCCCCAAATACATCATCTTCTGAAAGCTCCCGGTACACCAGGTAGGAGAAATATATATCTCTAGGCAGAGAACATGGCTCATATCTGGGGTGTCAGTATATCCCCCTGAAGTTTGACAAAAATGGAAAACACCATCAGAGATGATGGGAGCAATAAGAGATCTTTCATATTTCAAGAATTAAAAAAAAAGACCAAGCAGCACTTTAGATAGTTGGAAGATCTAGAGGGTGGGCAAACTAACTTACAAGACTGAAGATCATGAAGATTTGACATAGTCAAAGATGGTTCTCTGTTATCTTCTCAAAGTGACTACTGCATGACATTTAAAATTCATCCAGTTAAATAGAACAAAAATTTATGTGAGGTACTCCTGTGCATGGGTCTCCAGGACACTTCGAAAGATAAATTGGCTTTTGAAGAGATCGCCAAAAAGTTAAGAGAGACACATTCCTTAGTTTCAGGTAATTATATTAAAAAAACATAGAAGAGTTCATAGTTTTCATGAAAGCGAGAGGCAAAATGTGACTTTTGTATCCTTTCCAGGTATCACTGGGCAAGAGGTCACTGACTAATTATGAAAGTCAGTGTTACAACACTGTTTCATAGCATAACTCCTTGGACTATATGGAAGGAACTCTGAGTAGCTGAGGGGGAAGAAAGGTCAAATTATTTTTCTCAATTTTTTTCTGTTTTGTGAATGAAGTAGTTTTGTAAAAGATTGTGTTTTGGCAGAATAATGGTCTTATTTATAAAGAGGGAGGGGTAGGAGTTTGTAAGATTTTCATAGCTTTCAGTAAAGTAAATGAATGTTAATTTCAGCCAAAATCTAGTTATTGCTTTGACTAATTTTGTTCTCAACAAAAAATCTGAAAGGCATTTATTCTTTAACAATCTGTACATAGATATTAGGGGCTCATTTATCAGCACAATTTGACCTATTTAAAGTTGTGGAAACCTAGGAGAAAGAGCTGAGATTGGAATGTAAAACCAGAGATTTTCAGCCTATAAAAGATCATATGCATCTAAAGACTGGGGAATGGCACTGTAAATAAATATATAGATCTATTATACACCCCCACAGTGTATATATATATGCGCCTGTGTGTGTACATATATATGTATTTCTAAGTCATTTCTAAGGGAGAAGCAAATGATTTTGAAAGTTTGTGGATCAGTGTTCTAATGAGAAACACAGATAACTTTGGTATTTGGTGCCTGTGAAACTTGTAGGGGGAAAAAGTCATGATTATCATTTTAATCATCAACAGTTACAGAGGATGCATTGCAAAGCTTTGCACGGCCTTACAGCTAAAGATTATAAATGGAATATACTCAGTTTTTAAAGGGTGTTGTAATGAAGATGGTGTGCAATTATTTTTATGAAATATTGATTGCAGAGCTAAAACTTACTGATAAGTTAGGTATCATGCTATTATGTTTCTTGTGTGTACATTTGCTTGGTCTTCTATAAGTGGAAAATTCATAAAAGTACAGATCATTACATTTTGACAGCAAAAAAAAGAAAATGGGGTGAAGCCATAATTCCACGGAATTCTGCAACATTAAAATATCATTACGACTAAAAGTTAGAAGAGCTTGCCCTTCTTCTGCTTTTAATGTCTTTGCACATGGTAGTATAGCCAGGCTCATTTTGAGATCTAGGAAGAAGGGTTTGATTTGTTAAATCCTAATCCCACTTCAATGTAAGGATCTTCTAAGCCTTATGATCTCAAGTCTGAATAAAGAAGTGTTGTTAGTGATTTGGATTGGGAAGACAACTGTTTTATTCCTCAAATAGTTTTATATTGTTTCTGCAATCCTTTCTCCAAATATAAAATTTGTGAGGACAACATTCCAGAAGCAAACACAAATTCATTATCTCTTGGCAATTTTGGGAGGAGGTCAAGGTTTCAATTCATTTGTTACACATTGACTTTGGTCTTTGCAGTCATACATACATTCTTTTTTATTTCATAGCATTGTGGAGAACATTGAGAGAATGGCAAACATTCTTTTCAGCTGTAGTCCTCAAACAAGTGTTAGATCAGTCTCTAGGATTTTCTGGAGACCTCAGCCGTTTGATCACGTAAGATGTGAGGGACAGATCCCCAGGGAGGAACAGAGAACAGTCCTGCATCCTGAAAATGTCACGGACAGATGAAATGTGTCATAGGATGTTCTAACATGTCTTTAAAGGTGGAAATAATTGCATTATACAAAGAATTGTTAGTTCTTTGTTGTATTTGTCTTGAGGGATAATAGAGCATTTGCCTAGGGGGTTTTCTGTTCGGCAACTTGATTGCCTCAGAAGCACTACCAAAGTTGATGTTACTTTTCCTCCATGTTGATAGAAGTTGTGAAACAACAAAGGGATGTGGAAGGACAGAGGAAAGCTCTCTTGTGTCTTGCTGGTGAGTGTTGTGAACAAGCATATACAAATGCAGTTTTATACTCAGATCTGTGGGTGCCATAGCTAATTTTAAATGGGCTTTCAATTTATTTGAAATAAGTGCTAGCCCTGTGAAATTGCTATATTCGTGGCCCTAAAGGATGTAACAGAATAGATACTTTGCAATTTATGGTGGAGCAACTATCTCCACTTCCAGCCAAAGATTTTAGCATTTTATGGCAAATCTCAAATCTGTTGCATAATTTTCTGCAGCAGGTAGCGGTAGTATTCCGTGTGAGTGCTACAAGCGGTTATGCTGCTTCCATCATTGTCTTATATGTGGTCAGAAATGCTTGAGAGAAAACAACCTCCTATGTGGTGTAAAGGACAAGAAAAGGTATAGAAAACCAAAACTGAGGCAGATGAAACAACAAATAATTTTCTTCATTGTGTTATCTGAACTGCCTATACCCAAGAGTATTTTAGAGAATCAGAGGCATGAAGATAAAGCAAAACCTCCACCCCGTGCAGGTTTTTTCGTGTGTGTAGCTTCTTATAGCTCTGGAATAAATGACTGGGTTAAAAGATCACCCTTTCAGAAACAAATGAATGAGTGCTAGAAAGGCAGTGGATCCGTAGTGGAAAAAGACTGGTAGAAAGAAGCATTCAAATTACAATCCAACATGAATATCAGCTAAGAGTTTAGAGAACAATTCTGGAGGATAGCAGCCCCATGAGTGTGGGATAAATCAGAACATGATAAAATTTTCATGACAAATCTAGTAAGTGAGATTATAGAGCTGAATTTGACTGGAGCCCATCTAGTTTGACTCTGTAAAACTAGGCCTTCTCTACTTCAGCTAAAAAAGGTATATTTTGCTATAATATTTAGGAATTGCCAATGTAGGGCTGAAATTCCATGCATCACTAGTCCTGATGTGGTTTTTGGATTCTTCCCTTAGTCTAAATGAAAGAAAAATCCTGCTCTCTCAGGGGGTCAGACTGTGAGGGCACCTTTTTCTGAGTATACTCGGGAAAGTAAGTGAAAGCTTTTTCTCCTGTCTTTTAAGATCTGAGTATCAAAAATTATTTGTATCTTAAGGAAACAGGACTAGCCATTTTATAATTCCTCCTGGGGAAATAGAGGGCTTGACAATGGTAAAATTATCAGAGAAGGAAAAGTGATAGCTGTCACCCATTGGAGACAGAAATAGGCAGAAGAAGACAATGTGCTGTTCTTAGACCATGTGGGCTTCAACCTGCTATCCATAATAATAAAAAAGGCTCCAGTGGCAGTATATCTGAAGTTTCTGTATTTATTAGGCAAAATCCAAGGGTTAAAATCCAAACGATATTAACCAGAGCTGAGAACCTGTAGCCTGAAAGAGTTTCCATTGGTAAATTGGTTGTTTGGGGCTGTTAGTAGAGCAGTCCCCTCTGCCTGCTGAAAATTTTGAAGAGCTTTGTCTAAGGCTTCTCCTGAGGTTGACTCAGATCTAGATGTAGGCAGTGGATAAATTCTGCTTAGACCATGACAACATGCTAGCTTTGCTTTCAGACTTTTTGTGTGTCTTTTTTTCGTGTTGTGAGCAGCTGTAGTGTGCCCCCTGCAAAAAGGGAGTGCCTAGCTCAGACTAGCACAGCAGAGACAGAGCCAAGTCTTTGGCTTGAAAGAGTAGTGATCAAGTTATCTGGTACTTACACACTCATTAAGAACAATTGCTCAGTGTCCCTGGGTTAGGGTTTCCAAACCAGCAAGGAACAGTAAGCACTAGGTTGGGATAGATATTGGATTAGGGTTTTTTTTCCCCTGTTACTTTAAAAATCTGTTTTATTCTTTTATCCTATGCAGAATTTCTACTAACAGAAAAAAATACTGTGTTTTGAAAAGCTTTGTGGCTATTGCCTATCCACCGTTAGTTAAAGTCCTCAGAGGACCAAACATGAAATTGATTCTGGGAAGGCTTGCTGATGTCTTTACTGCAAGCTTCATTCTGAAAGTGAAGAGGGAAAGATGTGATTCCACCCCAAGTACAAGCATGATGCTGATCACCTGTGGGATTGGAGTTTTCAGAGCACCCATAATAACAGTCGTTTGGTAAGATGAAGACTGAGGATATGACTACTCAGGACTGTTAAATGTACCAAAGAATATTTTGTAAGAGGAAGAACTGTGAAAGCCAAGGCCAAATCCCTCCTCATTAATTTACACTCTGTTCCTCTAAACCTCCCCTCTGAGGCTTCATTTAGCTATTGGCTACTTAATTTCAGATCCCGATACTGGGCTCTTGTAGTTTCTGTGCTGCATTTCCGAGAACAGACGTAAAGGATGAAAGATGTTTTGGAGAGGCAAGATACTGAAATTACGTAAAAAATAAATACTGAAGAACAAATGTCAAAAAGGTCAAATGCTCATCCTTGCATCCAACCAATTATAGCCTCCTCAGATCAATATTTTGTGCAACTCATGAGGAGTAGATGTATTCTCGACTGGCAGACATTTAGCTGAAGAGAGAATTTAGGTGACTTGAGCAGCCTGTCCTGTGCATAAGACAAATACATGACAATAACTGTGATTATTTATGAACTTACATGCATGTGAGCCACACTGATTGCTTTGCTTTTTTAGCAAAGCTCTAGAATCTCATCTTGAAATTTCTTATCTGTGGAGATGCTGAGCTGCTGGGTGCTTTCATTTGCAGCCTTGAATTGCAATCCCAAAAAGGATTGTAGAAATCCACACTCCATGAAATTTATTAATACTTCAGATTGTACCTGTCAGAAATTGTCCCTGGATTGCCTAGAGGCCCCTGGGATCAGTTGACTGTGTCCCGCTTTACCTCTAAATTATTGTAGGAAGAAGGGAATATTAAACCAATACTCTGCAAAGCAATATTCTGACACATTTTTTCTGTCTTTCTTTAAACGTGTAGATCCTTAATTCATGAGACTGCATAATTATATATTTGCTTATGAATAATACACTGTGTGGGTTTCTGTTCCCAGTTCCCCACCTTCTTTTTCATTCTTGTTTGGATGCATGCTGTAATTGAGCTGCCTCCCAGAGGGGCATCACAACACCCTACAACCAACTGTGAGAAATCCTCATGTCTTGCATACACCCTATTTCTCTCCCACACCCGGCTCAGAGAATTTAAAGAGCCCTCATTAATTAACACTGAACCTTGCAGGGTTTGCATGAATCACAGCAGCTGTGGTTAGGGACTGAAATTTAATTAGAAGCACATATTAGGAAGGTGATTTTTTGAAGTTTCAAACTGCAAGAGGTAGAAAGTTAGGTGTAAGTATGTTGCTGTTTATGAGTGGGGGAGTATGTACTTAAGTATGTGATGGTGCCAGTTTTCAAAGACAAAAAGATAAAGCTAGCAAAAGTTTTCTCACCTTTTCAAAGTCACTTCAAGGAAGGTTTTGCCAAAATGATTCATGAGGTTTACTATTGCTGCTTAGAATTTGATGCTGACTGCATCAAAATCTAATGAGAATGCAGTACATGAAAAACTAGGATTTAAAAAAATAAACACTGGAAAGTATTTCAGTAATAATACAAGACAATGTTATTATGTTTCTGTCCCAGTGTTTTGATTAAGACAAGATGGGCAACTTCCATACTACCTGTTTATGGAGAGTGGAGGTGTCACACAATACATTTAAAGACTTGCTTGCTAGGAGAAAACAAGGCTGTGGCATATTTGGTGAAAACCCATGTCTTAACCACCTTCCTCGTATTCACAGTACTCTCATTTCATTGGGTCTTTATAGCTCCCAGCATATTTAGTCTATATATCTTTTTTGGGCGTTGTTGGCATAATAATTTATTTTTTTAAAACCTAAATGCTTCTGCATTTCAGATGGTTACAAAACAAAAAAGCAGAGGTAAATACATGTATTACAAATAATTACTTGAAAACATACTTGGGCCACTTGAGGTCAATAAGCATTGTTATGTGATAGCAAAGGATGGCAGATGTTGGTATATTTTGAGATAATGCATCTTCCTTAAAAACAGTGAACCAAAAGACCTGCTAAATTTTCACCCTTCTGTTGATATAGTCAGAGGATGATAACAATGAAAAAGAGCTATGGAAAGAAAAGTAATTCAGTTGTAATGTGAGCTATAGCTTACATATTATCAGCTGTCTGTGATCTTGCATTTTAAGCCCAGTGGTGTTTTCTGGGTTCTGTTTATAGTCAGTAGAGGGATAGGTGCTCCCGGTGAGCAGATCATGCCATGGGATAAACGGGCTGACGCTCACTCCGAAAGTGCTCCTACTCACTACTGAGTATGGGAGTATTCTAGTCAATGATGAATACATGTCTGAATCGTAGTGGCTAAGGCTGGGAGAGAAACCCCAACTTTCCATACAGAGAAGGTGTTGAAGAACCTGTCCCGCTGTAGAGAGCTGATTGTTCAGAGCCATGTACTACTGATGTGCTGGGTTCTTGTGTATGTCTATTCCGTACTGCACTGAAGTGTAAGTGTAGGCAGGGCATGCCTGTCTGTAATCTCAGTAGCTTTCAAAAACTAAGGGGAGTTTATATTTCTTTGTGCTTATATATGCAATTCCTAAAGCAAATGCAAGAACGTTGCAAGGAAGTCAAGAACATCGGGAAAAATGTAGTGGCCTGACACATGGGTCAGATTATGTTATAATTAAGTTCTACATTGCTTGAGTAAACATTTCCTGGTTTAAAGTGATGTTTGACGCTGCTATGTGCTATTAAGGGTATGTAACGTTCCCTCTCATTTCAGGAGCGATGTAATTCATCTGTATAGACAGATCAATGAGTCATGCTTGCATACTGTGAGCATGGTATTTACAATTCATGGTGTGAGGTTCTGGTACTCACTGTCTCACATACAGGATTAACTCCCACACACAGTGGTCAGTTTTACGTTTTCTGGAACCATTCAAGGAGATGGACAATTTAGCATCAATATTAACAGTTTCTCTAGAAGTGGGTTGAATTTTTATTCAACAGCAACCTCCAAAATTTGATAATTTGGCATCAGTTAGATGTCATCTCCATACTTTCATGTTCTCATTTCTCACAGTTGCTCTTCTTGGGAAGATGAAGGGAGAAGTTTTATTTATTTCAAAACTCATAAAATTTACACTTGTTTAAAGCTGTGGAGAATTTAATCTACGCTAAAATCAAGTGCCATCATAAAAGTGCAGAATGACCACAGATCTTGTTGGAACCATCAGCTCTGCTTTGCCAAAGGGAAATCATGGAGCTTATTGCTTGAAATCAAGCAGCATTTTACAAAGGAACAAGCAGATTCTGAGGAAGTATGACCATTAAAATTTGACTTGTCTGTCCTCTGATATGTAGTGATCCTGATTCTGTGAATAGAGTTGGTATAATGAGCTGTCTACACAAGTGAAACAAGCTTTCTGGAGACTGGTTGGAGCAAGCATTACTGTCAACCACAATAGCATTGTTTTCACCTATATTTTTCCCATCACTTCTGGGGTTTTTTTGCATGAACCTGATTGTAAAATGCTGACTTTGACTTTTCTGTGGTAAGTCTTGAAGAATAAAAACACGCACACAGAGAACCAAAACAAGCTCAACAAGTACATATGAGTTTCATGTTAATTTCCATTATAAATCCTGCATGCTGTATTTGGTGTTGGCTGTAACCTTTTTAATTCAACAAGCTATGGTAAGTGTGAAGTGAGTTAAAGACCATTTTAGAGGTGATAGGCTAAAATACTGTCTGACTGTCGTAGCTGACACAAAAATAGGGCTTCAAAATTGTGTTGGGTGGAACCATTATTGAAGAGGATCCATTTAAGACAGATGGTAGAACTGACGTTCCAAGCATACTTACGTTCTTTAAATATCCCTGCATGTTTTTCACAGCAGAAAGTGTGCTAGCCTTGCTTCCTTGGCCCAGTTCAAATGGGGCTGTAATCACTTGGCAACTAAATTTTAAACCTGTACTTTCCCATTATGGCATTTTTCCCAAGCTAATAGTTTTTTGAGTGGCCTGACTTCCCATTGGTGGATTAGTTCCCAGGCCCAAATTGTTTAAACATGTTTTATTGCAAATTTCATTTGTGCCTTCATTTAGTTGCTAACCATTGTGCCATGTCCCGGTTTCAAAATGTGTCAGAATGCTTCATGATGGTCTTAGAGCTGTGACTGTACAGAAAAGAGAGTTTTATTAAACAGTGATAATAATAATTGACTGTACTGCAATATAGGTTTTGCTGGAACTTTAATGTTTTGTCCTATAACTGTTTTCTTCAAAGAACTTATGTGGAGACCAAATACTGAAAACTTCCTACCATCTCTGTTGATTGGTGATTTAATCCATTTCTTTTCTGCTGCTTCCCTCCTTCTGACACTTGGTCTCTGTCTTTTGTTCCCTTGTCTCCTCTATCAGTATCTTTTCTCTGTCTGATCTACTGCTAAACAAGTCCTGTTTGAAGACAAAACAAACATTATCTGTCCTGTATCCCATTGTGTTGCTCATTTGTGTCATGTATCCTTTATGCTATGAATGCTGTCCTGCCACTGAGTGTGGCAAGGCCACTTTCTTGATGGTTTCTTCTTGCTCTGTCACAGGATAAATTATTACTGCTAGCAGTATCAGTATTATTACTGTTGATTTTGTTTACTACCTTAGTTTGAGGGAGCTGCAGAAAGACAGTCAAAAGCTTTGAAGAAACTTGGTAATACCTATGCCTCACATTTTGAATCCTGAGCCTTCTTTCTTTTCTGTTTTGTCTCCATTTATTTGGTATGTGAGATATTATTATATGATTACAGAGAATGAAACAGGAAAGTCCTTTTTTATTAGGCACAGTGCTTTCCTCTGTTCATACTGCATTGTCTGTAAAGTGAATCCAGGAACAGAGGGGTTTTTTAAGAAGAGATCTAGGCCCCTTTATGGATTAGACACTAGATGAGAAAGATGGGGGGAAAAAAGAACCTGTTGTAAAAAAAAAAAAAAAAAGTGCTGCTGGAGTCTGTCCTCTTTTGTTTCCTGCTTTGTGTCCCTTCTGAAAACCATTACCAGTGAGATGTTCTATTTTCCTCCATCTGTGTGGGTGGGGATATTGGATGTCTGTTTCTATCCCAGTGCTAATAGCTTTTTACTTCTTCACCCAAGTGGCTATCCAGAGCAGTGTGTGCATTTGACAGGAGATGCCATTTGGCAAGTACTGCCATCCTCCTTTAGTCCATTTCTATTTTGTAGCATTTCAAAAAGGCCAGTTGTACAGCACTGGAAAACACAGTGGAAGTCTGACTCTCCATTTTAGGACATGTCTGCATGTTTTGCCAGAAGGGCAAACATATCCCACAGGCCTTTTACCTACACAGACACAATTGTTCAGAAAACAGTGAATGGCACAGGCAACAGGAAAAAATATCCCTTAAAAAAAAAAAAAAAGGGGGGGGGGGTGATTCCTGTTGAGCAAGGCTGCACACATCCTGGACCCTTACATGTTCTCAGGCTGATATAATGGGACATGGCAGGTGTTAACCCATAAGATTCACCAAAGAATTTGGGGCACACTTGTTTTTCAAGTGTCCTTCCAGCTATTGATTGTGACACTAAATGTGCTTTCTTCAGACTTCTAGACTTCAGGTGGTAGAGTGCAACCCAGGATAAGTTATACATATCTGCAAGGATTGGCTCAAGTCCTAGGTAGTGATTTTATTATAGTATTTTTTCCTAAGAGTTTTGTATTTTGAGAGTACAACACTCATAGCCCCTCAAAGCCTGTTGCACTAGTGTCTTTCATTCTTAGACAACACTAGGTATCTATAAGAGACAAGGACCTTACCCCAAACTGACCATGTTTGTCTCTTATTCAATACTTGTATTTTTGCTCTTTTAGTATTTAAGGAGACAGCTGAAATACATGTTGGCCCATAAATTTCTTCTTCAGGCCCAGGTACTGTAATAGCACCAAAAATTGACCAATGTATCTTTGGGACAGTGATGTTAGAGAAAAGAGATGGGAAGCTGTTTTCCCAGCGTGAAAACTTCTAGGATGAGGTAGAGGTAATAGTTGTTCTTACACAACATCAGATCCTGTGGTTTGCAAAGTGAGTGGGATATAAGAGACAGTACTTTGCTGCTCAGGGAATAGGCTAGGAGAAGTGAACAGCAGGTAACCATGCTGCTAGCAGAGAAAGTGAGAACGCTCTTTGGATTACTCATGCCATTGTGGGATGAAGAGTAAAGAAACAGCTGGTAAGCTGTCAGGTTGATCTTACAGAAATATGAAATGTCTTCTCCTGGTACTTTAATACTGAGTTATTTGGATGAAGGTATGAAGGCAGGGGAAGAGAAGACAAGGTGGTTGCACCTGCTCTTAGACTTTTTTTTTCTCTTTTCAATGTAGATATATGTAAAAAATGTCCATTTCCTTCTTACCTACTCCATTGACCTCATCCACAGCCACACTGTCTTCCAGTCCTAGGTTTTCATATAATAATTTGACCAGGTTGATCAGGATGTTTTTTTAATTTTAACTGTGTAAATGGTTAGATTGATACATTCTGCAGACAAGAACGTAGATCAGTAGAGGACAACCAAACACACAACCATTTCAAACAGGTCTGGGTTATGTATGGAGAACGCAGATATAGAGGTTTAGGTTAAGGACACTTGTGTGGCTTATTTATCCTCTCCTCTTGAATGTATTAATAAGAACCTGAAGATGTCTACTGCTGTGAAGAAAGGATGTTTATTATTTGATTTATTCTTTCCTTCTTTCCTTTTTATTTGTTTTTTCTGATCCCAGAATTTTAAATCTTCTCATAGTTTGCAGGACTGAGAGGCATATGTGTGGCTCAGTGATTTCCTGTTAGTAATATTCTTCCTTTTTCTGCACTGAGATCATCTTGCTTGTGACACGTTGACCTTATTTTTATCCCAGCAGGGACAGGTAGAAATGTAATGATCCTGCTCTGGTAAGGAATAAATTTTTAAACTCATGAGATTTGCACAAGTACAACTGCTTGCAACAAGGGCAAGGTAAGGAAAAAACAGGAACCCCTTTGCATTTCTCTCTTCTACCTTAGTTCTTAGCAGCCCCATGTCTACTTAAACTAGATCACATCCCAAGGTGAGTTTGCTGCCCTGTCTGCGTAGTTTGGTTTTTAGTCTAATTATGTCAGTAGGGAACTCTCAGGGTTTGGGGAGGAGCAATTTTTTTGTAGCTTACATTCCTTAAATACTTGTTATGTTTCTTACATTTTACATATTTAACCCATGGATATGCTGCCAAATCTTCATAAGTTTATTTTCCTCCTACATGTTCCACCCTTTTGTCAGATCATATTCTCTGCTTTGCAAGTTGTTACAAAACACTTAATGCAACGTGAATTCTGCCTCCGTTGTTTGCATCACCCACAAAGCCAAGCAGGCTGTTCTTTTGCCTTGCCTGGAATAGGGTCTCCTAAGAAATAAACACACTTGGCTTGTGCTTTAAGCATCTTTCTGTCACTGATGTAAGGCTGTGCATGGCTTTGGTTCATTTG
The DNA here is from genome assembly GCA_013397115.1 of Edolisoma coerulescens. NCBI lineage: Eukaryota > Metazoa > Chordata > Aves > Passeriformes > Campephagidae > Edolisoma > Edolisoma coerulescens. The sequence goes on along the minus strand of VWZW01007936.1, from coordinate 1,592,034 downwards.
ACATGAATCATCCATCCATCAGAGATGTGTCACAATCTGCAAAATTTAAGACTTCAGTCTGAGCAATGACTCCTTTGTAATCGAAAGAAAACATGAAAGGAGGTTGAATGTGTGCCTCGCCTATGTACATCTTGACAAAGTGCTATCAAGGGCAAAACTGGATCGCATTGCAATGCCATAGGTGTGAATATTATTCTTTGGACCAGTGGTTCATCTAATCAGCATCCATCTGGACATGTTGTAGGATCCAGGGTTGATGATGCTGCAGTGTCCTCCTCATGTGCAGACATATATGTGGAAATAGTTTCCAAAGTCTGTCTCTTTAAGGGATATCACTTTTTTTTGGTGTCAGATTAATTTACCTTCTGTTGCTGTTTGGTTTGTGACAAATTTTAATATCAAAACTTGCCTGTATCAGAAATAGGGAACAACTGAGCAGAGGTCTCAGGGGAAAAAAAAAGCTATTCACAATAAATTCCCAAGTATTTGAGGTTTTCTGCCTGAGTGGTTTTGCTGTGTCCCTCATTTAGGATCTTGATCCCATGTTGTATCTCATATTTAGACTTTGACAGGTTGAGATGCACACACAGGGGCCTTTTTTCTTGGTGCTTCCAGTTAATTTGGAACTTGGCAGTACACATGCAGTTATTAGTTATTTTCAGCATGCATTTCTTTGCATCTGTCAACAGTAAATTTAATTTGCCATTGCATAGACTATTTTCATAGAGCTTCTACTAAGAAATAACTTAAATAATTTTGTACCAGCTGCAGATTTGTTTCTTAGTTATATACATCCTTTTCCACAGCATTGACAACTATGTGAGATGGGGCTCCTTAGGCAGAGTGTCTGCATTGTTTTCTTCATCATACTGAAACCTTCCCCAATTTTGATCCTAATTTCTTTTTGTTGTGTTTTTATCATTTTTTAATTCTTTATAGCACTTTTTCTTCTGTTATGATGTTTATAGGGTTTTTTGGTAAAGTGCTTTTTTAAAAGGCCTTTTGAAATTCTGTCTGACACCTGTTTTCTTTTATCTGGTGTTTCATTATATCTTTGAAGATCCAAAGGGTCCTAGTACATTTGATTTCTTATGGAAAGAATATTGGATTTATATTGTCATATTTAAATAATCTGTGATGTTTATTTCTGTTACAGTGCCTACCAATGAAGTAGGGTTTGCAGGTGCCTCACTGTCACAAGCATCATAAATATAAACAAAAAAAACCCCCAAAAACCACCAAAGGTGTCTTCCAGTACTGTAGTGTTACCTTCCAGTACTGTAGTGGCTGTACTCTACAGGATAGTGTATGAATAGTTGCATAATTTTACTAGCAAGTCAACTTTAGTTGTAACTATTAAGTAAATGTTTTAAGGATCACCACAATTTGTATTTTATTGTGAGAATAATGTATGTTAACTATTTATGTGTCTTTCAGTAGATATTGCGGCTCTTCACAACTCTTTACAAAACTGCTCAACACTGTCATTAAATGGTAGTATAGCAATACTCTTGTGGTTTGAATAGGGGAAATCCAGGCCTGATTTTCCACCTTTTTTGCTCCAATGTAGTACCTTTGTGTGAAGTTCAGATTGAAGATAAAGTTTCTTTTCAAGTTACCATTTTCAGAATCAAGTTTTAGTGGAAATCCCTGTGATTAGGTTATGGCTCTAGATGTTTGAAATCATCTGGAGAGTCATTAAGACCTCAGTTGATTACATTCAGAGAGCAGGGAGTGTGCATGCCCCTCATCAGCAGTGGCAGTGGGAGACTTGAGTGGCTTCTCAAAAAATGAATTAGGGCTCTTCTGACAGTGCTCTGAAGCCCTCAAGGCTAAACCAGATCCTTCTTCCCACTTCTTGTGATGTACAGATCCTTGCACTTTTCAAAGATACAAGGTCTCTTTTTTTGATGGAGATAAAGGAGTGGAGTAAATGGCAACTGAATTAAGGGAGGATGCAGTACCAAATGTTAACTAAATACTGAGGGGAAAATGAGTCAGACCTTGAAGTTGTAGACTATGATGTGGAATGATTTATGCTCAGAATTTCACTCAGCACTTGACTAATATTGAATTGCAAGCAGTGGTCCCACTGCTGATTAGGAGAGGGGTCTGAATATATGTGTTCCATCAACAGAGGGGAAAAGTAAATCAACAAAATATTCTGAATTCTTTCATCAAATTTCATGTAAATGGGAGATGAAACATCAATAGTGGCAAACATTGTTTCTTTATGGCTACTGAAGCTGTTTGACACCTAAAAGTTCATTTGGCTAGGAGATTAACTGAGCCATAGCATCCATCTGGATTTTAAAACACATAGTGGACATAAAGCAGGAAGAGATTTTAGGGAGAATTTCTAGTCAGACCGCAGCTACCACACAAAATCCTGTAAAGTATCAAGGAAGCTGGAAGTGAAGATGCAAAACTGAGAATAAATTGTATGTCCAAGACACTTTTGCTTCAGAGATGAGAAGAAGCAGAAGTTCCAGAACTCTGGTAAAAAGATCTGACTTTTTAATCTGAAAATTGGGCAAGAGTCCTGTTTTTCTATGATTATTTTTTCATCCTTTCCAGCCATAAAGGCCTTGTTTGTAAGACCTACTATGTTTATCACTGATAGCAACTGTAAATGGATAAAGACAGGCAGGATAATGACTGATCTCTGAAATTGCTCGTTTTGTTAACTAAATTACAGGTTGTGCTGTGGACAGAGACAGCTGGCAGGCAGTGTTGCCCAAGCACCAACCCTCACAGAAAGTGAAACATGTACTTGCCTTTCATTAATGCACACGGTATCATTACCACCATTGCCATCATGACAAATGTGATGATTACATGTGTCCCCTGAGAACAGCTGCAGACAGGAGGGGTGGACTGTGCAGTGAAAAAAGCTATCCTGCTATCAGGAACTGTTCAGCCTGCAAACAAATCTGTAAATATTTCAATAAGAGGTCAGACAATACTTGGGTGAAGTTTGCATTTGTCTGGACTTCTCCCATTCTGGAATCTCTGAGCAGTCTATGCCCACTAAATAAAAATGTTGTTCTCATTTGAAAGAGGGGGGAAATTGCTATTATACTTCCTGCAAGTTACACAGCAAGTCCCTTCCAACATAAGGGGTAGGATTAAGATCTTCTGACATGAAGCTCTCCAATTGATTTGATAAACTATGACTTCCTTCACAAAAACAAATTACTTGCTTTTTTCCAGTCACTGGACTAAATGCTCTGCCAGCTGTCGCTCTTTACCTGGCGAGCAGTGATATGCTACTGGTGTTTTCAGAATGGATCCAATGAGAATCTTCCCTTACTCTGTGATAAATCCTGTGAGCAAGAATAATGTGTAATTTCAAAAAGAGAGCATGAGGAAAGCTGTTTACTTGCCTTAGCGGTTTCCACTTTTCTCTAGTAATTATGAAGGGTAAAGGAGCTTCTTTTCATCATATATTAGATAAGATGAGTGGGCCTAATTTTGAAAAATCAGATTAAGTATTGTGGAAACAGGACCCAAATCCATGACAAAAACTTTTAAGAGCTCCTATATTCAGAATGATAATTTTGAACACAGAAGAATTATCCATGTGTTCCAGGAGGGAATTTCTTGGCCAGTAACTTTTACCAAGCAAAACCAACACAAGGAGAGGAAGCAGCTCCTTGTTTGGGCTCTTGCAGAAGTTTTTCTCTAAGCACTATCAGTTCATTTTATATTCTGGAGCACAAGAGTCTTTATTCTTGGTTTATTGAAAAGAAAATTCCATCCTTAGAAATTTTTGTTATCTCTGTGAATGTTAACTCTTTATGCAATGGTCTCAAAAATATTTTGTAGCAAATACATGCCTAGATTACGAGCTAGTGTTGTGTTGGAAAAGGATAACATAGTTTCATTAGTTGTCTGTTAATCAGAAAATATAATCAAAGTGCTTGACTTAACTTCTCAGTTTCATACATTATTTTGTACATCTCTTTCACATTTTTAACTTTCCTAGTTTGAAGTACTTTGAGTTTTCTAGGACTTTCCTGTTATAAAAGTCTCTGTATAGCAGTACTAATTTTAATTTATAATTCAAATCTAAGTAATCCTCTTGAAACTGAAGGATTATGATACATGATAACAATGTTGTATCATGTTGCAATCTGGTTAAACCTCTGTAAGCAAAGCAGGTTGTTTGCTGCCTAAGTTGTTGCTGGCATACATGCATTTTCCCTTTATCATGCTGGAAGGATACCCAGTGTTATTACTCCAGCAGCCAGAAGAAAAGGAGCTTGCAGAACTGCCCTTGTGCTGCTGGAGAACAAGGTTCACCTGTCTCAGTGCAGAAGCTGGACTGTGTTGCGTGGACAGCAGCCAGCGTGGCTGTCAGGCGGGCGGGTGCTGGCCGCTCCCATGAGCTGTGTGTGGAGCTGTGGGTGCGGAGCCATCCTGAGCTCGGGGCTCCCGCGCACAGCCTGCCTCGCCCTAAAACCGATGGCTCTGCACCTACAAGCGCTGTGACGGTTCAGGCTGGCTGAAAGGGCCCTTCTGTCATGCTGCTCTTCTAATCTGCTTCTATATCTTATTTTCCATTTAACAGTAAAATTAACGAAGTGAAAACCAATACCCATCCTCAGAGCTTAGCTATTACCTTAATTAAAAAGAAAATATTTAATGTGACATTGTTAAGATCAGCACTTGACTAATATTGAATTGCTCAGATGTAACGAACTGTAACTTTGAAATACTATTTAAAATGTCTTTAATTCAGCATTTAAGAAAGTTGCTGATTTAACAATCCAGGAAACTCAGCTCTGATCACAAGCACTGTACCTTTAGTAACATGAGTCATTGCATCTGTTCTCTTTTTCAGCTATCTCAGACACCCAGTAGAAACACTGATCTGTGCTAGCAGTAGTATTTTGGTACACGGTGTTGATGCTTTTGTGGGTCTGCTTCCTCCTTAATTTCCCCCATTTTTTTCCTTTTCATAGTTTTATGAGAGGCTCTTCAGGAAGGAGCAATTCAGATCATTGTTCCAACCCTGGTATACAAGACAAAAAGCACTATAACTTATAAGTGACATACACAAATGGAACTGCAGACTGTTCTCAAAATTGCTTGTCACAGCAAGAAAAGTACACATAAACCCATAGTCAAAAGAGGGAAATGTTCTGAGACGTTAGTGGTCAAGACCTGGTATTGTGGCTTACATCATTTCTGGAAAGTGACTGATCTGGATATACTAGGGCTGTTTGAGTTGGACAGAAAATAGTTCATCTTTTTGACAATGAAGAGTGGAAATCTTTGATTTGTGTTCAGCTAGCAAATGTGGCAGGGTTAAGTGCAGGTTCCATTTGTGTGTCAATGCAATGATAGAAAAGTGGCTTTTGCAAGTAAACCACAGGCAAATCTCAGAAAATAATGCAATATACCCAATCCTCCACTGCTAACAGGGTTAAGAAGACTCAGAGGATCAATTTAAAGCAACAGTTTTCAAGCCAAATGTATTTCTAGATAAACAACACTGAAGTCTAAGGAATGCTGCCAGGATTAAACAATGCCCTTAATTTCTAGTTAGCAGTTGATCTCAATCCACACAGGTAATAAAAGAAGATGCCAGTTCTTCTGTAGCTGCTTGGTAGTCTCCAGCAAATGAGTTAGAGTCTCAGCCCAACTGATAGTGGTTTGAAAAACTGCAAATCCCAAAAAAAGTCAGGCTTTGGTATGCACCCAGAATAATTTAGTACTTCTTACTGTCCAACTGTCCTGAAAACCTGAAAAGAGAAAGCATTGTAGAATGTTGCATTGTTGAATCTCACTCCTTTTCCCGGAGTTCTCTCAGAAGGTGCATTGGCTAGTGAGGATGGCACATAGGGAGTTTTCATTGCTGTTTGTTGCATGCAGTTGGATGTTTTAAAAAAAAGTGACTAATTAAGTAGTGTATCTTGCATGTCTATAAAGTTATCCAGAAAAAGGGGGAGACACTTGGCACAGCTACCTCTCTATTGCTTTGATCAAAATTGAGACATAGCTGCTGGGTTTTTTTTCATTTCCCTCACCATTTTTTTTCTTTTCTTTCTTAAATGCAGCTCTTGCTATTAACCTTTCTCACAAAAACAATAAAGCCTCTTTCATGCTTCCTTCCCGTTTCAGATCATTCTGTTGGAGAAGTGTTTGCTAGAAAAGATGGCAAGGCTTTCATGTTCTTTTTCTTCTTGAAACCACCTACGTAGTTTCACAAAGAAAGAAGGAAGTATAGCCCTGAAGGCTGGGGGAAGCGCACATCTCCAATTCCACCTTGAAAGTTGCAGAGTTGTTAACCACTGACTGTGATACTGAACCCACTACTTTAGGGTTGCATCTTCGTTGAATATGCAACAATTAAAACAAAATCACCTCCAAACAATCCGAGATGTAGTCACCTGAAAGAATAAAGTGCATCATGATAAAAGTGAATTGATAATTGCATTTTAAAAAGCACCAAACCAATATAAGATTCAAATAACTTTGTGTGAAGAAATTATATTCAACAGACTTTCCCTTGCCACCACGTAGCACATGCTTCAATGTCAAGAAGAGTCCTTATTAAAAAGACCGCAGTGTTATCTCCCTTGATAGTAATTCTTCTTATAGTTCCCTTGAGATAACGATTCCCAAAGTTTGGCAGGGAGCTTAAGGAAGGCCAACCTCTTTAGCAAGAGCCACAACCGCACTGAATAAAAATAGTATACAAAATCAGAAGATTATGATATGTCTTTTTGAAGGTGATAGTAGGCCGCACAAGCTACCAGTTTGGTGTGGTTATGCTCTGCATGTAATTTCAATTTGAGAAACCCACATATTTCATTGTCAAGGAAAGATAAAAATAAATTACAATCGTAACAAAGCAAGATTTTAACTGGACACATTTCTAGAGTTTGAACACTTTCCGCTGAAGATAATGTTGCTGTTTGTATTAGAAAATTGCGTCTTCAGATAAAATAAATATCTGAAGTTTAGGCTTGTAAATGGTAAGAACATTTCTGCTTTATCTCATTATGTCATCTTTTTGGCTTCCTTTTTTTCTTCAAAGGAAAAGGGAGGATGAAAATACAGACCAAATGGAAGAATAAGTAATATATCTAGAAATTAAAATTCTACCAAAATTTGGATAATTAAATAAAACCATTGTAAATTTTTATTACTTTTTCATTTTTTATGGAAAATCTAAGAAGTTTAAAAGCCATCATGGTGTGGAATTTTTTAAATCTTTGATACTTTTTTTTTGAAACAAACCTGAAATTTTGAACCAGCAGTTGTGCTTCCTGAAGTATTCTGGCCATTCATTCTCTTTTCCCACACTGGGACGGTTCTTCTAATGTTTGAGGCTCATTAATGAGAAGCTGTGCAAGCCCTTCTGAAACTTTCAGAACCCTGATGCAGGAATTTGCTGTGCATTCAGGCTGGCTTTTGTACCCATCTATTTAGGGAGACTGTAATTATGGTAACTTGTGTTCTGGTGTGAAAAAAGACCATCGTGATTTTATGATACAGAACTGCAATCTGTTTTATCCATCCTTTAAGTGTTAGTATAGGTTATCTTTGCCTGCAGTCTGGTGTTACATGAATTCCCTAGAGCTCCTTTCACTTATGTTGTGTACTTAATTCTTTGGTACAAGAGCATGAATGATGTTTGATGGATCAGTGTAAATTTCATATTACTAATTCCAAAGCAACTGTCTCCATTTTCTGAAGGAGAGTCTTTGATTATTAATATTGTAATGAAGTACAAAGCAATTTGAGGATAGTGATAGTTATTCAGAGGAGCAGTGAGATTCCACAGAGATGAGCAGGACCATTGCAAAAAGCAGATACATGCTATTTTGTTGTATTTTCTCATCTTCTTCCTATTGTAATACGACTAAACGTAGAACACATGATAGCTACAAACACAGGGAATCCATGCCAGCATTCCCTTTTTTTTTGTTCCTGAAGTGCTCCCACATGCATACACGTACTGTCTGCTTTGTTTTGTTGCTATTTGCTTTATAGCCTGACAAGGCTGTGTCACTAGCATTGTCCACCAATTTGCAAAATAATCTTTTGAATCTTGAAGGTGTGCATTGTCCTCAGGAGCTTTTTTTTTTTTTTTGCTTGTGCAAGCCAGTGTTCTTATAAAAAATGGCTCTGTTTTCACTATTGTATCATTTCTGATTATTGTGTAATTATATACTATGAAGGTAGCAAGGGACTGGAACAGGTTTCCTAATGAAATGGTGGCTGCCTCATCCCTGGAAGTGTTCGAGGCCAGGTTGGATGGGGCTTGGAGCAACTTGGTCTACTGGAAGGTGTCCCTACCCATGGCAGGGGAGGATGGAAATGGGTGATCTCTAATATCTCTTCCAATTCAAATAATTCGATGATTCTATGTAGTATTTTTAAACTGGCAACACTAAAGTTTCTACTGAACTGGCTGGTAGTTGCCCTTTAAAAAGCTCTTGAAGGCCATAGTCTTTCCGTAGCATAGGTGTAGCAGAGACGTTGGAAGGGTGTGACTCCTCATTACATTATCATGCATGGACATAAGCAGACCCATCAATAGGGTTGAGAAAGTAGGTGAGTTTCAATGATCTTGTCAACAGTTGCCTATCAAGAAGGTTAACTAAAACCGGCTTCTCCTCTTTTAATGTAAACACTCAGAAAACATATGAAATTATCTGGTGAAATCATTCTGAGATTTTACCAGACTGCAGAGAAAGCCCTTCCATTTACAGTGCAGTTGGGTCCTCTTAAATGAAAAGGATGAAAGATGCCTGGAGGAATGAAACAGGGAATATATTGGGAGAAGAAACAAGTCCATACTTTGGTATGACAAGAAGAACTGCGTGAGTTGAAAGGTTATCTAGGATTAGTGTTCAGACTAGTCAGGAGAAAAAAAAAAATGCCTATAAACTTTTACGCCCATAGGAAACTGGGGCACAGCTAGTGCAAAAGATTAAGGCATTGGCTTCAGTGCAGCACTGGCCAGGTGACAGTGTGATGTGCAGGGTATCCTGTTACACCCCAGGGCCCGAGGTGCTGCACTCCTGTGGGCCTTACCATTGAGGCTGTAGCGAGAGACTCTAGGGACAGCTGCTGATCTCCATCACCTTTTGCTTCTGTGTATCCCAGTAACCAAGGTGCCCAAATGACTGTTTTCTAAAGCACTCAGTTATCCCTTAAGGTTTTCAAGGAACAAGCAGCATTCATAGAGTTTGATGAGACTTTCACCCTGGCCAGCTTCACCAACTGACCACTTCTGCCTGGCTGCATCTGCCAAAATGACTGCTGGCTCTAGCCCCTTTCCAGCTAAGGCTTCTTGGCTCCCTCTCTGCAGGCAGAGCTGAAAGGCAAGCAGTAGGAGTAGAGGTGGGGTCCTATAGAACTGGCTAAGGTGCAGAGGTGCAAAAATGAGGAAGGTAATCAACAGTTTGGTCTGTCAGACTGGCTTGCTAGCCACCATGCTGCTTTGGTTTTAATTCCTTTTATCAGAAGTCTGCTGTATCCGCCTTCCAAGCCCAAACTCCCATGCCATATGCTGCCAGTACTGTCCTCCATCTGCCTGAAGACACAGACAACAGCCGTAATAGTTGGCCACAGATATCCATCACCCTTATTGCTCCTTCAATTTGTATTTTACAAGATCAGCCTGTTGCAGGTTAGTTGTCTCTCCCCATCAACTAGTCGGATGGCTAAATTGTGTAGGAAGGAGAAAATATGGAGAGTTGGAGCTATAGTCATATTATTACAAAAAGATAAGGCACATCTTACTCTTATATCCCTAAGCAAAATGGCAGTTCTTTAAAATTTGATTTTTAAAGGCTATGTTTTTTTGTGCTGAACATACAGTATCAAGCCAAATCCTTTTTCATATCTGGGTCCTCTGTAGGGCTTTTTCCTGAATAGAAATGTCAGGGTTTGACCTACTAATTTCAGCAGCCTGCTGACAAAATAATGAATGAACAGAAGAACTCTGTTCTTGCACTTGGGTAATATTTACTGAGTGTTGCTAAATCACAAAGTGCTGTACAAAAGCAAGAAAAAATTTCCTTCCAGTATGTAAGCATGAACTGTATAGTCTAAATCACAACAGTCCTGTATCTCTAAATTCCTTTGGCTTCTCCAGTTTATTCACAAAAATTCTTCTTTGATCAAGGAATGGACATGTTAGGGCTGTTTTGTACTGGTCTTACCTCCCATACCCTGAGCTTCCTTTACCTCAGTGTTCCTAATGGTAGCTACAATGATTTCCAAATAAAGGATTGTCTCTAAAGGTGGTCTTTGTCCCTTCCTGCAGGCCTGATGAAACATAGCTTCTTCCCATGGAAGCTAACATGAATAAATGAGTGGCCACAGGGACAAGGGAGGCTGAGTAATGGAATGCATCCTTATGCTAAGTTCTTTTGTGTTTCTCTCCCACTGATTTCAAAGTGTTCTAGAACCTAGAGGACACTCATCTTCTAAGTGCCTCTGGTATTACAGCAGGATTAAGATCTCAGCACAGTCCTAAGACAGGAGTTTCCTTTGATATATTGGTTGTCCATTTACATCTCATAATATTTTTCCTAAAAAGTGCAGAGAAGATATCAGGAAGAAGTATGGAAGCTGCAATTGTGACATTAACCTCCTCCTTACTCACTACTCCTTCCCGCACCTACTATGCAAAAAAATCAGTACTGGAATTACTTCAGTTTTCTTTGTGACATCCATTACCAATAATCAAGTTTGCATATGACATCAGGAGTTCTGTTTTAACTAACATAATACAAACTTGGCAAGGGGCTCAGCTGATACAACTTTGCCAAACAGCTTTACAGTAAACAAATTCTGCAACACAAAATAAATATGCAAATAGCCAAATTGTAATTTTTTCCCAGCGGCCTATCTTGATTCAATAAAATTCTCATCTTTGTAGGAAAAGTCAGCCTTGATGTGAGGTGCTATTTCCAACAAGTTTCAGATGTAGCCTTTTGACCTATTTAGTAGTTAGTGCATCCTACACGTATGTAAAACATGAGTATTTGAAATGTTCCTTGGTAGCAAAGTTAAGGTAATGGAAATTACTGGGTAGTGGCTTAAGAATGAAAGGACATTTCAATTATTTGCTCTCTTCCTGTAACTTCTAGTTCCTGCAAAATTTTGTCAAGTCACTTATCTTTGTCTCTGTTTTCCAGCATGCAAATGGTACTGGTGGCCTCCTTTGTGAGCTGTTTCTTCAAATCACTGTGTTCTTCTCTTCTGTTTTCCCATCTCTGTCTAATATTTCACTATTTCTTACCTATCAGTGCTCTGTCATACAATCTGTAGAGTATTAAATTATTTTGAGTAATTAGAGTATTTTCATTAGAAATATAAGTTTCCTATACTGCAATGTTCCTATATTTTTAATGTTCTGCTTCCATTAAAAATCTTAGGAAACCTCTTTGGTTCAGGATTAGAAAAGCCTTCAGATGGAGTCCAGCCACATCTCAAAAGCCACATTAAACTAACTTTAAAAAAAATCTGCCATTTCAAAAAATTGAGCTTTGAAAAGCTAGAAATAAGCTATAATTGAATCCAGGTACTGTTTATGTTTACAAATCCTCATATTTTCCTCTTTTTGGATTGGAGAGACCTATTAAACCTTGGCTCAGGCCTCTTGCTTGTCTGGTAAAGAAGACTACTTTGGTTACAATGGGCTGTTGATATTATATAGTTCATGGAATCTGTTTCATAGATTTCAAAAGGAACCTAGAACATAGGCCCTGGATGCATTAAATTCTATTAGAATTCTATCCTATTAAAATTCTGTAAAAAAAACACTTAGAAGTGAAAATACAGTAGTTTATACTGCTTAGTCATATAATACCTTTGAACACATATTTTTGGACCACTCTGAAACCCTAGAATATTTTTTATGATTAAGAGAAGAGAGTTTGCAAAAAAAATATACTCTAGGCAAAACCAAGTTTAAATAGATTTATTTTGTCCAAAGCCTCTTCAGCCTTGCACTTCTGTATCTATTGCACTTGGGTTAATTGGATGGTGGCAAGTTGGTATTTGTGATCACCTTTCCTGTCGGACAGCAGTGTCCTTTTTTAATGCCATCTTCCTGACAAGTGCTCACTTTTCTGTGGGTTTTGGGTTGAGACAGACAGCTCTGATTGCTATTACTGAGTAATATATGCTGTGCTTTCAGCTCACTGAATCTCACAATTGTACCAATGCTTTTGATAAGGAAGCCTAGTAGTTAAGGTACATTGTTTATTCCACATGGCCTGTAAGTATCAGATCTTTAATTCCATATTTTGTGTATGTATTGGGTTTGCATGGCAGGGTTTTGCTATGGGGGGGACTACATAGGTTCTTCTCTGAGAAGCTCTCAGAAGCTTCCCCATGTCTGACAGAACCAATGCCAGCCAATTCCAAGACTAGGACCTGCTGCTGTCCAGGGCCATCTGTGAGAGTGGTATAACCTCTGTGATAATATAGTTAAAAAGGGGGAAAAGTTGCTGAGCAGGAGCAATGGCAGTGGGGAGAGCCTGTGGTAAAGCCTATGGTGAGGCAGGCAGTGGGGAGTGGGTAGAGAGTTTGAGAGTAAGGTTAAGTCCTGGAAGAAGGGAGAGTCAAGGAGAAGGTGTTTTAAGATTTATTTCTCATACCCTACTCTGATTTGATTGGTAATAAATTAAACTAATTTTCCCTAAGTTGAGACTGTTTTGCCAGTAACAGCAACTCAAGAGTGATCTCTCCCTGCCCTTGTCTTAACTCATGAGGCTTTCATTTTATTTCTTCTCCTTGTCCAGCTGAATTGGAGAAGTGATAGAGAGGCTTTGGTGAGTAACTGGTGTCCAGCAAGGTTCAAACCTCTGGAGCGTGACTGCTACTTTAGCTTCTGCCAGCACAAATTGTTGGCAATGTTACCCAGTGGACTGAAACCCCAGGGGAGATGTTGTGAGATGGATGGGCATATTTTCTCCTGGAAGATCTCTGCTTTGGAGGAAGTTCCTTGGTCTTGTGCCCTACTAAAATCTAACTTGCTAGTGCAGTAATTTCTTTATTGAGTGGATGTGACATTTTAGCAGCTGGTCATGTTTTTGTCTGAAGAGTGAGTTGCAGAGCAGCACTTAGAAACAGAAAGGTAAAGGCCTGCTTTTAATCGTCCATCTTCTGTAATACCAGAGGAGTGCAGCAGCTTGAGCATACTGTGAGTTTAAAATGCAGCACACAATATGCATTGGCTCAGTCCTCTAGAAAAACTGAAGCTGATGTCAACTGTTTCTGCCTTAGTCCAGAATCATATCTACAAGGTATAATTTTACAAAACTTTCCAGGATATACTATTTATATTTTCAGAAGGTACCATCAGAATATTTAATCCTAATTATAGTTGGAGTTCACACCAGCAGACGGGGCAGATTTTTATGAGGCATATTTTAATCTGTAGGAACAAATTAGCCATCCGAATAATGTATTTGCTAGTGAACCATAGACAGGTATCACCTTTTTCATTTGTTTTGTATTCTGTTTCCCTAGGAAATGCCCCTTTTCAGCATGCTAATTTCTGTTCCTTTACTTGCAGTATGATATCCTGGAATGAGTGGGGATTAGCAGCCTCGTGGCTGGAGTTTCACCAGCTGTGTAATAACAATTGTTTTTTGCAAATTGTGTGGCCTAAACACACCTGCATGTGTTTCTTGAAACATTTTACTGCCTGTTAATTGACTGGTGGTATATTGGTGCTATCCTAGGTAATGGGAAAACAGATTTAATTGGGCACACAGTTCTAGGCACTGAATGGCACGGAAGGAAGCCTCCCTTTTAATACTGCTGAATACCACTGATTACTAGGCTTGGCAGGTGTCAGACATAAGAGCAACTAGATGTGCCACAGCATTCCCCAGATTTTGAGGAAATGGGTTTGGGGTGAGCCTAGTACAAGCTTTGTCATGGTAATGATGAAACTGTTGATCAGGATACTCTGTTTGATATTAATTAACTGCACTGCAACAACATCTGGAGGCCCCACTGGATACCAGGGCTTCACTGGGGCAGATAATGTTCAAGTATACAGTTTGGTAAGACTTTAGATAATGTAACTTCACATATTAAAAAGACAAACTGGAGAGAGAGAAATGAAAATGGCTTTTTCAAGGTGCAGCAGAGCAGCAGTAAAAGCAAAAATCTTTTCTTTCAACCACATACTCTAACTAGTCTTGATTACCTTTGTGAGTTAAAATTTAAAGGTCTCAAAGTATACACAAAATATGTAAACTTCTGGTGCAAAATTAATTCCTAAGCGCAATTCTGCTGGTATTATGTACTAATGTTTCGTAAACTTCTTCAATGATCTGTAAAGCTCTTATCTGGTGCAGGGTATCTGGGCTGAAATAAACAAGCAGCTTCTTCAGATATTTCATATCTTTTCTTGGTGAAAATATCGTGTGTGTGTGTTGTTGTATATAATGAGTCACTCCTGACCCTGGTAGAATTGTCACAGAATTGAGCTTCTTGTCAATTTTTTTGGCTTGTCTTCAGGGCAGTTTTGTTTACAGAAGAAACTTTTATTAGTCAAAAGGCAAAGATTGAAAGAGGGAAAGATGCAGGGAGAGAAGAAGATTAGGTAAAATTAAAGCAAGAGAATGGCAAATTCACTCCCACTGGTAACTCTATTGCTGTAATATTGCAAAGGTGTTTGGTCAAAAAAATTTCAAGAACAGGAGTAAGGCATACTTTAGTAGCAGGGTATTGCTGTGCTACAATTTCTTGTAGTACAGGCCATTAAAGAAGTATTACATTACTGTCTGTGTCCCACATAAACTTTCAATGGGCAAAAAATGAAGGGCAGTTTGGAAAATTTGTTAAACTCTTAACAAGGAAACTGGTATAAACTTTACTTTAGCCAAATAATGTAATATGTCTCCAACCAAAGAGTAGAGATCATCTTTCAATACAAGGAACACTCCCAGAGAGCATGCCTGAATTAGACTGTTGATCATGGTGAATAAGCCCGAAATGTGAGCCCCCATGGTAAGATTGTGTCATTTCTGTAAACTAAAGTTAAAAATTTCTGGTGTCTCCACTTGAAAAAAAAAAGTATAAGTGAACTCAAGGAGTTTCAGGGCCATGGGGAAGTTTAAATGAAGGATTGGAAAACCTGTTTTTAAGCAAGAAACTCAGAGAGCTGAGTGGTTTTCTCTTTTCTCTTACACTCTGTAAAGGTGAGGAGAGAGTTTTGCAGTTATGGAAAGGTGAAGCTGGAACCTTAAGTCATCTGCTTTAGCATATTTTTGCTCTGAGGATGGGCTAAAGGCAGCAGCCTGGCCATGGCAGATGTTTATCTAAACTACCTTTCCTAAACCTTCAACAGAAAAGATTAGATTTTCATTAATCTTTCCCAATTTCATTGTTTCACCACTTTGTAAAATGAAGAAGAATCGGGAGAAACCTTCTAGAAAATTTTGGCTTGATCACAGACTTACAAGTTATTTATGGAAGTATGGTGCTAGATGGTGTTTCAATATAGGAAGTAACAGTTAAAAGAACAATAATGATCTGCTTTTCAGGAAGAGCTGAGCACAAGATCATATTCATATTGTTGTATTCAATGGCTCTTGACTCTTCCCATGAGTTTGGTACTTTTTTTGCTTAAACATAATTTTCAAATGCTTTTCTTATATATTTGTAGTTCTTTGAGTTATAAAGAAATAGTGCTGAATTGTTGCTTTATGACTATATACACAGTTTCAAGTGTACTACTTTTTTGAACCTTTTCTATCTCCTCCTTTTCTTTTTGAGATGGCCTGTAAAGTTCTGTGTGCTGTGTTCAAGAATTTAAGTCAAAGGTCCACCATTAACTTATAATAGTGGTTTTCCTTTTGTACACTGTTCCTTTTCATTATAATTCTTGAATTCCACTTGCCTTTTTGACCATGTTCAACTCTAGGCCAATCTCATCAAAGAAGCAACTGCAATGAATCCAAGGCTTCTTTCCTCAGCTGCAAATCACAAATAAGTGCTGCTCTAAAATATATCCTGTACTTTAAAAAAGAATCAATTCAGACAAGATATATGACCTCCTATAAAATTTTAGAGGAGAGTAGATTATAACAATTGTCCTTTTTAGCCTTATAAATTATGTATCTCTGAGAATTGCTTCTTTTAAAAACCATGCCCCCAAAGGGTAATAATTTCTATTTGTTTTATCTTCTCTATGTGCATGTGATTCTTTCTGATAAATAGGTTTGTAACTGGCATTAAGTAGATCTGGTTGAGTACCCTAAAGAAGCAGTAACAAACAGTATATAACAAAGAATGACCTACTGCTTCTTATAACAGCCCTTAAAAATCAAACAAAATTAGCTGACCTGTGTACTTCCTTTCCCCTTAACAACATTTTTTCTTGTTTCAAGATAACTGTAAAGTGTTGGCACCCTGATTAAAAACCTCCAAGTCAGGTGAGCTTCAATGCCTGTCATTTCTCTGAGATCATTTGCTGGTTTTGTTGATTATCATATTTGCCAGGGTGGCGATACTGGTTCTTGAGCATGCTTCCTCTGCTATCACTGTTTGGATAAGGGCAGACTTAATTCAGTAAACTCTCCTGTTACCCAGCTCTAGAGTTTTTTACGTATTGAATCCTGATTTCAGACTTACCTCTCAGTGATATTAAAAACAGTGCTAAATATGGCCAGCCAGAGAGGAGTAGAACTAACTGCCTTATGCTCTGTGCTGAATACAGGTTCTAATACCCCTTCTTAAATTCCCCTTCTTAAATCCATTGATACGTGTATACCAGAAAGATCTGTCCAGCCATGCATTCAGTTCTAGCTGCAGCCCAGAAGGGTCCTCTACGGACAATGCTGGCTTTTACTACCTTTCTAATCAGAAAAGAACTTTCTGAGTTTCTGTTTACAGTGAAAGTTCAAATAAAGTGATTTTTAGTTGTAGTAATAAATGAATGTCCTCTGTGGAATATGCATCTATACCTTGGGTTCTCCTGGATAACTCACTACATTTAGCACTGTTGTGCAAAGCCCCCTAAACCACAGAAAGTGAGCGATCCTTCAGCAGGACTAACATCCAGAATCAAGTCTGAGGCAAAGCAAAAATAAGAAACAAGCAGGCAAACAAAACCCCAAAGGAAATCAAGCAAAGAAAGTCTTAAAGAATAAAGTGAAAACAATTCCAAAGAGGAAGAAATAAAAGTTCAATCTCTTTTTAAAAGCATAGACTGCAAGTGTGAGGAGCCTAAGCAGAAGCAAGCCATTCCAGGAAGAGCAGTTCTCAGGGTTATAAAAAAACAAAGCAATTTTCCTGAATTTAGAGGGCAGTGCAGTTGAAGTGTATGTGCATGGCATTTGTTGGGGGTGGGGAGGGAAAGTTTACTAAACCTTCCTACAGTGTGAAATGGCTTGTTGTATTACTGAAAGAGCTTGTATCACTTTCAAATGAGAGAAGCAAAATCTGCAGTGATCTGCAGGACAGAGTAACTAGGAGTATTGTCTGCCAGGTTTGGGCTGATGTCTAGCCGTGCTGGAACCAGCCGGGGGACGGGAGGAGCCAGTCTGTGCAGTAGTCGCTATTTAAAAAATTATTAAATAAAATGAGTGTGAGAAAACACAGCCTGGGATTGTAGTCAGATTTCAGGTATGTTCTATAAATGCTTCCTCTAATTTTATATTTTGCTTCAGAAAAATAAGCAAAACAACATAAAGATACTGGGATAAACTCTGCTTCCACTTGCATCAGTAGGAATCGAGTTTCTTCCACAGAATTGCTATTGATTCACATTGATGCAGCTGAGAGTAGGATCTGTCCTAATGCCTGGAGTTCTCCCTCTTGGTTTTTGAAATGAAATGCTTTCTGCACACAGGGAACAACTATATCCTTTTAGTGTGGACTATTTGAATTTTAGGTTAAGAAAAAGAAAACCTAAGGGTAAAGCCCTTTTAAGAGCACAGAGTGCATGTATGTTCATATATGTGTACCCTCTAACACTCTCCAACTGCTCATCTTACAAAATCACTGCCAACCCCATTTTGCTTTCTTTCTACCTGGTCTGCTACAAAAAGACAGATGCCTTCCAAGTGTAAAGGCATGGCATGGAGAAAGGAAAGACCTGACAATTTGCACAGAGGAAAGGCTCTACTTCTCTTTGAATGGAGGGAAACAAAAGATGAAACATACCTGCTAAAAATGTCAGACCTCAGACCTGTTCCTGAGGTCCCTTCAGAAGAAAGGAACAGGTTTTGAAGGAGTTGAAAGTAGAAGCTGAGAAAAGCTTAGGACCTGCTCCTCTCAGATTATAGTTGCTCTCGGGGCTGAAAGGCTGGGATTGGCAGTGTATAACTAATGTTTAAGTAAAATAGATCTGGATTTTCAGGGCTGGTAGAGCTTGGAAAGATAGGTGCCTATAACTCCTCTGCCACAGATGAAGAATCTGGTTTACGAAAAGGTAGAAGAAAAGGTTGTCCAAAGTGAACCAGTGCTTCAGGGCAAGCTATAAATTGCTGATCTCCTGATGCAGGCTGTAGATTAGCTCTTGTGGGATTTAATAATGTTCAAAATGTTTGGTAATTGTGTATATAACAAACTCTTGCCAGGAGTCTATGTAGGGTAGACAGGTGAAGGAGAAGCCTTGTACAATTTGGGTTTTTTTCAGTACTTTGCACATTTTTTGTTCTTATAATTTATCTACAACCATTCCATTATGTGATCATAATTATATTTCTAAAGTCTTAGAGGCATAATGGCAGAAGTTTATCTCCAGAAGGACTGTAAGCAATGAAATGGTAATGTGGCTTTTGAGGGCAGAAATTTTATGGGACAAATCAGTACAAGACAAATTCTTGAAAAACTTTAAAAATCCTTTTTGGCACAGTAGCCTTAAAGAAAGAAGAGGAAAAGTAAAATAGATTGAATGCTGAGTTCACTTCATTATTTATAAATAAAATGGTTCTCAGTTTTCCAAGACATAGCACCAGCACTTGATGTCACTTGGAGGTTTCAAAAACATTAATTAATGGTTGCCTGTTCATGGAAAGTTTTTTGGGCAGCCAGTGAATACCAATATAGAGAGGAAAAAATTTGCACTGTCTATTAAAATTCTCTTGAACCCTTCTGGACCATGTAACTTTTTTGCTCTGTGTGGCTCTGTATTCACCTTTTTCTTTGCTGTATAGTTAGGACTTTTTTTTTTTCTATAGCTACAAAATAAACTTTATAGGTAGTAGCTCAAAGGTAAATCTTTCTTTGTCACATATTTACTGGTCTAGTTAATACCTTTGCTTGGTTATGTGGAAAAAAAATCCACCAGCTGAATGTGTGGGGAAAGGAATGAAAGGTCGCGTCCATCATGAAGTGTTAAACCTTAATGGTAAAGCTTGTCTTTCAGGTTTAGAAGGAAGGTAGGTCTTGGAAAAAGGTGTTTTAAATGAAGTGCTGTAGTGCAGGAAACTGGAATTGAAGCAATATTGAAAATAAGTTGTGGATCTGTCCCCTGTGTCCATGGTCACTGTTCTTTGCTGTAGGATTTTCTCTGTGCTTTGCTTTACTTTATTTTTTTTCTTCTACCAGGAATGTGTAAACTAATTGTTAATTTTTTCATAGTGTCTGGTGCCCGGGAGAAATAAAATATCATGATTAAACTGTATCTTGGGGTCTGTGTGTGCAGTTTGGCTTCAGTAGCCCTACTTTTGACGTATTGTGTTGTATTGTGTTTTATCCTGGTAATTGGAACAAAACCATTTTCGTGACAAGTTCCTACTCAATTCAAATAAGAATCTCAGAAGTTGTGCTTCTGCAAAACTTGGGTTAAAGAGTCACAGGGAGCTCTGCCTAAGAGTCATCTGAAGAGAGCTGGAATAGCCCATCCATCAGGCCCACGATTTTTTTTAGACAAATTTTTGCATTTCTTAATTTCAACAAAGTGTTACACTGCTTTTAGAAGGGCTGTCTTCTGTGGCTCTGGGAGGGGCTGGCTCTTGGGATGGAGAAGGCACCAGTTTGCTCATTTCCCTCTTCTCTCCATCAGACTAAAGGCCACTGGCATTTTGCAGTCCTCTTCTTCCAGAATCTTATCTCTTTCACAGTTTGCCCTCTTATCACTAGCCTTTTAAATAGGTCTTTTCCTTCAAGCCCTGGGAAAGAAAATGGTGAAAGGTGCTATCTCCTTTTCTTCTATGGAGAAATCAGAAACATTTTCTCATTCTGCAGAGATTAATTGAACTTCCCACCATCCTTTTCCCCACTTGCAAGTTTTTACCTTTGCCTCATTAAGCCTTGTAGGCTTGAAGGTATGCAGCTTTCACTCTGCTGAATATCTCTTAATCCCTTCCTCTTCTGTGGTGGTGGTGATCTGTTCCATTAGAAAAGGTGCATCTCTTCATCTTACCTGCTCACACTATGCCTTCACCAGGGTGGACTCTTCTTAGAGCAGCCACAGTTTGCCAAAGAAGCTTGATGTATTGATGGCAATTAAAAAGCAATATGAGAGGTTGTCCAGGAGATTGATTCTAAGGCCACACCTTGCAAAACCACAATGTCAGTAGCTAGGTTACATGGTCACTAAATATTATTTGAGCCTTTGAGGAAAAATTAATCCCGTGCTCTTTGCTAATTGCAATGCAGTAAAGATAATTATATGGTTGCCAGCAAAAGATTCACTGAAACAGTGTTGGGAGATCACTTACTTCATATGTCAAAGAAGCGGTAAAGCTGTGCCAGCAATGCTTTTACCTGAAATAAATCTTTGTTATCTGAAACTTCACTTATTTTTGGACTAGCATAAGAGAAGAAACAGTTGTTTTCAAATGGCATCTGAGTTCATGCATCTGCTGGGAGCAGTAATCCACTTGCCTCATGTTCTAGTGAAAAGAGAAAGATGATATCTTGAAGAAAAGTCCCTCGAAAGAATAACAGTATGAATGTATATGAAACTTGCTATCCAACATACATTTAGCACAGTCTAAAATTTAGTGTTGTGATGAGAGAAAAACCAAGATGCTTACTGTTTCAGTGCTAAACTTCATGCAGTTGAACCACTGTTCATTACCTCTTCAGCTACAGGACTGTTTGCTTTCCTTTCCTAAAACAATGTTGTCGTCTGAGACCAGGGGACTTGGTGTTAGGAAGAAAATGTCAAAGAAAAGAAGGATATTGAAGACACAAGGAACTTGTGATGAGTATTTTAGTGTGAGTAAGCTTTGAAATGTAAGGCAAAGCAAGAATCAGAAAGGCCTCTCTGAGAAACTGAAACATAGCAGAATTCTAAGAAAAAGGTCTTTTGATATCAGAAGACAGGATTAAATCCAGGAGAGGAATCCAGGGTGGCCATCAGGTACAAGATGAGAGGTTTCTTTCTTATTGCTGAGATTTGGTAATGTGAATATAGTAAAGTTAGGGTAAAGTAAGCCGTGAAAGATGGAGTCCTCTGCCCACTAAGCAGATACGTAAGGTAGCAAATGGAACAGAACTGTCCAGTGACTATTATACCTCAGGTTTTTTTCAAAGAAGATATATTTGTATAGAAGATGGCCATCTACTCTCTGTTGTTGTTTCTTCCTTGATTTTTCTATTAAGACTGTCAGCAAAGCTTTGCAAATTTTGCAGTATGGATGGCTAGCAAATGCCTTGACTTCCTATATGACACATTTTAGTTCTGCCTGTCTGTACCAGTTTTGGATCTGTGCAGTACACATAATATGCCTTTTTAATTGTTGACACCAGCATACTGTGCCTCTCCTTACTGAGTGTTTGAAGATGCATTCCTGTTAATTGTACAGTGATGAGAATTTCTGTCACTGTTTAAATCAGTAGTATTAAATTCATATATCTAATCTGAATATACTCTGGGTGTGTATTTTACAACCTAAGGTCATTGAATATGGTCATTGCTTGGAACTACATGGTGGGGAGCTGCAGAGGGAAGTGTTGTGGCTTCTACAATAGGCTTTGCCTGCTCTTCCCTTTCAGCCAGTGACTGGTGGAAAGTTTTGGGAAAACGCTATGGAGGACTGCTTTATTGGCAAGGCAGTGCTTAGTGTGTGATGCAGAAAAATAAGATGGGCTGTTCCTGTCTTTTAGGTATTTTAGCAATTAGCTTCCCTCAGGTTGTCAAAGTCAGCTAATTACATTTCTGCTGCCTTTGAGTTCCATTCATCTTATAACTGCATTCTTCCTGCTGGATCCCACAGTTATTTGTTTTGGGGTGAGGACTGTTTGTTTCCCGAGAAGAATAACAGAACAAAACAGGTGTTGAGATACAGCCTGTCTGTGGCTGCATTTTATATAACAAGTGACTAGTAATAATCAGTAGAGATGTTGCTCAAATAACTCTTTATCCACATCTCCTGATTTTTGTTGCCTGGTTTCTCACCTGTCTTCTGTGATGTTTTACGGGAACAAATGAGTCACTGTCCTCAGGTGAATGCTGTAAAGAGCAGTGTGAAAGACTCTGTTTGCATTGAAGCAGAACCAATGAAATGTGTCCTGTGAAAGCTCAAAATGACGCTTCAGTGTATTCTTCAGTGCCATCTACCGGCAAAATTATCCACTGGAGATTTATAGGCCAAGAACATTCTCCTAAGTGACAGCAGTTTAAAAATATTTGTTTCTTTTCTTCTTTTAGGAGCAAGGCAAGATTGGTGTAGTCTTCAATATTGGCACAGTGGACATCTCTATTAAAGAGGAAAGCACACCTGTAAATGATGGCAAATACCATGTAGTACGCTTTACCAGGAACGGTGGCAATGCAACACTTCAGGTTGACAGCTGGCCAGTGAATGAACACTACCCCACAGGTACATATATTTTTCATTTTGTTTTTCTCTTTCAGTGTATCTGTACCTATAAACTAATGTTTAATAACAACTGTTTGCTATATAAATCTTTGTTGCTTCATCTCGATAATAAATTCACCAGCCTGGTGATGCATATTCTGCCTTTCGGAAAACAAACTAATGGTCCTTTACACTGGAAGGACAAGCATGCCAACTGTTTGGTATGATGTACATAGATCATGCTGTTTCAGAGGTCTCTAAGTGAATCCTGGTTCTACACAGAGTTACAAAGTCATTCAATGACGAACTTGGTTTTGCTACTTGTGATATTTTCTAAATATTTAAGGTAGAAAAGTTTTGAACAGACTTTACAAAAAAGAGCTGTGACTCTAGCCACACCCTAGATACTGTCTATATAAATATAGAGTTGAAATGTAAGGAATGTGGAAGATTAGGCAAGTATTTGAGTGGACCTTATGCTTGCCTCAGAATTTTTTATCATATGAATTTCACTTTCTCTCTTAGGTTTGCAGATACAAAGGTTAACACACCATCTAACCAAAACTGACAGCTCCTAGTTGACTTTGTGTCAAAATGCAGTGGAACAATTCACTATCTTTGGTAATTTTCACCCTAAATCCACCAGAAATAGTGAACAACTGGCTCTTGATACACTGTCACATGTTTTATCCCACCACTGGCAAATCACAACCTCGTGATACTTTATGTCAGCATGCTAAAAGATCAAACTTACTCCAAGTGAAAAACAGATTGTTGTATGTGATGCTGATAGGGCATTAGATAGCTGAGGTATGAAGATGTGTATGGTTATAAAACGAAGAATGAGCACAAGGAAAGTACTCCAATGTTAGCCATGTTCCTCTTAGTCATATGTTGCCTAAGATCAAGCTATGATCTTCTTGGTTTTCAATATTAAGTCTAAGCAACATTCAGTTCTTTATTTCTAGGTTGTACAGTAGTTACTCAGGACAGAAGGAAGAATTCTTGCTAGTTGTGCAGGAATTGTTCAAAAGAAACTTAAATTATAGGAAATATCCTAACTTGAGGTTATGTGACGTTATACTAATAAATTACTCCAAGGGGATGACTTCATCTCTTCTACTCCCTCAGAAAGCATGCAGGAAAGTTTTTAAATGTGAGTCATCTATGCTGTATTGCTCTCTACCACATATGTCCCTTTGTCAGTGTTTCGGTGAGGTATATGCAAAAGGATACATTTCAATTATTAACCTTATTTCTGTGAAAAAATTCTTTTTGAAGAATGTCGTGACAGATATGCTGAGTTAGATTCTAGCTCTTCTATCCATTGGTTTGAAAGTGGGCTAGGAAAGGTCCAACTGAGGATCTTTCTTCTGCTCCTTTCATCAATTATTTTGTAAAATACCTCCAATCCAGTTGGCAGCCAATTACAGTCACTACAAACCCTATCAATAGATTTTCTTCTTCTATTGCTTGCTGTAGTAAGTCTCTGGTGTAAAGAAACAAAATATTCAGCTCAATGCTTTAGAGAATTTTTTTTTTTAAAGGGGAAAATAAATCACACTCAGAGACTACCTCAGTACCCTGGGCTTCTGCCTTGGCTGAAGATATTTCTGTGTTTTTATTAGAAGATGTATGGTTTTATGGAATCAGCATTAATCTTATGTTCTGGGCTAGTATTGAGTGTATGCAGTTGTACCCTGAGAAAAAAGGACACCTTTATCTTCCAGACACCTTTTCCTTTCCGTGCATGTATTTCAATTTCTGTCTGTTTGTAGATGATGAATTTTTCAGCCTGTCCCTGTGAAAATAAGACTTATGGGACTATACTTTGTATGTGGAGGTTTTTCCCTTATTTGTTTCCTGCTTCTTTCAAACCAATAATTTAGCCAAATTAAAAAAAATAGGGCAAAAATCAAAAAACCTAAAGATATTACATTGCTATGGGAAAAAACCCCAAACAAAACAACAAACAAAAAGCCCAAGGGAGGAGGGCAATGTTCCAGCCTTCCCAGAGGAAAGGATTGTGGCTTGATCTCAATTCATGTTAAATACCAGAATATCCATATAATAGAGTGGCATTATGAATGCCTAGGACTCAGAAAAGATTCGATGAACCAATAATTACAGGAAACCAATACTTATTAGTCCCATTTTCTGGGCAGTCAATGGTTTAAAAAAAAAAGACTAAACTGGAGCTTTTGAAATTAATTATTTGTTGTCTTTCACAATCCAAACTTGCGCTGTTGTTTTTTGAGCGGACTGCAAGACCAAACCTGTGTTCAGCAGAGATTCAGCTCTTTAAAGGCTTTGTGGTTGGATGGACCCAGGCTAATCTAGTGTGTTTCAACTGGAACCTGCTGAAAATTTGAATTCATATCAAACTTGTGTGAGAGTAGCTAAGTAATCCCCTATGTTTCTCATAAGATCATGTCAATTCTGGAAACACAGTTATTTGTAGTGTTTAAAAAACATTGTATTTGTAGCCCATGCATGCATGCTTGGGCACACTGCACTGTCTGTAAAATGAACAATTTCATGTGTACTTGGTTTTCCACACAGTGCTAAAACCTAATGTTTACAAATTTTATAAACTGTCTAATGTATCTTCTTTGTCATCACACATGGTATAATCTTCAGTCAGGGCTGCATCCTGAATGGCATTTCCATGCTCCTCCCTAAGTTTTATTACTTGTGGAAAGATTATACATTAGACTCATAATTACTTGCTTAATGAAAACTACAAATAAGAGTTGGATATTCATTAAATGAGCTAAGTGAGAGAATATTGGCTTTCCTTAAAATACAGTCTTTAGTTAAATTGAAATTAACTGAAACTAGCCCAATGGGACCAAAAGGCTCCAAAGCTGTATTTTTACAACTTCAAATAAAAGACAAGGAAAATAGAATGGCAACAAACTTCCAATTCAGGCACTGACATTTTGGGGTTTATGGCATCCAATTGCATTTCAGTCACCTGCAACACAAGCTTTATGCTTTCTTGTAAGGAAAAGGGTTAGAGAAAAATGGTAAAGGAGGGAATTAATTTGGAGCTAAGGCTGGCTTTGTAACTGAAATAATCCAAATCACTAGGGATGATCTCTCATCTTTAGTACCATTCCAAAGTGCCAGAGTTTCTCTTACTGGACAGAAAGACTGAACAGTGGCCCAGTATAGGTATCTGAGACAAAGCTCCTGAGAACTGGGAGATGTCAAATAGTAGCATTAGTACAGAGGCTGCTATCTGCAGTTCAGCTGTTGTGGTTCAGCCAAAACCATTGAGCTGTTTGTGATTTATTTGCATTAGTTTTGCCCTTTCTCCTCACTCTCAAGAACACAATAAGGAGATGGGCTTTTTCCATAGGCTGTACCAATAGCCAATTTCTTCATGCTTGATTCATTAAGTTGGTTATCGCAATGTGATAGAATGTTTTGCATTCAGGATATAAACCTTTTGCTGTAGTCTAAAGTACAGTTTTCTGTGGCTGCCTCCCTTCTGTTGTCTCACAGGCTTCCATCCTTTTGTGTACATCCCAGAAAGCAGGTTGTTCTTGGTCATTGTTATTTTCCTGCTTTTGTGTTCTTGGTGAGACCCTTCTCTATATCTAAATAAATATTTTAATGATGAAATTGGAGTAATTTTGGACCCAGATTTCAGGAAGAGGAAGTATCTGGTTTTGTTTCAATTAAAATGAAACCCATCAAATTTGAGACAGTTTACAGAAATTTTCAGAATAGTTAAAAATAAATCTTCTGTCTTTACACAGAACTGGGATACCTCAGTCCTTAAGTTTTCATTAGTACTTAGGCAGGAGGTGTTTTTTTACTCTGTTCACTGTCTTTCCTTACTTTGTGTGTTGCCAGATTTGTAGTGTACATCAAAACAGGCCTGATATTCCCGTTCATTCATCCAGGCACCAACTACATTTTCTGCAGTAGAAAAAAAAAGCAAAAATAGGTGAAGAGAAGCTGTAAAGTAAGAGTATCCATGACACAAAAATAAAGTCTAATTGAAGTAATGTTTTAAAGGAGAAGATTAAAGGAAGGAAGGCAACAGGTAGGAAGGAGGTATCATTTAAAGAAATGCATGATTCCTTTATCCTGTAGCCTGGATTTTTTAATGCATTTTAGAAATAAGAAATAAGACAGCATTAAACAACTGGATTCTTATCAGGATTCATTATTTCATCCATACAGTACAGATTTTATGTTTTTCTCCTTTATCATTCTCAAGTGATCTCTCAGTCTTCTTGGAGTAGTCTTTGCCCTTTCAAATTACATTATTTTGCAGGTTTTTTGCTACTGGATAAAAGAAAAAAATATTTCATCTTCTATGCCCCTACTTCATTTGCTCTCCGAAGTACATTTCTGAGAAGTTGTACTTCTGGAAAAGCTGGACAGTTAGCTCTTGGCAGCAGAAAACTGACTGTTCTGGCATGTTGTGTGGCCAGATAAGTGCATACTTATAAAACAAAAAGTTGATTCTGAGACCCTGATATCTGTGCTGGGATTTTCTTTCAGAGTAGTTCCAGTTCCAAGGGTTGAATGCCCCTTAACTGTTGGGCATATCTTCTTTTTTTTTATTTCATTTGAAAGCAATCCAATTTGAACTACATCTTTGTTAGTCTATGTGAGACAAAGTCTTTGTCTACAATAATAAACTTTCTAAAAACGGGTCAAAGTGATAGTGATTTAGATTCTCCTACCTATCTAAAATGTGAAAGGCATCAACCTTGCCTTGCTAAAATGCATTTCTTCATTTGCTTTGTGGAAAGATCTGAAATAGCTTGATTTGTGCCACGCACTTTATGTAAGGCAGGGAAGAAAATTGGCTGAGTTCTTACTTGCGTCTTTCAATACGTTTTCTTGCTAACTGAAGGAATACTGAAGGATGCTAGTGGCAGGACCCCTCTCATGTGCATAAAAAGGGACTTGATGTCTGGGAAGGTCCCTGGTGACTGGAACATAGCCATTGCTATTCCAGTCTATAAGAAGTGTGTGAGAAAAGATACAGGGAGCTACAGACGTGTTAGTCTGAACTGAGATCCTGGAAAAGTTATGAAGATTATACTGTATGCTATTGAAAGGCATTTAAATAATAATGCAGTCATAAGGCACACTCAACATGGGTTCACAAGGGGAATGTTCCATTTAACGTATTTGATATCTTTCTATGATAAGGTCACCTGCTTCATGGATGAAGGGAAGGCAGTGGATGTAGTTTTTCCTGGATTTTCATATTGCTTTTGATACCATCCCTCACAGCACCATTCCAGACAAGTTGCCCAGCTGTGGGATGAGCCGTACACAGTGCCCTGGGTTAGGAACTGTCTGAATGGCAGAGCTCAAAGAGTTGTGGTGAATGGGGCTACATCTGCCTGGTAACTGGTGACCAGAGTTCCTCAGGGTTCAGTTCAAGGGACAGTTCTGTTCAATATATTCATTTTTCTGTGGTAAGGTCACCTACCCCATGGATGAAGGGAAGGTAGTGGATGTAGGAAGTTTGCTAATGAGTCTAAACTTGGAGGTGCTGTTGACCCCCTCAAGGGACAAGAGGCCTTGCAGGGGATTCTAGCTAGATGGGAGCATTGGACTATGATTAATGGGATAAAATTTAGCAAGAACAAATTATGGATTCTGCCCCTGGGACAGAGTAACACCAGCCATTATTATGAATTAGGAGAGGAGTGGCTGGAGATCAGCCCTGCAGAAAGGGATCTGGGGGTGCTGGTGGGCAGCAGCTCAGTGTGAGTCAGCTGTGTGCCCTGACAGTCAAGACAGCAAACCATGTCCTGGGGAGCATAAAAACCAGCACAAACAGCCAGTCAAAAGAAGTGGTTGTCCTGTTCTATTCAGTGTTGGTGGGGAGTGCCCCACAATTTGAGAAGGATGTGAACATCCATGAAACTGTCCAGAGGACAGCAACAAAGCTGGTGACAGGGCTGGAAGGCATGTCCTGTGGAGAGTGGCTAAGGACTTTTGGGTTGTTGAGTTTGGAGAAAAGCAGGCTAGGGGTGACATTGCTCTTCACAGCTTTCTGAGGAGTGGAAGCAGAGACAGGTGCTGAGCTATTTTTCCCTGGTACTTAGTGATTGGACATGTAGGAATGTTTCAGAGCTGTGCTAGAGGAGGTTTACAATAGATCTTAGGAAGCATTACTTTACTGACAGACTGGTCAAACAACCATTTTTCTAGAGAGGTGGTCAACAGGCCTCATGCACTTAAGTGTTTAAGAGGCGTTTGGACATGCCTATAAGAACATGCTTTGGCTTTTGGCCAGCCCTGATTGAGCTGATTGAGGTACGAAAAATGAAGCATCAAGCTGTTTTGGGGAGAGCAGACCGAATACTGCAAATGTGAAATGGAAAGGGCATTTTATAAACAAGGAAAAAGAAGCTGGTTTAAGTAATAAGTGTTGTATGGCACCCCACAATCCATGATGAGTACTATTATAAGTTTCTGTGAAAAACAAAAAAACAGATTTCATTTCCAGTTATGTGGGTGTCCACAGATCCAGCTGTCTTTAAATGCAGTGTTGGTTCTCAGTATCTCTAAAAATGGTTCTACCCACTCTACAAATAAAATTCCGTGAGTTTTACACAATTGTGACTACTGAATGAGAGATCATAGTCTGCTTTGAAACAGGTCATTTCTTGTCCTACTTAATCCATTTATTACCTCTCCCTTATTATTTTCAGTCTCCTTCCACAACTGGCATGATCTTTTTGTTCAATGAAGTCCATTTCTTACCTCATCCCTCTACTGAAGGGACTCTGAGGAGTGTATTCTTTCTTCTCTTCTCTTCTCTTCTCTTCTCTTCTCTTCTCTTCTCTTCTCTTCTCTTCTCTTCTCTTCTCTTCTCTTCTCTTCTCTTCTCTTCTCTTCTCTTCTCTTCTCTTCTCTTCTCTTCTCTTCTCTCTCCATTCCTTTTGGTTTTATTTAGTTTTTATTGACATTTTCTTTCTCTCCCTCTGTGATTTCCCAGCCGTGAGATAAATAGCCTTGTATCTTACAAGCTAAATACAATTACTGCTATCAAAACTGGAGTCTTTCTCTCCCTGTAAATGTCTCTTGGAAGCTGATAAGCTGTTCAAAGCAAACTGCAGGCTTCTGCCTAATCCTGAGATTAAACATAACCACCCAGAAGACAGCAAGAGATAATTGGGGCGGGGGGAGGAGAGGGATTCGGGGAGGCAGCAGGAGAGGAAGAGAGGAGGAGAAAGTGAGATCCTCTCCTGAGATATTAAGAGGACATACAGAAGGCTCAAGGTTATTTGTAAAGGAATTACACAAAACACACAAGAGCTTGTTATGATGAGGAATTTCCTCAGATAATGCAGTGGTTGTTGTAGTTGTTAAAGACAAAATTTAGCAAGGATTTGTTTGATGTAAAGCGTACAGGGGAGCTCCCACCCGTGACTGCTGATTTTTGTATATTACCCCATCTTGTCCTTGAAACAGAAGGTCTCACAAGATTGTATCCAGATTCTTTGTGCCTGCTAGGGTTCATGTCACTGGCTTTATGCTGAACATGGGGAGACAGTAGAATTCCCAAGACTGAAGCAAGGGACTGACCTGACTTCTCTGTGCTCTGCTTTGCCACCTGCTGACCAACCTAGGAAATAAGAGTGCCTTAATTGTGGAGAAAGAGTGTGTGATATCTGTATTATTCTTCAGTTATAAACAAGGCAGAATTACTGAAGGTTAATAGTTTTTATGAGTCAGCCCAATACAGTTGAAAAAAAGCAGTCTCATTTCTGGATATATAAGTTCTTCTTTATAGGTTTTTTTTTTTAATCAGTGACATTATAGTTTTCTCCTTCTGTAATTTTTTTGGGTCTTGCATTTCTGAAAGCTTGTCTGTTTTTAAGTGTTGTCAATGGGATATTACCTCTTCCAACTTTGCTTTATTTAGTTTACAATGTATTAGACAAGAAAAAGAAGGTAAGTTTAGATGGGATGGTCTAATAGTAGCATCACTGGGGAAATTAGGAGAAGAATACATATCCTTTCCTCAGCTGACATGTGCACTGATATTGTAAATAATATGCAATATTGTGATTATTAGTTCTTGTGAGCTCAGCGATGGAAAGTCTAATGCTGATCAGGAAGTTAACAAGGAAAACTCAAAAGCAGAACTAACTGAGGTGTCTGAGTCTTTGCAACAAGTTGTTTCTTCCTAAGTTTGTACTTATCCCTGCAGAGTACCTCTCCATGGCTATATTGTACCACTTCAGCGATTTACAAATGTTCCATAATGGAGCCTTATTACTGAAAATCACTAATTCTCTGTGCTTTGCAGAGCCTGGGTCCTCCTCCCCCAAATTCGCTCTGCGTCTTGCAGAATGACTTTGACACGTCATTTCCTTTTCTTTACACCCTTCAGCCCCCCAAAAAAACTTTGGTTTCTGCCTTCTTGTGCCCCTGTAGCAATCTCTTCCTTCCCTCAGACTTGAGGCTGTTGTGATTCCTTCTCATTTCTGAAACTTTGCTTCTGAAACCATGGTAATAGTAAGAAGTTTGGCTGAATCCAATTGTCTTCAGGAGGAGGCAGATGGACCTTGTGCTGGACCACATGGAATAATTAATAAGATGTGTTGCTTGATCTGCAAGCTGAAGGGATTTTTTCTTGGTGCTACCAAATCCCACTGTGGTCTTAATATTTTCCTATCCAAATGCCCTTGTGAGTGGGCAATGAGTTAGGAACAAGAGAACTGATTTTTGATTAGCCCTGTAGGCTGAATGTGATCACCAGGGTTCTTGTCATATAATTTTTTGTGGATTTTGACTTTTCATGTTGTACTCATTTTGTGGGACTTAAATGAGCTCTCAGATGCTTCCTATCAGCATGAATTGGAGACAGCATATAAAGTACCTTTGACAGATTTACTGCATTTCATAATGAGCCTAAAACATATAAAAAGACAGGGTTAATAAAACAGAATTGGAGAAGCACATTTTGAAGGCAGTACTGTGACATATGTTGAAAGATCTGCCAAGAGGGATGATTAAAGCATGACAAGTTGATGAAATCAAGAGTTGATTGTAGCTTGTCACTGCAGGGCCATAGAATCTATAATATATTTATAGAGTTGGAAAACTGATAAATAAGGCTACCTGATATGAACACTCAAGTTTTGATCCCCTGTATCCACTGACATATAAACCGCCACACATGAAGTCATCAATAAACAAACATACTTTGGAATGTGTGCAAAAGCACTCATGTTAATGCATGTGTTTCCATACTGGGTGATGGGATAGGATCTGATCTGATGTAAAAGTTACATAAATGTTGCCACTACACTTAGAGTTTAACATCCGTGTACTTTCTGTTTTGCTTTCCCACAGAAAAAAAATGAAGCTAAGGTTCATTTCCCATTTGCCCCACCCTCAAAGAGTTTCATGGAAGTGCTGTAGGGATTTTCTGTCTTCAAAATTCTGTTTTTGAGGATAGAAGAGAGAAAAGATAGGAAAAAAAAAATAGTGGTTATATTGTGGCTTCCAGTATCCATTGCTTCTGTTTTGTTTCTTAAAACTAATCTGGGCTCTTGCGACTCAGTCTGATTGAGCTGTAGTTTTAACTTCACCAAGTACCTCACATTTTCCATGTGAGTGGCAGTCTATCAAGCACTGCAATTTCTGTCAGCTTGGCATTAAGAAAGAGGGAAAAGCATTGATCTGCATGAAGACGTGTAAGGTAACGAAGCAAAACAAACAGGACAATATGATTTAACAGCAGTACGGTTGAAAGCAGGAGTTTACCTAAGGAAGTAGACACAGAAAAGTATCTTCACGCAAGTAGCCATGACCATCTAATTCCCACCCGAGATCTCACAGATAGTCCTTGAGATGTGTGAAAAGGGAGAGGAATAAGAAGCATTCTTCTGTAGCAGTCTTTATTACTGCTACATAACAATCACATAAAAGGTTGTTCTAACATGCAAATACATGCCACAGGGACAGTACTGGTTTTAATTTAGCCAAAATACTTTATCTTGTTTTATAGCCTAGATAAAGAAAATACTACCAGAAAGTACTGACAGTTTGAGGAAAAGTTTTTGTTGGTGATGTCCAAAAGAACGGAGATATGTATTATATTGCTGTTAGCTGAATTAGTGTAGCAACACTCTTGCATCTTCCTGAATCAGACTAGATGTCCTATATGTCAAATCTACAGACTAATACCAAATACATCAGAAGAAAATTCACTTTAATGGTCAAAATGACACTTCTTTCCAATGGTCCTGGATTTGGGATTCTCTTCTGTCCTCCCAAAGCCTGATTGTTCATCTAATCAAGCTTCTCGAGTCTGAGACCTGTCAAGTGTCTGATGCTCCAGAGAATTACAGTAACCCACCATGGCAACAACAGAAATATGCCGCAAAAGATGTCCTTCTAAAAAAATTGCCCTACTATAGCATTTAGTTTGTGATCTGAAATATGAAGTCAAATAAGCTGTATGTGTTTGTGTCATATCTACAGTAATTACATTTGTATTTTTCAGCTGGAAAGCAAACGGTTCCTTTTTTTCCTCTCATTAATTTATTCAGGAAGACATGATTGTGTGGAAATACTCCCACTCCTGCAGCTGGAGAAGTTACTCTGCTGCAATGGGACCCCATTGGTCAGCCAAATTTAAACCATAACAAACCAAAACCTAGGTAGTTTAGTGGCATCTGTAATTTTTCTCTATTTCTCAGATTCTTTTTCCATTGATGATATTGATTCTCAGATCTCAGTTCTCTCCTCTTAACTTAGTTCTATTGACTAGTGTTCTTTGTAAGATGAATTCTTGCAACACAGAGTGAATGTCTAGGAAAAGTTGTATTAACCTTTGACAATGGTAGTACGGCATATACTGAAACTCACAAAGAGATGAGCTTTATGATTCCCCAGTCCTAGCTTTGCTCTATGTCAGAATGATCACTTAAAATATGCCAAGATATAGTATCCATAGGGCACTGATGAATCTTTCTGCCTAGTTGTTCTCACCTGGTATCTGATTTAAGAACCCTGAGCTGAGGAATATCCCTAAGTATTTGCATTGCATTCATATACTTATCACAGGCCTTTGAGTCCCAGTCTCTGAGATACTATGGTGTAAAACAAATATAATCCATGTGGTTTTTCCTGTTTTTCTTTGACATCCAGCCATTTTCCATTAATAGTAATAACATACTAAGAGATATAGGTATATCCTGATAGCTTGGTCTTCCTAACAATTCCATGCCAAAGTATACAGCTGTTCACACAAGCATATGTATCCTGACTGAATCCTCAGATACCTTGAGCTGTTCTCATCTGTTTGTGTCCACTTCTCCTTGATTGCATGAGAGTCCAGGTACCAATAAACATTATCAACAATGATTTCTGGTAAATTTCTCCTTTGCTGGCATAAGATTATTAGAACCATAGAAGGGCTTGGGTTGGAAGGGGCCTTTAAGATCATCTAGTTCCAAACCCCCTGCCAAGGGTGGGGACACCTTCCACTAGACCACGTTGCTCAAAGCCCATCCAACCAATTGATACTGCTTCAGTCATTTGATGGCACATAAAATGTAGCTATGTAATATACTTCAGAGAAGGATGGAGAAATATTTCTCAGATGGAGACTCAGGCTAAATAGAATGCTGCTGCACAGCACAGAGCAGTGAGTTCCCAGACATTAATATATTTACGCTTCTGTCCTGGGTTAGTTCTATTTCAGTTCTTCTGGTCAAACAGAGTCGTTATGTTTTATTTCTTCTCTCTCTCTTTGACTCTCCTTCTGTCCCTGTCTCCCTCTCATAAACACACGTGTGCACAGTAAGAATGAGCAAACAAACATCTGTCCTGAGGGATCACAGGCTTGAACAACAACTTTGTGCTTTTCTGATCACATTGCCTGCAGAAAGAGCAGTGCCAGCTGTAATCCCAGGCTGACATGCTGACATGCAGTGACAGAAGGGGTTTATGCATCCCCATCAGCCTTCTCCCTGCTCGCTAAAGGCACTGGAAAGCACAAAGTCATTGAAATCCAATGGTACAGACTGAAGTAGAGCAACTGTGTGAAAGGATGGTCAGAACTGAAAGGGGCCAGTCATGGAACTGGGAGTCAGAAGTTCATGAATCCCAGTCTTGTGTTTAGAGATGCCTTTCTTTGTGATCTTGGGTAATGCTTTTACTACTCTGCAGCTCAGTTTTCCAATCAGTAAACTGAGGATAAAGCTCCAATTTACCTTATCTTTGGTGACTTAAATAGAAAATATTCTACAATTCACTGAACATGAAAGTCTTTCTGGGTCAATGAATTTGCATCTTTGCTACTTATTAAGTACCTGATGCCCTTGGTCATGGCACAAGTTTGTGAATAGCATCTGTCTTTGAGAAGACTTACTGGATTACTACAGAATCCTAGAATTTTCTTTTCCTTTTTCTAAACTGATACAAGCAGAAGAATTGATTTCATGATTTGTAGCAATTAGAAATGGGAAAGGCCATTCCATTCTGTAATAAACTGATATCCCCCACCACTTTTTCAAGTAAAATTTTAAATAATTCAAGAATTTCCCTGAGGATACTGTAGCACTGTCTAGTATGCAATCTTGATAGGAAGTGCTCCTTAATAAATTTTTTCTTTCTTCAGTTTCTTACTTCCTCTTAATTATTTCCTGGCACTCCCCCTAGAGAATTTGCCCCTTCCATAGAGTTTTTGCCGTTCTGTTATTTGTAACTGGTTAGCTTTCCAGTCCTCATCAGTGATATTTGACTATGGGCCTTATAGACATTACTCTCATTAATGTTGCTGACTGAGCAGCTTCCCTACAGTCAGCACTGTATTAATGGGAAAGGATTGCATGTGTTATCTCTATTTGTATATTTAACTCCCCATATTATCTCCCTAATAATATGTGCAGAGGGAAATGAGATTCAGAAACATCTGAAGGTTTCTAGTGGAGCCAATCCAGCTCCATAGCTGCCAGCACCAAGGCAGAGACTGCAAGTCTGCTGGAAATGAGCTGCTCTTGTTTGCACGGTTGTGGTAGTGAGCCACTGACCCTTCAAGAAGCAGGTATAAAGCCACAAGTTTTCTTACCTTAGATCATGCACCCTACAAAGGCAGCTGTGCTGTTTTCAGTCTCACATTGCTCCTGGAAGCAAAACGGCTACACTCATGTAGCTCCAATGCCTAACTCCAAATATGTAAATTAGATTCAGTGTTTCTCTGTCCTGACTTTGCCTAATGCACAAAACAGATAAATAAACTCTCGATAAATGAGAGTTAATAGAATTTAAAGTGTCAATACAAATAAAGTGCTTTTGGTATTTGATTATTGCTGCTAGTTCCCACTGGGCACTATAAATCACATCCTGACCTTTCACAAGGGAATCAAAGAAGTGGGATGTGGGGACAATAGCAGTGGATTTTATTCTAATCTCTGATTTCTTCCTGCAAAATGATTTTGTTTTCCTTGTTTAAAATGGAAAGATCAATATGTAGTTTCAGTTTTTCTTTAATAGACACTTCAGCCTTGGCTGCCTGACATGGGGCTCAATTTGGATCTGGTCAGTGGAAAAACACAGTAATTTACACATTCCTTACAAAACATGTCGAACACCTGGTAATGTAGACACTCAAATTGTTTCATATTTTGCAGACTTTGAACTGGTAACTGCTTTCTCTGTACTGTACACTAGTTCAGTTTTCCAGCATAGCTCAAATGAGAACGAAAGCAGACTGCTTTTATTTTATCCCCATGGCCTCAGCTTCTTTAGGGCTGAAGTGATTCAGCATAATGTGCACATGTAAAATAAGACTTGAGTCACATTTTTCACAGTATTTCTTTTTTCTGCATGCTTGAAAAAGTTTGATTAACCTTTTCCCACCTTTGCTAGTTTGAGTTTTCTTTTGTTTTGCTCCTATTGTGCTTCTGTGTTAGATTATTGAGGGTAAGACACTTATTTTCTCAGTCATCCAGAACAGGATTGAAAGACTAATCTAAGGGAGGTTGAAATGTTACTGATCTTGTCCGGAGGCAGAGCATTGAATTAGATGACTTCTTCAAGTCTTCCTTAGTCGTATTAATGTGGTCCACGTGAGCTGTACCTTCTGCACAGGCATTTAAACTCCTATCTCCGAGTTTGCTTCAGAACTTCCCAATGATTTTGGCCTGAATGGTGCTTTGCTTTGAA
Organism: Edolisoma coerulescens; assembly: GCA_013397115.1. Taxonomy (NCBI): domain Eukaryota; kingdom Metazoa; phylum Chordata; class Aves; order Passeriformes; family Campephagidae; genus Edolisoma; species Edolisoma coerulescens. Next base: position 1,555,105 of record VWZW01007936.1, on the reverse strand, counting down.
TTAGAACCCCAAGTTTCTTAGGTTAAAGAAGATCAGATAAAATCAGGAGTGATGGCATCGTAAAGCTGTTGGTTGAGGCACTAGAGATTTTAGGAACTGCTCCAGTTGCCTGAGTAACTTTTACTGTTGGAGTCTTGCTTGCTAATTCTCTCTCTTATTTTTAGTACTTATATTACCAAGACCTTGTTGTCTCTTGTCATGAGGGCAGTGAGCTGAGGAGAGTTGCAGTGTGAAGGTCAGCTTTTAACTCCAGTCCATAGTGAGATTAACAGAATAAAAGGTGTTGCTCCCAGCAAACAATGTGATCAGAGGGAATTGAAGATAAAGTCAAGGGCATCCAGGACTAAGAGGAAAATGAGGACAAGAAATAAAATGAGAATTCAATAGCAAAAGACGCAACTTTATTGAACAGTGAAGGCAGAGGAAAAAATATGATATCCAAGAACTGAAGCAAAGCTGAACAATTTTAAGACTTGTCTATTTTTCAATCCGCTCAAATGAAATAAAATCCCAAATTTGAATTAATTTTCTATAGCACTCCTGTTATACAAGGCAAAACTGAAGCTTTACAAGAATTTTTAGAGGGACAGTTTGTGGTGATTAGAAAGATTACAGATCATCCGCCTTATAATTATTTTGTTTAGCATGGACATCCTGTTTCATTTTGGTATAAGCCACATCTCTGGTTTCAGGTTTGGACTTTTTTCAATTGTTTTCTAAAGCCACTGTAAATAGAGATTTTTTTTACATGATTGGATTTTAATGCAACCATTCCCTATGTTACATAACATAAACCACAATATGGTCTTACAGTAACACAACAAAATAAACAGCTATACATAAACAGACCTGATGCTAAAACTTGATTGTAAGGGTTGTTATTCCTTTCTTATGTATGGAGGAAGGTCTAGTCTTACAGATAGATTCTAATCCTTTACTAATAGACTTGTCTCAATTTTCTAATTGAATACAAAATATGAACAAATAGTGGTTGTACTTTGTAGTATTTAAAACAAAACATGTACTTAAGAAAATGGGGCAGTTCAGTATACTGTAAGTTTTTGAGTGTGGCTGCCTGAAAACAGAAGTGGTTAAAGAGGCTCAGTGTGTGCCAATCACAAGCACACTTTGGAAAATTTTGTTCCCTTTACCAGACATTAGGGAAAAATGGTAGCTTCTCCATGATGCACACAAGTCTCCTTTTCCAGGGCATGCAGCATCAGCTCTAGGAGAGTTTTGGGGTTGAATTGAACTGAGTCAGTTTATGTTAGTAGAGGATTTAGCCATCAAAGATACACTTTTCATGCTGTAGCAGGCTACTTCTCTCCCATGATGATGTCAATTAAGTGTGTGTAAATCTTAGTGAGATTATGGTCATCCATAGAAACTCAAAGGCAGCTGGCCTTAAGGGCTGCTGGGTGAACTGAGCTATCAAACACTAGCTGTTTACAAGCCCTTTTCTTACTGAAATTCCATCTCAATAAGGGAAAAATGGTGGAAACATTTTAAAGCTTGAACACTGATCTCAAGATGCTTCTTTAAATCATTAGTATCACTGTAGCATCCTTCATTTAATAACATTTAATAATTTTAATATCATTAGATAAAATGTCTCATTCTTTGTAAAGACTAAGAAGGAATGAAGAAAATGTTACTTCTGTAGCATTTCTTCATAGAACAGCCTTTGACAGTAATTTAGGACAGATGAGTGTTTTCTTATGGTATTCTTTTTAGCATCTTCACAGACTTGACAACACATCAGGTTGGATTAATATTCCACCTGAAAGCAAGTACTTTCTTTCTGCCCAGTGCAATTTGCTGGAACCTTTCAGTTTTTCTCTTTCACACATAAGAGGCAGTAAATCATTATGATTGCTATCTAGGCCAAGAAGCAAGATTTTTTAGAGCTTCAATTGTTCTTGTACTTTCTTTGGTCTAAGATTCCATTTTGGTTTAGAAATAAGCTTAATGCAATAAAGGTTGTTTGTTTTCTTAAAGGAACCATGAGCAGAAAAGAAAAGCATCTTCCAGCACTGCGGGGTTTTGGAAGAAAATTCTGATTCGCCCATGAGCAAATGTAAACCGTGTCCCCTAGACGGTTGCACTGTATAAAATGTATTTTCTGTGGGAACTGCCAGTAATGATTAGCACAAGCAAATTCTCATGGGGTTTTTTTCCCATTTTAGTTTGGTCTAAATTGAAGATTATCAAACGCTAAAGTTCTAAGTGAATCTAATCTATTTATCTGTATAGTCTGTGGAGCAGGGATGCTGAGGCCTTCAGAAAGAAGACAGAATACTGGTACCAATCATATTTAACCAGTAGACTCTTATTTTAATGACTGGATTCCACATTTCCTTTGGAAAAAGAGGGACAATCCAAAAAATCCCAAAAATATAGAGCACTACTGCCATATTCCTCTCCAAAGTATTTAGTCTTTGGGAATGTATCTGGTATTAGAAATATTTTGAATATTCAGGTTAACCAAGATTCAAGAATCTAGAAGATTTCAAAATATTGCCATTAAAATCCTTGAGGTCATAAAAGTCTGATTGCTTATCAGTTTGCTGAAAAACTTACACATGCAACAGAATTTCTATTAATTGTGCATATAAGTCCTAAATGGGACAAAAGACTTCTTTTAATCCTAGTCTTCACAGTTGTCTTTAGAACTTTTACATGAAAAAGGAATAAAAATAGGTGAAGCCATGTGTTTATGAGGCACAGTTCTTTAGAAGAAGCAAAGTTGTTGAGCAGATCTAAGTCATATTGATAGACAGGAATTTATTATGCACATGAAGGAAAAAAGAGGAAACTTATTTAAAATGAGCCGTTCCTATTGGTACTTGAATCACTTAAGCAGCTAGAAACTATGGGAGGAAAAATATTTAGTAAATCACAAGTAGCAAAACTAACAACATTATTTTACTATAAAAAATTATATCCTGCAACCTTTGAGACCCACACGGATGCTGAATGCAGAAAAATGATGGGATTAGGAGTATTTTCTGAAATAAATTTAAATTACTCTGGCCCGCGTATTCTGTTCTGAAGAACAGCCTTGAATCAAATCTGGACTCAAAAAGAAAAAAGAGAGGATCTACATTAGTTATGTGAAAGGGTTGTTTGAATATGTGTATCATTCAGCTATAGAAAGAAATTGCATTGAGGTCACAAAAGGATTGTTACTGAAAATTTCTGTATATGAAGATGGACAAGAAACACCCTTAATCACATCATGGCTCAGCTGTCAGAGGTTCAATAAGCTTTCTTCATGCTGAACTTACGTTACTTCGTGTTGCAAACCATGATATTTCCTTTTTGAGCTCTCATATCAAATGTTGTATTTATTCTTTTGAGCACAACTCCCAAGTCAGTATTAATTTAGGAATTGTGTGGTTCTATTCTTTATATTTAATGACTATTCTAAGCACCTAATAGTGAAAAAGTTGTTCTTTAGCTCACTGTTGTAATTGGGTATATGAGTGAACACATTCTCATGCACATGTTTTTAAAAATCATTCTTAGTTATGTCTGAAATAAAATCTAAAAACAAACCAAAAAATAGATCAGATACTAATGTTGCAATATAAACCTATTTGAATTTTCTAATGCCCTTCAATTTTTCATTGCTTTTAAAGGTATGATTTTTATATGTATTTTAACCTTGCTGATATATCTGCATAATAATAAAATAATAAAATTAAATTAAACCTGATTTTTTAAAAAAAGTTTTTAAAGTTATGGTGGGGAATAGTTGTCATTTCTGGCTTTCTTGAAGGTCTAGAACTATAAGAAACCCATTTTTCATTGTCATGTCTTTTTTGATTGTCCCACTTCCTTTTTTACCTTAGTCTTGTTGGCCTGTTCTTGTCAGATGCTGTATTTCTGAGGAATTTCAATTTACCACATTTTCTCCTTTCTACAGTCAGCCCTTTGCACAGAAGACGAGGCACTCTGTGCTAGCCTCTGGCTGACTCTGGTGTTCCTCTGAACTTTCTTCATTCTGAAAAAGATCTCATTGCCACCAGTAAAAGGTTACTTATGTGCGTACTGGTACTGGATGAAGCCAGTGGAGTTTCTTGTTGCTTGTAAATAGTGTTGTAGAATTTCTGTGGGGCTATGGAAAATGTGCCTGCCCATTATAATTATAATAATTATAATAACGTTATAATTGTACATTATAATATCAATGCACTTATCTAACCAGTATTCCTAGCTCAAAATGTACTCTATAAAGTGGGGAATTACCCTCATTTCTACCAAAACCGTGTCTATCATATACAATATAGATGTAGTAGCAGCCTCTCCGTAAGTGTTCGTGTCTGGGCTGACAGAGGAATTTAGGTCTTTAAGTGCCGTTGAAATGCCTCTTGAGTATTTTTCAGGACCTAGTACGCCTTTTCTTACATGGAAAAAATCAGGCACACTGCAAGAGAAGAAAAAAATCCTAAAGGAGATGCAGAATTCTTAAGATTGCATTTATGTGATTTAGCTATTTTGGTGGGCATGGATTAGTGTGTTGAGAAAAGGTCTAAGCTGAATATCTTGCTAACTGATCTTAAAAAAGAAATTGTTTTTGTAGTGAGCTTGACTTAATTTTGTTTCTGTTCCCCCCAAACCAATGGGTCTGCTTCCCTGTCCTGTGAGTGTAAGCTTGCTCTAGGCTTAAATGAATGGCAGAACTTGCCAGAAAGGAAGCTATCATTTAGGTAAAGAAGCTGGAAAAACAGCTGATCAGCATGACCTCAGCTTACATTAGTCTTCATCTTATTATTAATAAACAGATCAAATATAATTGTTTCTTTAATATTACTGTCTCTTTATCTTTAGGTAGGGTTTTTTCTTTGTTTTTGTTGTTTATATTAACTCAGCTCCTCTTTATCAATTTTTTCTTGGATCCTGCATTGGACATGGTTCAAATTTTCTGTTTAGGAATATGTAGTCATAGAAGTACAGAACTGACTTCTTGTTGGTGCTGATATGAATTATGAGAGCTGGGAATGTGCTTAAAGGTAACTTAATGTCTGTGAGTGACTCCAAGTCACCACGGTACATTTTTAAATATGACTTGACAAATGACTGAGAGAGAGTGTTTCCAATTTTATCTTTTCCTTCTAGTTTATCTCAGTAACCAATTGTATATGGCAGGCATCTGAGGTGCAGCGGAGAAACTGGAGTAATAATGTGTGTCAGCTGGTGCTTAATTAGATATTTCTATGATGGGGAATAGCAGTTTCCCACAATTAATATGTTAAATGGAAGGTAGAAAGTAGATGACTTTTCAGAAAGGTAATTGGGCTGGTAAAGTTATTCTTAAATGCTTTTGCTTCTTTTTTACCTGTTGCCCCAAATAGGCAGCAAGGCTCCTAAGTATTCATCATTACAGTTGGGGATACTAACCCAAATGGAAATTGCTGCTTTTCTTACAGCTGAGTTTACAGCGATATAGATGACGATTTTTACAAATACTCCTTAAGATTAGGTCATGTGAATCCTTGTGGGACTATAGCTGGTGTGTTTCTGTAGTGCCTCTCACCTGCTGCAGAACCTCAGCAGCACCAAGATGCTACTGGAGAGCACAGCTGAGATCAGCAGGTACCTCATACAGACTGCAGCGTTTCTGAGCAGCAGCTATGCAGTGAGGGTGATCGAACACATGAGATTCACCAGTCATATTCCCTGCAGTATGAGAGTGTCTGCTCTTGACTGGCTGGACTTATATGACTTAGTTTCTAATTATTCTGTTTTTCACTGGCGTCTCTTTGCATTGAAAAAAGATTACAGCATCTGTTTCAGAAAGTCAAATAAATATGAAGCCCCATTAGGATATTTATATGCGGGACTTTAAAGGCAGTACTGCAAATCGTGCAGAGCAGATGCTGACTTGGACCACCATTTATTCAAAACACGTACTGGAGCGCAACTGATCTACTGAACTTCTGCTTATGGTAGTATTACTTCAGTAACTTGCAGGCTTACTCCTGTATCTACAGTATTATAATGTCGCATGTAAAAATACACTCCTTTTATGCCTGTTTGACTGAAGAGTTTTTGTAAAAATAATGCTTGAAGCAAAAATTAGAATTAATCAGAAAGTGACTATAGCTGAAGAAAATGAAAAAGCAGAATGATGGCACTTGCTCCCTGTCATTCCTGACACTGTCAAACTGAGCTGCTTCTTTCTACTAGAGGTTCCATCTGAGCTGTACAATTTTCCGGTAGCTAGGGAATTTGGTCAGAGGCTTTGTGTGAATCCTGTTCCTCTCTGTGCTGTGCAAGTAATAAGAGCTTTCCACCAAAACACACTTAATAGGATGATTTTATTATCCATCAACATGGAACAATAGAACTGCAATTGCCAGCATTTACATTTTGGCTAATTGTTTCTGTTTTTATTTAAATTAGTTTCTAAGCTTTTGTTTTATTCTGGCAACAGGCCCAAGTCTTTGGTAACTGAACACAAGTCTTCATGTATCCTTATGTAACAGTTCTTCCTCTTTTCAAATTTTACTTCCTTTTTTTCCTATTTATCTTTCCATTCTTAGGTGTTTTGGTTTTTTTAAAACTAATTCTATTACATCCTTTCAGCATCAATTTCTTCTATTTTCTTCCTTTCCTTTTTTTTCTGTTTACTGGGTTTCTAGTCCTAACACGTGTCTTTTACCAGTGCAAGAAGGTTTATCAAATTACTACTGTGTGTTTACGTGACTGACATATTGTGCCATGTCCTTATGCAATCAGATCTAGAGTCTGATCAAAATGTTTTAACTCATGACACTGAGTTCACGCAAGGTCTCACATCGCAGACAAATTGCACATGCCTTCTAACCAATTTGGATAAACAAATACTCTGAGGAGAATCTGAGATATCTTTTTTGTAGGATTTAATTTCTTTGACCTTCCAGAACCTCAGGCAATTGGATGAATAACTATTCTCCACTTTACTAAAGATAAATCTCTCTCTTTTCAAATATATATATATGTACACACATGCGCACTTATTCATCTATAGCTAAATAAGGTCATAAAAAACCCAAAAAATCTAGGATGTTTTAACTATTTCATTGACTTTTCAGATTGTTTTTAAGCTGTTTTTTAAACTTTAAAGGCAACACTGATAGTGAACGGTTCCAAATGGTAAAACAGAAAATCCCCTTCAAATATAACCGGCCTGTAGAGGAGTGGCTGCAGGAAAAAGGTAACAGTCATTAAAACTTTCATTTTAAACCCATTTGATTCTAAACTCTCATTTTTAAAGCCTGCAAATAAATGTTTCTTAAATGATAATCGCCTGCTGCATAAATGACTGTTTTAATTTTCATTATAATTTGTGTCAGCTTCCACCTGCCATATGTTGATAAATCATGCTATAATACATTGCTATTAAAATGCAGTTAAAGGGACGAAATTCTAAGCTTGCTATAACAGTAATGACAAACAAGCAAAAATTCAGGAGATGATTTCTAAAAAAAAAACCCAAATGAAGAAGAGTGAAGGGCAACAACATGTATTATGGCAATTTAACCACTGCATGATTTTCCTATTTTAATTTTGGCTTAAGCTACATTTATATCTTTATTATTGAAGTTTTCTTAAAAGAGTTTCAAATCTTCTTGTTAAACCACTTCCTTTAAGTTGGTTTGGTTTTTTTTCTCATGAGTCTGATTAGCCACTATGGCTATGTATTTCCTAATTTTATTGTGATAATTAAATGATTTTAAAAAATGTTGTAAAGAAAACATTTTTTAACATTTTCATTTAAATTATAGTGAGGGAGACAGAGAAAGATGATTGTTCTGTTGCTTTTATGCTATGTCTGGAATACAGTTTGAACACTCAAATGATATTTGTCTAAGAAACAGATCAAATTCTAAATCTCAGGCAATGCTACTTAATTTTGTGGGTTTGCCTGGAGTAATTGGCCTCAGTTCAACAAAAAAACTTGTTAACATGGTTAAATCCAGATGGCTTGAGTGAAAGTTCTGCATACAGTCCATGACCTGTTGAAATGGGACTTGTGTCAGAACAGTAGGGTTTTTTTAAGGAATTTGTAGACGGAAAAAAAATCTTGGATGTAAGAACCTATTTTAAAGCCTGGTGAGGGTAACAGAATAACTTGCTGATTTCAGGAGGGCCTGAACTGGGCTCTTGCTAATACAGTGGAGTTTGAATCGGGAAGATCTTCTCCCTCTATTACTAAATGTGGTATTAAAAAAAAAAGCACTGTAACTAACTCCTTGCCTTGGAGTCTAGACAAAGCAGAACACAATCTTCTCTTGTTTCCATTTATGAAAGTACTACTAATAAAAGGGGGTGACCTTTGAACTCAGATCTTGCATTTTCTGTGCTCATTTAGACTATGGTTGTTAACACATTTTCCAAGAAGGAAAACCAATCTTTTGTAGGAATGGAAAAATATCATTTATGTTCTGTTTCAAATTTCTGACCTCAGCTGAATTAACAAATTGATTTATCCAGTATGAATTAAGTTAAGGTCAGGAAGTATGTGGCTAAATCTAGTCAAAATATTTTTATGTGAGGGGCCTGATCCTGCAAAGTGTTGTGCACACTCAGTTCCTGTTGACTTCAACGAGAGCTGGCAGTGTTGCTCACTGTTCAGGTTTGGTCTACAAAGGTGTAATGTTTAAAGATAAAGTATTAATGAAACTAAGGCAAAAATATTTGTGTAATCAAAACAGATTTATTTTTTTTACCACCAGCATGTCATAAACAGTTAATTCAGCTAAACTGTAAATAAATTCTAAGATAACAATAAACAGAAAATGCTTCTGAGTGTCAGTGGGTTGCCCTATTAATTTACAAGATTAAAATAGATAAATAAAGTTTAACACTAAAAAGAGAATAATTTTGGTAAGTCTGAATTGCTAAAGTCCCTTTAACACTAAAGACAATGATTGCCTCAATTTTGTTAAAACAGATGCATGTCTAATTCCTTGATGCAATTCATGTGCTTGAGAAACCCATCTTAGTTTTCTTTTGGTTTGGTTGTGAGTTTGTTGTTTTTTGGTTTGTTTTGGGTTTTTTTTCCTTTTTGGTTTTCCACAAAATCTTTTACTTTATGTCACAGCTTCTACAAGTTTAAGCTTAAAAGCATGCCAAGACACTTTCATTTGTAATCCATCCTGAAGTTTTGAACTGAAGTCTACCTTTTGTGGATATTGATGCTTTGTTAAAAGACAATCACACATGCACTAGAGTCTAAAAGAGACAATGTTTGAGTCTTCAGGCACTCACAAAGCACTGGATGTTGTTAGGCTAGAAGGGGAGAGCTATGTTTTCACTAAAGTGAAAGGAAATTCAGCCTTTCCAGGATGTGTCAGGGAATGACATTGTGCAGTGTAACTAATACCTGATACAATATAACTTGGTTCCTTCATTCCAAAGCAGACAGACATTTCAGCAACTCAGGTATCCCTCAAATTAAAAAGATATAAGAATGAGTAATTTATGTAGCTGTTCACCAGCCTGCTCATCCATCTGGTCATCCATCTAACAATTAACGTAACATGGAAACCTTCTGTCAAAAGGCTTTATAAAGATGATGAGAGAAAGGGTAGCTTCCTATCAAAATGGAATAAGACAAACTGATGGATGGAGGAATAGATTCAAGAGACAGCATGTAGAATAGCTGTCTTGCCCATGTGAGGTCTTGGCTTGGGTGAGGTAAGATGAAACACTTTTTGATTGATATTTTTGAATGCTACAGATTTGGTCTTCCTTTGTTACTGCTATGTTATTGATAATAATGAAATAATTCATTCTTGGAAAACAAATATGACACATTATCTTTCTAAAGGGGCACCACTATTGGCTTTGAAGGGCTTCAAATTTTATAAATTAGTTTAAAATAATTTTAAGAGCCCAGGTTTACGGCCTTGAATTGTATGAGTAATAAGCAAAATATTAAATGCTATTAACTTTACTGAGATTATGTATGTGAATATAAAAAGAAGTATTAGTCCTTAATTGTTCAGCTTCAGTAGTCATAAATACAGCAGATTTCCTTAGCAGAATACCTGGTGTCTGCTAAGGCACAGATGTTACCTGTTCTGCAATTGGATGAGCTAATAAAGGCCCAGAAGCATCTCATCAAAAGGATTGATCCCAGAAGTCCTTAATTATTCAAATCTCTCTCACCTGTAAAGTCTCCTTGATGTAAGTGACAGTACTTTTGAAGCAAGAACTATTAGTCTGAATTAGGATTTGCAAAGTCAGGCCCAAAATCTCTCCTAGTGCTACACAGAAGTTACATTTCAGATTTCTCTGTGGTATTTTTAATTAGAATTCAGTTTTCCAAATGAAGAAGTCAACGAGAGAGCAAACAAAGAAACAAGAGCCTGAAATATTCAAAATATTTACAAAACACCTCATAATTTTTCTTCAGTATGACATTAAAATAGCAGTAGGAAGGGTTCACTGTGGAAGAAAAAGGACTGTAATTCTGCAGTCCTTTTACACACCTAGTAGCATTTACTAATGTAAATCATTCCTCAGTAAAATTCAGTGGCCAAATAAATTTTACATAGGAGAAGTAAAGGCTTCAGCTAAATTTCATTGAAAGAATGATCAGAAGAGACATATGGTGGCAGAATTAAGTGTGTATTCTCTCCAAAGTTTTTCTCAATCCATATTCATTTCCCTGGTGTCTTTATCATGTGCATGTACACCATCTTAGAGCGAAGAATGAGGAATTGTAGGTAGTAGGTGACTGCAACAAATAATTGTTCTTTTAGCAAACACTGTTTTAGTGTGGTTGATGACTAAAGTGGCCACCTAAAAACAGAGACTAGACAGAATAAGGGAGTAAAGGTAGGTATTTATTTGAAAGGCCTTCAAAGGTACACCCTGGGGAGCCAAAGGCTACATCCAAAAAGGACCCCAAGATGGACAACAAGTCACGAGTTCTTCACACTTCTATAGGTTTGGTTCATTTGCATTTCAGCATAAATTCGCCAGTTAAAACTTTATCTAATGATGTAATTTCTACAATTTCTCCACCTCTCTAGAGGCCCTAGTTCACACCTTTTGGGCCTAGGACAGTCTGAGTGTCCTTGAATAAGAAGTTCAGAGAGGCTTTGTTATGTCTATCTTAGCATGAGAGAGCAGAAGCTGACAGGCTACAAGAAACTACTAGGCAGTACAGGATTTGAAGAATATAAAAGTTAAAACCCAAGGCATCATGGTTTCCAGCATTAACCATATGGTGCAGTGCATGAATCCTGGTCTGGGAAACCACTTAACAATGAAGGCCCCAAAACACACAATCAGAGTTCCTTTTTTTGCTGGGATAGGGTCACTTCCTTGGCATACACTTTCTTTCAATATTAGAAGATCCAGATGAAGGCCCAGAATTGGAGACACGGTCTCTTTTTTTCTAGGCTTAATATGCTAACTCTTCATTCTTGCAAATAAAGCAAGAGATACAATAGGCGTGTAAAGCTATGCTATGAGCTTGGGTTAGAATAGCTCCTGAGGAGAGTCATAATACTCCAGTAAAAGTGAGAGAACCCCTATTCCATCCTTGTTTGGCGAGCTCTCCTACCTGGAGCAGCAAAAAATTCTCCTTTCTCATCACCTTCTACCTTTTTCTGTTTGGCAAAAGATGAAAAAAGATGCTAAATTAATTCAAGGAAAGAAAAGGATGGAAATGCAAATGGAAAACTGAACTGACAGTTTCTTACATCTGTTTTCAGGGATAACATCTCAAGATTAGTGAAATAAGTCCCTTTACTCATAAGTCCCTTCTTTATTTATCTTACCTCTACTCTTTGACACTCTTATGGTGAGTGAGGTGGGAAGGAGGGAACAGTAGCAAGTGACATGTCTGAGTTTGTAGGGGCAGGGACAATATGGACAGAACTATAGTGCAAGGGGGAGAGAACATATTCAGAGAAAGGAAAGTGGTGTAGTAAAATTCTTACAGCATATTCATTAAAAAATCCAATGCACAACATGACAGAAAAGAAAAGCTGACTCTGAGGACGTGGTATGGGACAGGAGTTTTGACCTTCTTCAGTGTACAGTGCCATTTCCTCTAACTCAGACAGGAGCTGGGCTGAGAGGGATGAGTATCTTAACAGATATTGTTACTGGACCCTATTTTTGTCATAAGACAAGAGTAAAAGCTCTGTTTACATTCTGAGGATGTGTGGCTTCAGTGCATGTTTATTGATGTTTTAATAGACATATGTTGCCCCTGGCAAGTTTAAAACCTCCTGAGATGCAGAATATTGCATCAGGTGTTTCAACACTTTCCAGGGGAAGGATACCCCCCCNCCCCCCCCCCCCCCCCATTTTTATTTCTCATTTCTTCATCAATGCAGTTACTCCACCCCAATCAAGTTCTAATTTTCCATTTACAAATCTGAGGGTGAGGAGCACAAGGGATGTGCAGCCCACCTCCACATGTCTGTGTGTTACGCCTCTCCGTACACTGTTGCTTAGTTAGCTAGGGTCCTCTTTGGGGACAGGAATTTCTTTCAGATACATTTCTTCTCTTGTCCCCATTCTCTTCCCCATGGTCCATCCTGTCACCATAAGATGATGCTACACCGCATCACCACTTCACTTCGAGACCCGCCACGACGACCACCAAAATTGGTGAGCTCCCCCATATATTTTGATCTACTCTAACCACTGGCTGTGAAGGAATGAGCAGTGGCTCATAGGCTGTGCTTTCCTACGTAGTGGCATTCTGCACCTCTCATCAGGCTGGACTAGTCAGAAAGTGGCGAGTGAGAACTGGAGAGTGGGAATGGGATGGGAACACATACTTCAAACTTCATAAAAATGGGAAAACAAAAGATATTTAAATGATGATGTACTTGAAGCTGCATTGACAACCCGTCTGAGCAATGTCCAGTCTGGTTGTCTGCTAATTCAGCAGATTTCAGGTGGCATGCCCCTAATCTTTTGAGGAATAATGAAATTATAGGCACTGCCTTTGCACTTCATGAAGCAATTTATTTCTTAATATGGTCAACCTAGTGCAGCCTGGGACATAAACAGTATTTATAGAGCAGTCCGGGCTGAATGTTATATAAGTGTCCTGCAAAACTAGGTGAATTGGCAATTGTTACTAGATTTATTTTTAATAATTATATTTTTTATTACATATGATATTGGACCACTTCTAACACTCAAGATGTGACCTTGACTAAACCACATAACCTGCCTACATTTGAATTCCACTGTCTGTAAGAGGGGAGGAAGTAAGGCATTCTGGGGCTTAACAGTAAGCACTGTTACCCTCACTATTTCAAAAGCTTTGCTCTTTCAGAGATATCAGAAAAGTTTGCATTTGTTGTTTCTTGGGTTTAGATTTGCAAGCATTCACAACACAAAGTTTACAGGTGAAAGATCAGGACTGATCCTGTCCTAACACTCCTACTCAATTCTTATATCACTTCATTTTTTTCTGATGTTTTACTATTTCTGAGCCAGCCCTTGAAACCTTTGCATTATTAAAAGTGGCTTTATGAGTTAATCCAGTCCTTTAACCAGTCCAAAAGGAGGTTTATTTATGGGCTAAAGCTTGATAGGTACTGCAATCTGAATCGATAGTAGAAAAATGGCCACATATTGAAGCCCTATTTGTAGTTTAAAATTCATCCAATCCTAAAAGAATGGGTTCGAATTTCTGAAGTTCTCCAGAGTTTTGATGTGTGAGTGGATGCTGAAGTGTAAGGTTCAGTTTTAGGTATGCCTACTTTCAGGCTAATCTTCCTTATTTCCATGCTGTTTCTCTACAGTCATCATAAACACTACCAAGAATGAATCTACTTCTCCTTTGTCCATCACTTCTGGCCAGGGCTCAATGTAGAATGAAAATTGAAGGAAATGTGTGTCAATAATGTTATTCACCCCCCTTCACTAGGACGACAGTTAACGATCTTCAACACCCAGGCGCAAATAGCCATAGGAGGGAAGGACAGAGGGCGTCTCTTCCAAGGCCAGCTCTCCGGTCTCTATTACAATGGCCTGAAAGTGCTGAACATGGCGGCGGAGAACAACCCCAACATTAAAATCAATGGAAGTGTCCGACTCGTTGGGGAAGTCCCTTCCATCTTGGGAACAACGCCAACAACATCCGTGCCACCAGAAATGTCGACTACAGTCATGGAAACCACAACCACGATGGCGACCACTACCACCCGGAAAAATCGTTCACCGCCCAGCATCCAGGTGAGTCAATTAGTCTTCTCCATTTCCTTCAGTTCTTGATTAGTCTTGCTGCTCATTTGTAAGTTCATAGGAGCCATGTCCTCTGCATCATGTTTCATGTAACTCTTTGTTTTAAAAATGTTGTCGTCCTGTGTTGGACACAGGACAAACAGCTGGCTGAATTGTTGTGGCACAAGTATGTGAGAATAGGAAAGGACTGTGCTCCTGATCTAGTGCAGCCCCATTTGTGTAAGTGAGATTGTCAGGATGTGAACAAGAAAAAGGTTTTAACTATGTTTCAAAAGTTCCATATGTGGGGAAATGTATTCTGAAGAGAGTTACAAAGCTTAATGGGGGGTGGGTGTGTGGTTATTTATTATTATGACAGTATGAACTGCTGCAACAGTGACGTTCATAATGAGGAGAAAAGCAATGGAGCATTACTTCCAGTTGGAGTCATTTTTCATTTCCCTTTTATAGCCTTCCTGTAGAGAATTTTGAAGGAACGGTATCAAGATCAGTTTCTTGCAAAATGTAGATGTTCCAACATAGAGTAGTTCCAATCTATTTGTTAAAAATCACTCCTAAAAAAAATTAATTTAGATGTTCTGCCTTAATTGTGCCTATGTAATTATTTCAACCCTTAAAATGCAGTAGTTTTGGAAGCCAGAATGTGGTACTGATTAGAAATAAACACCTTCAATTGGCTCTCCTTGTCTGTGCAAAGAAAAGAATCATGTGGATAACCAATCTGATCTTTGGATTATTTATTTCAGCAGTATGCTATCATGTTATTGTGTTACCAACTAGAATGAAACATTTGTTTTGAAATCATTAGAGAGATGAAGCTACTGGAGAGACTCTAGAAAAGGGCCTCTAAAATGAGTAAGGGACTGGACCATTTCTTGTGTGAAAAAAGGCTGAGAGAGCTGGGACTGTTCACACTGGAAAAGAGAATGCTCGGGGAGGATCTTAACTGTATATACCAATACCTGAAGGAAGAGTGTAAAGATGACAGTGATGCCCAGTGACAGGACCAAAGATGATGGGCACAAACTGAAACACAGGACTTTCCCTCTGAACATCGGGAAACATTTGTGACATGAGGGTGGCTGAGCATGGACACAGGTTGCCCCAAAAGGCTGTGGAGTGTCCATGCTGTTAAATATTCAAAAGCCATCTGCACATAGTCCTGGACAGATGACTCTGCGTGATCCTACTTGAGCAGAGGTTTGGACTAGATGACCTCCAGAGGTCCCTTCCAACCACAGCTATTCTGTGATTCTGTGAGGTGCTTCTGGCTGCAGTAGAATTTACAACTATTGGACTAATTAATTCCAAGCTGAGGTTTAACAGTGCCCCCTTTGGTACTCTGTAAATCCAGATGGCAACAGGACTGGGATTATTTGAGTTATTAGCCTCAAACACCCAGTAGGTGATTTATAAAGTCTCAGCCAAATGAGGGGAAATTACCCCAGGTTTGGTCACTGTTTGTCATAAACTTTGCAAAAATTACAGTTCCATCTCCTCAGCGACTAGTTCTAATTTTAGAGGAAATATTTGTACAGTTACATCTCCAGAACTATAAAGTCTGTGGTTCTTATCCTGCCCTCTATAATTTTTAAAGGCAGCAGAACTCTGTTTAGCTATACCAGTGGAACAGAGAATAGCACTGGACCTTTATGGGCTGGGTCAAGCTGGAAATGATGCTGGCTTGCCTGAAGAGGAGCTCTTTCTGAAAGCTTCCTGCCTAGCCTATGTGGCAGTTCACTCAGCCTACAGAGACCAACTGTGTGCTGAAAGAGCATCAAGAAGATTTAATAAAGTGTCAAAGTGCTTCTAAAAACATGGTTAGAGCAGCGATTTCCTGGATACACATGCACCACAACAAATGGCCTCATCTCAGCTGATATTAAAGCAATAACTCTTTGACACTTCATGCTACCCGCTGCAAGAAAAATAAAGGCCAATATGTACCTCCATTACAACTTTCTGCATTTCAATATTGGGCCATTTTATTGCTGTCGCAGCACTGATGGCTTACCTTTCTTCCTTATTTTTGGTGGAATTTGATTCTGTCTGCTTAAGTTGCAGTATCTGTGTGGTGAAAGTGAGAAGAAATTGTCTTTTTCTGTTTGGGCAGTATCTCCAGCCACGGTTTTTCAGGTGCCTAATGGTTATTTTATCTTGCTTGTGTTTGACATCACCATCGCCAAGCCTGCTTACAATTTTAGATCTAAGTGGTGGAAAAATCTAATAGAACAAGTTTACTCTTTGGGAAATGTAAAATATAGATACCTAAGGCTATGAGCAGTACAAATACAGTTAGTTATTACCTTGTTTCAGCTTTCTCTTCTCTTTTCTGCTCAGAAATAAGCAATTTTTCTTCACTTTCAAGGCTGTTTAAAGTTTAGCCTCTTCTCTCCTGACTCCGATCAGCATGACTCAAGCATTTTTTGCTCACTTCTTAGATTTGATCATAAGAATCTTTCTGCTTCCTGGTACCATACAAAAGGCAACAACAAGTTATTTTTCCAATCCCATTGAAACTCTTTTGCCATCATGATGCATGCCAAAAAGTTGTCAGAGGTTAGGCTGATGATAGTCTAAGGCAACTGTTTATCAAGTCAATTAATATTGTCACATTTTTTTGTTTTATTATCCATGTTTCTGTATTGATGTGTCATATCTTGGTTTATGCTAAGATGGCAGACTCCTTGGGTTCAAAATGTACTTTTTATTCTGCGCATGCACATTACCTGGCACAGAACAGTTCTGGCCAATTGTAGAAATACGAAGCATGATACAAGTGAAAGTAAAGCATGTAATGCAAAATAGCAAGAATCATGATAAAGAATTACTGTTCTTACTCTGTTAGGAGTATCTGTGCTACTTGTATTGCTCATTTTTGTATGTAAGTAACTAAAACTACTCCTTTTTGAAATGCATATAAATCTTGTGCAGAATATCAAGTCTGTAATCACAAAGTGTTACAAAATCCAGGGAAATTTCAGAAGGGTTTAGATTTACACATCACTTGTTAAGGAACTACAGAGGAGTGTGATAAGTGCAAAGGTATCTTCTGTTTGTAACACACACCAAGACACCTCCTGCAGGTAGGTAGCCTGAGTACTGACAGAAGTATTTTAGAGCACAGTTAGACTAAAACAGCTGGGAAAATGAAGTGCTTTAAACGTACACAGTACATGTTCAGACCAATGATATGCTTCAGTTTGTGAAGATCCCAGACATGGTATTTAATTTTGGACAAACAAGCAAGATAAAGGGAATTGAGAGAAAAATATTGCTGGAAATACCCAGTGGCACTGAAATTAGATTTAAAATGTCTATAAATTTATACTAAATTTCTGCAAGGCAGTGAAACTCAAATCAGTGGAGGACAGCTAGGATTTGAGTGAGAAACAGTTGAGATATATGGCTGTATGCTGTACTGCTGGGAATGTTCCTGTGATTCAGAGAAGGAAGTAATGAGAGCTGACCTTTTGCTTACCGAAAATAAGGGAGAGAAAGGAATTTTGATTTGTGCTTGTTTCAGTGAGTTGCAAATGGTGCTTGTGCTCCACTGCCCCGAGTAGAAGTACTGATTCGACTTTCTCACACATGGTTTTGTCCTGGATTTAAGTACAGTCTGTTCAGAAGTGACATGTGCTGTACTAATTTCTTGCTGCCTTTCAGGGCCCTGACATGTCAGACTCTCCTGTGATAATAATATTCTCTGAGACTTCTGCTTTGCCACGTTACCCACAAAGGCTTTAAAGACAAGCCCCTAGCTTTTGTGTGTGGTACAGGAGGATGCCATCCAAACTGCTTCTGGATGAGAGTCACTGTGCTGAGCCACACTGCATTCTTGCAAGGCTGTCATGCTTCTCAGAGGGTTACTTCTTAAGTTAGAGGTCCTGGAATCCCACATGTCTCTATTTCCTGATTTAAAGCTCAGCTTCAGTTATTAGTGAAGTACTTCAGTGATTTTTTTGGTTTGGGAGACCTCTATGAAAACAGGTTAAAGTGACACTCATTCTCTTCTACTTCCATGTCAGCTACTTGTGTGGTCAGAATTCTCTTCTATGAGTGGCTGCTCAAAGCCTTTTAGAAGACTCTCCATATGCTTTTATGTGGCACATTCTGTCTTCGTTCACAGCTGGGTCACTCAGTTTTCAAACGATTGTGTGAAGTTGATTACTAAGTAAAGCTAGTCTAGAAGTCATTGATCATTATACGCATGTCTTCCATTCAAAACATGCTCAGTTCAGCAAATCCAAGAGGAGAACCACTCCAGACAATCTTCTGGAGGCCCTAGGGCAGGTCCCTAATATGTCTAGCCTATGGCATGGATGGCTGAGGACCCAAGATAAAAACAGTTTTCTGTGAAAAAGAGATCAGAACCCTTCTGTGATGACAAATGGGTTTCTGGGTATGCTCTCCACGAAGAACCAGAGACTCTGTGCTCTGTTACATATCCAGGGCATGCCTCAGCTTCTTGAGATGGGGAATGTGACACTTGCCAAACTGTTCAAACTATAGCTTGTAGGTGACAGGAATGAATTATTTGTGGATGTTTTCAGCTGTGATCTTAGACCATAGAATGGCAGTTCATGACTTATTATATGCAGACTGTTCTCTCTAGAGACTAGAAGAGGGGATCTGCCCATTATCTATATGGAGAGTCCAGTCCATTGGCATGGCTTAGAATGAGGTTCTCAACCTTTATTTTTAACCATTAGGCTTTTCAGCCTTCTAACTGTGTGTTCTGTTGAGGGTCCAATAATCTTGATTAATGTCTTCCCATAACATGTAGCTCCAGGCTAAATCCTTCCTTACAGTGTATTTCACAAAGGAAAATAGCACAGAAGATTTGTCAGTCTAATTAGACTTTCACTGTCAGTAAGACAAATAAAATTGTCTCACCCTTGGTCTTGCCTAGGTACTTTCTTTTACACTCATAGATAATAATTTGGTAGGGAAAGAAATTGGCCTTTAATTTGGTTTTTGCTTCTTATAAGTCACTGGTGACATTTTCATCCCAAGACTGCAAAACTCTAATGAAAAAAGAGCTTTTGATGAGTCTCTGCTTTAAAGACTGACTTCATTGGCTCATTGGCACAGCTGAGAATTACAGAGTCTGGCTCTTATCCCTTCTTATCTGCTTCTTCCTCCATTATTTTTTCTTAAAGAGACCACAGCTCCAAACTTTACCCTGCTTCAGAGTGGAATCCCTTCTCCTATACTACACTCCTGCATTGCTGCAGTGACATTCACAAAATGGCATTTACTTATTCACAGGCACATCTCTTCTGTGATGATTAAATGGTAACGTGCTTTGAGCAGAGAAAGAAAGCAGGGTTTGGAAGCAAGAATCCAGATGTTGAAAATTTTCATGCAGACTATTGTTCATGTAGGTTACAGTTACTAATTCAATAATACCAAATGACCTCTAAATACTTTACAAATATGTAGTATAGAAATAGATTTAGTGCACACTGAAATACAGAATCTTTGGTGTGTAATGTAGTAGCTACCTAACCAGGAACATGTATATGATATCATAATGTTCTGTATTGGAAAGGCACAAAAATATTCTCTGAGTGAGTATTAGATGTGAGAGTGGTGTGGTGTGTTTAAATGATATTTATTGATGTAGTTCAAGATACTCAGATTACCTGGAACATTCATGTAATCTAAAATAGAATCTTTTCATGGTTTCATCCACTTTCTGCAGAAGAGAGTGCAGTTGTGCTGCACTTCTCCAAGTGGCATGGGGAACCAGTTTTCTCAAAGTGCCATAGGTGAGCCACAAGTACAGTACCCATTCAAAAGAAGAATGGGATTTTGCTGTAACATTATTTTTCCAGCCTCTGCTCCCTAGTGCTGACAAGTACTGATGATGAAAGTAAACTCAGCGTTGTATTTCTGCTAAGAACAATTACAGTAATAAAGAACATGGTGCTGGTAAAACAGTTCATACATATGCTGGTGTTTGCTGGGTGTATGCTGTCATTTGTTGTCATTACCAGCAGTGATATTGGAACATTTAACTTAGTGGCCATTGTTGGCTCCAAATGGAGATGTCTGTCTCATGACTCCAGGGGAGGGATTTGATTGAATGTGTGTGGCAAACTTGAGAGCCACAAGTTGGCACATAGCATGACTTCTCAAAATATAGCTTACGCTCATTCTTTGGATAACGTGTTTTTATATAGTAGCATTAGCAAGGAGTCACTTCGGCCACTCCTTTGTGTGTTCTGTTAGGATCCACACTGCCTTTTTATTTCTTCAGTCTCATAGTTTACAGAAGGTCCGAGTTGGCTGATTCATTTCTACGAGGGTTGAGATTACATTGCCTTTAACTTACAGATCTGAGCAATCATTTGGGTCTTGCAGCAAAATCTCAACTGGTGTTTTCGACACATGTACCTGGTTCTGTTCTCTTGTCAATTTTGGAAATGAAGATTTGGCCCAGCATAAAAAGAGCAAGGGGGTGGAAAGGAAGGGACTGGTCTGGGACTTTTCTAGAATTTCAGAAATTCTTTAGATTTTTCTCTGATGTTTTGTTTTGTCTTGATCAAGAACTATTGAAATTTTTACTTGCTTTTAGGTGAACAACCAGAACACCCTTTTCTTGACTAAAGTAATAGGAAGCTGTAATAACAGCGATAGTAAGCTGACACCTGCCTTTTTCAGGCAGGCATACATTTCTCAGAAAGTAACATTATTAACATCAGTATGCACTTTTTTTCAGAGCACAGTATCCCTTTGTGCATTTAGATGTTTCATTTGCCCTGACAGAAAGGATTCTTGAAAGTCACGTGAAAGATCGTTTTCAAAATCTGATTAATACAGTACTCAGGAACTAAAGCTATTCTAGTTGACCATACATTTGATCCCAAGCCAAATGACAGAATAGGACAAGTGTGTTGTTCTAGAATGGTTATGCAGCGACAAGATATGATGAAGAGATCCAGTATTGAAAAAGCAACTACTTAGAAATAAATGGAGTAGAATCAATGGTTTTGGCTCAAATATAGTTGGAGGATTGGCTCATGTTTTGTTACCGCCTATCTGTTCCTCTTGCTATTTATATACTTCAGGGAAATGCCTCGAAGCTGCAGACATTGCCAGAATGCTTCCCGAGCATGTAGTTCCATTTTATTTGTTTGGTTTTGGGGGTTTTTTAACAGGACTGGCTGAGAGGTGGGAATGTACCTCTTACCTTTCCTAGATCATTCATTTCAATGAATGCACAGAAATTGGAAACACATCCATGCTGTTGTGACAGACCTGCTTTCTGAAACCATCTAATTAATGCCTTGGATTTTCTGCAGAATGATGGTGTTGTTAGCTAACAGAAACAGAAAGATTTCTGCTAGTTTCTTTTTCATCTGTGGGATGAGTTGTCACTGATTTGCAAGATGTGTCTGTCATGGTACAGCTCGTAAATGTAGTGATTAGCAAGACAGGCTATACAACCACCAATTCTTTATCTCCTCCCTTAGATGGCATATGAGTAGGTGAGATGTTGTTCATTTTGATTGCAAAATTACTTCTATTATATTATGAAAGATAAGAACTTGTTTCTACAAAATTTCCAAGGAAAAATAAAGCCAAAGGGGTGAGAAACTGAATTTGAGTTCTCCTGGTATTGCACAGTATATAAATGCTTCCCTTTTTTCTTACAGTGTATTTTTGGAGGAAAAGTTGTTATTTGGTGTTTGGTATTTTTATTTGCATGCAAAATATATTGGCTTTTCACCCTTAAAATGACTAATAAAAGGATGCTCTTCCCTAATAATCACTTTTAGCGTTTTCGACTGGTGCTATGTTGCCCATTTTCTTGGCTCAGATTAGGTGTGCTAAGGAAATTGATTTGTGGGTAAGGACAATTCTAGGGAATACCAGTAGTTTTTTAGGGGGCATGAATAAGAGAGTAGGAAATGTTGAAAATGCTCTAATGGCTAGATGTATCAAAGTGGGTAGAGAAAGGATGAATGCTGAGGGGCAGATAGCAACTAAGATCCAAAGCATGAGATACATCTCTCTCACTGAGATATGGGAAAGAACCAGCATGATTTAGAGATGGAGAGTGACCTGGCCAGAGCTGGTAGGCTGGTGGTTCTAGGAACTCTGTTTTGGAGAGACGAACTAGGAAAAGATGACCTTTTCCCTAGGAAAAGATGAACTCATAACATATGGCTTAGAAACCACTCTTCTACTTTTAATCTTTGCTTGGTTCCACACTCCATTTTCCCTAAGGATAAAGTGTTTTATTTTTGCCAAGCTGGCTGGGACTCAGTTCAGTAGAAGTGCTGGCAGTGAGCTCTGAGGACCCATGGATTCTTCCATGGCAGTTCGAAGTCAGGCAGAGCTGGGATCACTTACTTGTGCTAAGATTATTTAAAATGCACCTCTTCCTCTCACTTGCAACAGTTCTTTTCCCATAACTGTTTCAAAGCAAGAAAATTCAGCGTAAAAAGTGTCAGGTCAGGTAAGGACGAAAAAATACTATATGTTGTGTTCTTCTAACATCCAAGCAACAGCCTCGGTGTCCAAGCCATACACACAGATTTTCAGAAATAGCTTGAATTTAACTTGGTCATAATATCTCTTTTTTCATGAAAGATGACCTCCAATGAAAGTATAAGGGCATGAATGATTTTAATCTGTGGCAACAATGGAGAACCAGTCCTGACTGACTCCAACAGCATAAATATATAAAATGACAGATTATCCTGTGGCCTCCCTCCCTCCTGCCTGAACACACACATACATACTCAGTAGCACACAGCAAAATTCAAATTGGACTTTATCTTTTATCTGTTGTCCGAGTGATTAATGCTGTTCTTGCTGGGAGACTAATCAAACGAGGGGAAATATGGAGAAAGAAATACGTATTTCTTAGACTATTGTTATCAGTGTTATTATTATTCCTTTAATATATTAATTATCCTTCTGTTCGAAGAACTTAATGCAAGAAGTGAGAGGTAAGAGCAGATTTGATGGTGAGAAGATTAATGAGGCAGGCCATAGCAAGTGGAATAGAGGCATCTTGCAGAGGGAGGTGAGCTGCCAAGCTGCTTTGGGGTTGCAGTACTTTAGCTAGAAAGCTAAAAGGCTGTAGCAGGCTGGATGCAGGTCCTGAGCCAGGAGCTACTGTTTTCTAGTCCTTACTCTATTCATTCAAAGTCTGTCAAGAAACGTACTCCCTAAATAGTTCTTTTCTTTCCCATGTAGTAAAATAAGGGTCCTTGGTCCATCTCACAACCAAGTTCACAGGCACTGTTCTGATGGTATGGGTAATACCTTTTAAATTCCATCAGGTGGTGTATTCCCTTTCCCTCCTCCCTGGTTCTTGGCCTAGGTCTTTCACAGTGGTATTAAGACCCTGAAGTTCCAGTTTGATTCTAAAGATGTGTACAGCAGAGAGCAGAAAATTTACTCTCTGCTGTGGTAAAAACAGAAATAGATGCTTTGAATGAATATGACTTAGATTTACGTAGCAGGTCTGCCTTATGAGTGAGTAGGACTGGATTCCAGTTGTCTTGTTTCCTCAGGATCTTAAAAACAGAGACTTAAAGATATGGTAATTAAGAGGTCTGACCTTATTTTGTTTTCCCTTTGAGCAGAAGAATATAGAAAGGAATACCTGTAATAAAGGACTAGACTTGTTTGGGATCTTATCAGTGCATACAAAACATCTTAAGGATGACTGTCAAGAGGATGGGGCCAGACTCTTTTTAGTGGTGCCAGTGACACGGGAAGGGGTAATAGGCACAAACTGAAACACAGGAAGTTCTATCTGGACAGGAGGGACTTATTTACTGTGCAGGTGACAGAGGCTGGAATAGGCTTCCCAGAGAGGTTGTGAGGTCTCTTTTTCTAGAGATACTCAAAAAAAGCCTGAATGTGATCCTGTGCACTTCCTCTAGGTAAACCTGCTTTAGAAGGGGCGTTGGATGAGATGACCTCCAGAGGTCCCTTCCAAACCCAGTAATTCTGTGATCCGTGATACCTATGCTTTAGAACCCTTTTTTGTAGGGTCAGTGTTCCTCTATTTTATTACTTTTTGCTGTGATTATATTAGCATAATGCCCTCAGAGTAGGCTTGAGACTTGCAAATATGTTTAGGGCCCAAATCTTATGCATCATTGTCTTAGCTCCCAATTGATTACATTTAGGCAGCAGTTAATCCTCTTGTGCTCTGCTAGAGCAATGCTGTTTGTATTAAAACTTATATGAGCACTTGGGTCTCCAGTGCCCAAATTTGTAGAATTTTTTCATCATTATAAACATAGCCTCCTTAGAGATATCTGTAGAAAGGCAAGCTAAAACTGATTCTGCACTCCTCATACATGCCACTCTTCCACTCACGTTTGTCCCATGTATGTTTACATAAACTACTTAAGTTGTATATAGTTGTCTCAACTGCCTAATGCATTGCCATTTACTCTGTCACCCTTCAGACTCGCATAATTAATTGTTCTTCTAAGCTTGTGAGAAATGGCTGTTCAGGTGACTACTGCTGTGACCTCCTTGTCTTGTCTTGAGATTTAGCAATTAGTGAGAATGAAATTTAGAAATGTAGATATGGTAGGCAGGTCAGAATATACAGCCTGTTTCTCTGGAGTCCCTGAAGGCATCCAGCTTTAACAGCGCTAGGGGAGGATCTGTGCAGCAGAACTTATGGGCTTCCTCCAGAGCCAGGAGGGCAGCTGGTCCCGCTCTGTAACAGAGCTGTGGGTGGGTGCTGGGAATCAACAGGATTTCCAGCTGCTAGACATAAATAAGAATGCCAAGGTGGAAAGGAAAGATGGATGGGAGGAAGAAGGAGGATTGTATGTTGTGTATATGCCTCAGAAAGAACCACTGCAGTGGGAGCCTCTCATGTAGAGGACTTCTTCCACCCCCACATCTGACTCATTCTGAGGTATTGCTGCTTTCCTGAAGATGAGTAATTCTTTGGTGCTCAGATGGCTGATTACACGTTGTCCTGTTTATGGACTCAAGCACAGCAGAGAAATTTCTGCTTGCTTGGCTGTAACATTTGTTGCCCTGGCAAGAAGCAAGAACCACTTACAATCTGCTGTGAAAAGGCTTAGTGTCCCTCTGGATGCCTCTTTGCTAATGTCCAATGCTTGCAAGTTATTTATTTTGTCCTTTCTTAACTGAAGCCATGGGAATGGTGTTTGCATCTGCTCTATGTGATTCCTGGAGGAAAAGAAGGAAGGAAGTTGGCGTGAGCTGGACAGGAGGGTGAGAGCCTGGTAATAGATGCTTAAGAACCAGGATCTGCAAAGTTCACTTTGGCCTTAGGAAATGCAGTATCAACAGGAGTGAGTTGTTAGCCCTGCAGTCTGAGACTTGCTCTTTTATGATGGTTTGTTACACAGCGCGAGATAGGTCCCTGGTTCAGATTCTGAGTCTGACTTGCCCTCTCCACAGGGCCAGGCTTCCTCTGGTGGGGCTTGGGAAGATCTTCTGCTACAACTCTTGGCAGGCACTTGTGCTGATCTTCTGCTACAACTCCTGGCAGGCACTTGTGCTCTCCTGCTTACTATTGTAGTGGTGGATGTGACGCATCAAAGGCAGCCGCAGAAACAGACAGTTAAATGGCACATGGGCTTCTACTGTGAGAGGAGAAATAGGGTGAAAATATGGCAAGGTCATCACCTTTCCCCAGGAGAGCTGTAGACTGAGCAAGACAGAGGATGTAAATAACAGTTTAGAACACCAAGGATCGTTCTAGAAGCAGAGAGAGGGAATGGCACAGACTGGCTGTCCCTCTGCTTCTGTCAGGTTTGGTCACTTGGAACTTACTGACTATTTCTCTTCTATTCAAACCTTATTTAATGGCAGCTGTAGCTGAAGGTCAGGGGGATTTGAGTATTTCATTTTCTGAAACTTTTTTTCCTGTTGTTAGCTGTTCTTCCCTTGCTTTTTTGTCCTTCTAAAGGTGAGAGGCGCCTTGGTGGCAATGAAAGGTGACAGTCGTTAGGCAGTGTTGTACCCCATTTATCCCAATAGGACATTACAGAGACAGCAAGCGGAGTGATTACACTTATCCATGGGTAGAGCTAAGCTCCGTCTGGCAAGTTACATTTGCAGTACCTGTCGTGTATATTGCCTTGGCATCTGAGAGCTTTGCAGCTCTAGACCCATCCACCTGCAATGGTCCATAAATTCAGACTAAGGATGTGGAGAAATAATGACTATGAATTCAAAATGCCTATGTACTTTTCCTAGTATTTTGAAATCCACTTGTTAATTAGATCTCTTTGAGACAGAAATTTTCATCTTTTATTAGTATATTTTATTTGTATGACTGATACGTTTTACTGTAGAACCATATGGAGTTTGGACTAGGACTGAATCATAACTTCATATGTTTCAAGTCAGGGCATTATTCAGCAGTCTTGTACGAATTCATTCATAGAAGGCAAAGACTTTACAAAAAAAAATTACTCCAGACCCCTGCCATTTCTCTTCCCTTTTGATGCCCAGGAAGACCCTTTAAAAGAAGAAAAAAAAGTACTTTCTGAAAGAGAGGAAGTCTGTTTTTTATTTTGCAGAAGTAAAACTGAATTAATAACATGTTTGGGGTTTTTTTTTCCTTATCATTCATGGATTAATTTTTCACTTTTACTTGCGTAAAAGTACGGGGTCTGGAAAATAACATTTTCTGACTTGTTTGAGTTGTGCGCATAAAAACTATGATAAAAACCATAATATGAATTATGGCCTCAAAATTGTCAAAGATGTCAGTGAACAGGAGTGGCCATACTCTCTGTTACTAGAAACAAATTTTCTTTATTGGAAATCTTCATGTAAGAAAATCTGGTGGCCAGTTCTAAAACCTATAGAATAATAGGAGGGAGGAGTGTTTGTGAACATTGATTTGCCTCTGAAAATGCAAAGCAATATTTTAACAGAAAATTCACATCACTGAAGAGTGTGATCATAAGCACTTGTTACTGGAAATTGTACATATGGCCTGAAGGAGATATGGAGAACTGTGGACTGTCCTATAAGTCTGGTATGGTGTCTATAGTGGGGCTGCATTTTTTTCTGATCACTGCTTGCAGTCATTGTTCATTTAACCAGATCACGTTGTTCCAGGTGCCATTTCTGCTTTATTTTTATGTATCTGGCATGATTTTCATTTGCACAGAGCAGTGAAATTTGTGCTGTAGTCCACATGGCAGCATCAGGAAGGCAATTTTAACTTGATTGACCTTGTGTGGCATCAGACCATGTGCAGAAGTTCAGCCATTCCTGGTTCTAGACCCAGAATTTGCTTTCCTACTTGTGTGTAATTTGGGAAAACTTGAAATTCAGTTGATGCCTTTGACATAGTACCAGGTGTAGAGGGATTTGTCTTAAGCAATCCCTTCAGCCAAATCTTACTGGGTAGGGCTGTGATTCTGTGCACCTGATTCTAGGCAAACAGGTGCATTTCAAACCTGCTTGCCCAAAGGCTTCAGTCTCTGGGATAGACCTTGTGGCACCTGCTGGAGCACTGTGCATGCATGCTAACAGTAATGAAAACAGCTGTTAACAAAATTTCTTAATAAAGCACCTTACAAATTGTATCTAAGGATTGTTTGTTTTCATCACAGATACACTGTTAATGGTAGGTCAGCAGCTAATTATTGTTTAATAATGCATAGCTAAGCCAGCAGTAGTCTGGAATGGCAATGAAGGATGCTTCCAACGTGGCCATGCAGCAAGAAGCAAAAACAAATCAAAGCAGGGTATAATTAACCAAGCTGTCATTACATCAGGGCACCCCTAAAACTGATATTGAAAAAAGGTTTTTTAATAGTCAAAAGATCTCTGTATGACTGTTACCTCAAAAATAGCCCTTCTGACATGCAAAATTACATGCCCTGATGAATGAGAATCCTCCCCATCTGCATTTTGTGGATATACATTGTATGTCATGTTAACACGTGCAAGCTCTTCTCATCCACAGAAGACAGTAGGTGGTTTTGATTTCTTTCTTGTTATTTTTCTGTCAAGGAACAACAGGTATGTCCAGACAACAGAGAAGCACTGTCCAAACTAAGTCTAAATTAACTCAGTTTAGGCAGTGTTAAATGTTCACCATATTAACTTGTCACATTGCTTATTGAAAAGCAGGGAATATTATCTGTTATCTCAGATTAATTGGTTCACGCATGACCTGACTTTAACATGATTGATAGGATGTTATACTGCAACTGTCTTCAGAGGTAGCTGGGGTTCAAATAGGCACAAATGAACAGACAATGCAAGTGGCCAATTTCTGTGGCAGAATCAAAGAGATGGAAAAGATTCAATGTTTGAGACTTAAAGACTTTCCTTATTGAATTTTGCCATTTAGTAGGTCACCATTCACATTTCTCTGATCACTCCTTTAAGCTGGCTCCTGGCAGAGCTAGCAGATCAGGACATGCGCTTGTGCTTGAGCTGCTGCAGGTCACAGCCTGTGCTGCAGTGCCAGTCCCTTTAGATGAGCAGGTTAGACTGCATGCTGGTTCCTGAAATGGAGCTGGGGAGGAATGGACACACAGGTCTTCTTCATTGCCCTTGCTGCAGGGACAGTAACCTCTGGTGGGGACGTTAATGTCTTCAACCACTGCCGCAACAGTAAAATAGGATGTCAGTCAGAAGCTTTTGTTCTAAACGAGGCTATTTCTTAATATGGCAAAGCTTTTCAATGCCCTTGAAAAGTATTATTGAAGTTTCTCTGCATGGCATTACGTTCTGTAGTGCCAAATGAAGACATAGATCCAAACCCTTCAAAGGAATACAGTACTTGCTTCAGACAAATATCCTTTTTCCCCTAGGTGTATTCACCTAATAACTTATTTTTTGGACTGCTCTTCCTTTTGTGACAGTTCTGCCACTTTGAAGTCCTTCTTGAGCCAGTGAAATATTTTCCTTAGTTGTCAAGGGTTTTCATTAAACTTATCTTTGGCTTTGACCTCTTATACTGGTATCTTTCACCCTATGTTGGCATCCCATGAGAATGGTTTATTCATTACTCCTTCTGTACCAGACTAACATCTTATGGTTTCTGAGGAATTTCTTTCTCTTTAAAATAGAAGAGCCAAGTGAAACTAGTTATTTGTCCAGGAACGCAATATTTTTTATTAAAATACACCTTGAGTGGCACACCTGCATGGTCCTCTCATTAAAGCTGAGATGCTTGCTGTGTTGTTCAAGGCTTCTGTAAAAATGATGAGCTCACACGTACTTTCCAGGCTTTACTGTGTCATCAGTTTCTGCAGACCTGGAAAACAAATCAAACCATTCATATCAGACTCTGAATTTTTTTCTTCTAAATTAAAAAAGGCTTTCTGAGATGTGGAGTGTTTCTGAATGACCTCTGCTGTGCTTTCTGAGGCTGCTCTGCTGTGGAGTGTTTATGTGCACTCTGGCAGCTGTCTCCCCCACAAAGAATTTACAGTAAATTTGTTAGATTGCCAGGGCTCAGACTTAATCTCTTCTGTCTCAGCCTGCATGTTCTGGTTTTGGCATTTGTTTTTTCTCTCCACTATCTTTCCATTACATCACACCACACTGTCTTTCTCTTTCCTCATGCAGTTAACTTTCCATAATTCCTTGCTTCTTCTTCAGTGCTTTTGTTTATTTTAATGCCATCTGAATACAAACCTAATACACTGATATAAACTCCCTCAGATGGAATTGCTTTTATGAACCTCACAAATGCTAGGGACTCTGAAACATCTCTGTCCCCTTTGAACAGGGTGCACCCTTTCTTTTCCAGCAAATTTGCAAAGTGCAAAGAGTCTGAAGCTCTTTCCTGGGACAATGGGAGGCAGCTGCCTTGCAGAGTTTAGTCTTAATTTGATCAATGGTCTTAACAGCTGGAAGTTGAGCCCATGAAACCGCCAGGAGGTTTCTGAGGACATTGTTACCTTTCCAGTGCACCTACTCATGGATTTTGTATATGTGTTCTATATTTCTTTTGGATTCTGTCTCTAGATGTTGATTCCCAGAGCATGAGGAGTAACTGCTTTAAACTACTATCATGGCTAAGACTCCTGCAAGCACTGTTTATGAAAATACTTAATCCTCCCATGATGTTTATTACTCAATTAGCTATGGTAATACAGCAGTACATTTCACAAAATATAAAATACTGGCATTTATTTGTTTAGAATCAGCTGCTTTTTTATTTGCCTAGCCTTGGTTTTGTGTTACAAAACTACACAAATGGAACCCTCTGGTCAATCATACCTGTTTGCTGTTTTCTGTAATCCAGTCCATGAGAACTGGCAGCCTAAAATTCAGTGTATATGGGAGAAGCAAGTTAAGACAGCCTTCATTAATCTCTGTGCTTCTGTCTAGAATGCTCTTACTCACCTGGTAACAGATAGCTTCAAAGCTGAGTCACATGTAACTTCATATCAATGTAATCAAAGCAGTGACTATAGGGTAGTGAAAACCTCTAGCTAGGTATAGCTAGCTATAAATTGAAATAACCTGACTCTCTTCTTTCAAATCAGAATTAAACAAAACATAAATTGTCCAATAACTACACAAGAGAAATAATGAGAATGAATGATGAAGGAAGCTTCTAAACTATTTGTTACTTTATAGCAGCCTGATATTTTTTATGCTTTCTCCTTTGAGGAGCACTGACAAACTCAAGATCCAGCTTGTAAATGTCCTCTGCCACCTCATGATGATCTAAGAATTATATGGTATGGGTTACTCAGTGCAGCCCAAAGCTGTTTCTTTTCTGCTGGTAAAGCAGGACTTCATTTCACTCTTGAAATAAGTCAGACCTTAATTTCTTTGATTACTGCAGAAATGTGTAACTATGATAATCTGGGATCATGAGAATTGTTGTACCCTTCACTGCCTGACACTTGCTATTGAGGACTTCTTTCTGTTGAGGGGAATGGCTCTTTATGCAGGCAGGCTGTGGGCTGACATTTGCAGCTTGAGTGGGAAACCCCAAATTTGTTCTGGATTGATGATACTCAGTGAGTGTGTTTGGGTTTTTTGAGTTTGACTTTTTGTTTGGTTTGTTTTTTCTTTTCAAGAGGACAGGGACTCTTCTGGAGGATAGTTGTATTTGAACTGACACAAAGAGATGCAGAAATTGCCTTGAACTCTCAAAACTTCTTTTGTTATCACCAGTCTTCTCAGTGGTCCTGAACCACATAGTATTTTCTGTAGTTTGCTGAGCAATTTTTTCAGTGAAGAAATTTTTGTTTGACATTGTGCTGATTTAATTCTTACTGGTAAATAAATAACTTGTGCAGTCTCCTTCTCTAGTACAGTCCAGTACATAGGACACCAGAATCAACTGTTTAGGCCTGAACTGTATAGTTGCAGGATTCCATTGTAGGAAAACCTTAAGGGAGTCACTGGGTCAAGTCCACCGGCTATTACAGACACCATTTTCTCTGTTCTCTTCAATAACATTTTGTTTCCAGACTTTGCCTGACATTTCAGCATAATATTGCCCCAGGCACTTAAGCCCCTGTGTGCCCAGGTTCCTTCTTTATGTGATGTGGCATTAGTATTTCCTTTTTCTTTTTCTTCTTTTGTAAAGTGTTTTCAGATGTATAGCTGAAAAATACTAATTAATTGCTTGTATTAGTACTGTCGTATTTTATCTAAAGGAACCTGCAGTCAGCTGACACATCTTCCTGGAGAACAATGCAGAATGCTGGCAATAACAACAAGTTCTTTTATTTGGGATGATTTTATTTTTTTTATTTAATGCACCAATAACCCAGAGGCAGAGTCAAGAATAATGAGCTGCTTTTCAGACCCTGTAGAAATTAATATTGCCCTTGACAGGACTCTGCTTACTTGCAAATTGAAAATACACTTGTCCTGTCTCACAAGCACGGTCTTGTGGTAAAATGGGTGCTGTCTGCCCTCAGCCTGGAGCTGCAGAGATAAATGAAAATGCACGTAGAGCCCAGCACTTGTCACTGCTGGGATTGAAGGTAACCACAGCAGACGATGAGCTGTACACGCTGTGTTCCTATTCTGAGCTGTGCAAAAATAACTTCCATTTTCTTTTCTGAGTGCTGTCTTCTTGTCCTGCCCAGCACTGTTTTTCCAGAGCCTTACACAAGCCTTCACAAACTTGTTAGCATTTCTGGGACAAGCCTCCACTTCTGACTACAGAGAAGCAGGAGACACCATAGGTCTTTGAGATCAACTGTGTGCGTCTCCAACAAATGGATATCACCTGGCACAATTATTCTGGTGCAGGGAACTCATATGGCTCTTCTCTCCATGTGGCTGGAGATGCCCAAAGAGCATTGATCAGAAATTTCAGTGACCACTCTCAGACTCGAGATTTTTTGTTCTCACTGGAAAATACTTTGTGCTTCCTCATCCTACTGTGTCACAGTCACTTCTTTGGATCACCACATTTATGTACCTTTAATTAAAATGAGTGTTTTAAAAAGAAGAAAGGGTGGCATGAGCTTTAGGTCAGAGATAAGAATGATAGGTCAAGATTCTGAGCTCTTAACGCTGTCAAACAAAATGTGATATCAGTGTCCTTAGGCCCATTTTTACGCACAGGCAGGGTATGTTGCAGACCTTACACTTATTCTTTTTAATACATTACTAGAGCTGTATTGCAAACAAAAATATTGTATAATTATAACAGTGGTACTACAGTAAGCCTGTGTCCAGCTGTTCCTTTGTCTTTTTTTTCATAGTACACACTTGTACAATTAAGTTGTTTCTTTGAGCTATGTAAAACTGTAATTGTAGATAGCAGTAATGTGCCAGCATGACATCGTGTGGTATCTGATGGTTACCAACAGCTCCCAAATGCTGTTAGTAACTATTTGAAGTGTCAAAACTGAATATAAATGTTGGACTGGTATTTGAGTGAGTGTTGAAAAATGAAGTGAGGTGTATAACTAAATATCAGCTTGAATTAAAATGTCTCATTCGAACTTTTAATGGGAATGGGGAGAATTTTCAGTCAATTTCATTCTTGTATAACAATGACTTTCTGACACTTTATAGTGAGTTCTAGTTACCTCTTATCAGTCTTTGCCTGCTCTTATGTCTGGTATCTGCACCATACAGGAAAAGGATTATTGCTCTTCTTAAATTAATTCTTGCAGTACTTTTTTAATGCATGGATAATTGTTTGTATCTTAGCTTCTGTAAAAACTTCCCTCTATGGGGCCTTCATTTTAGTTAGAAGCTGAAATAAAATTCTCCTTTAACATTGCAGACCTAAAACTTCCAATTAGTTTTTTCATCCCCTGAAAGCACTGCTCTCAAGACAGTTTTACCTCTTGGTTTTCTGATTTTTGCTGTATATATAAGAAACCCTGAGGCTGGAATGTTGTCTTTCCCCTCTCTGTCGAGATATGTGTCTCAGAAACAGACTGTCCCTAGCTGGAAGGACCTTAAAGGTGATTCAGACTTTGAGCATCACAGAAACTTCTAATACTTCCTTGGCTATTATTAGATGACAAATATCTGCATTGCTGGCATGTGTAAGCACAGTGATACTGTGCTCACTGAGATGGAAGGAATGTTTTAAAAGAAAAGATGATTAATTTTGCTAGTATATAGGTTTTTCAATTTAACCTCTTGAAGGCTTCAACTGTTTTTGTAAAACATCTGTGAATAAGTCATGTGAATAAGAAAGAGACCATATTTACTGCCTCTAGATTTCCAGAACACATCCAATGTAAATCACTAGTGGTTCAGAGTCAATATAATTTGTTAGATTTCTGTGGCTTTTGTGAAATGAGTGGGTAGGTATTATATTA
Organism: Edolisoma coerulescens; assembly: GCA_013397115.1. Lineage (NCBI taxonomy): Eukaryota > Metazoa > Chordata > Aves > Passeriformes > Campephagidae > Edolisoma > Edolisoma coerulescens. The sequence goes on along the minus strand of VWZW01007936.1, from coordinate 1,521,125 downwards.
TGCCATAATTTATAGCTGATTTAGTGCACTTGGCTTTGCACTTCAGCTGCTGAAGCCTTTGGTAAACTCCCCCTCGTTCATGTTTTAGCGATGGTGGAGCACATTTGCAGGAACAAGTAGTTGTACTGACCTATAGTTTGGTAGAATTGACCCTTCATTTGTCCAGTGTGGAACCCCTAGCTGAGGAGAAGATTGATATCTGCTGTTTCCTTCTTCAGTTCATGTAAGGGGCTTCAGTTCACATCTCTGTTTTAGAGTCACTTTTTCATAGGCTGAACTTGTAACCCTTTCTGTAGCAAGCATTTCTGAAGTCAGGATACTTGCAGCATCTTCAGGTACCATCTTCTCTTTGTTGGGTGCTTCCCTCAGGAAGAGACTCAGCAACCCAGCTGCAGAGGCTGAGGGCTGGCTGGCACAAGTGTAACTAGGAATTTCAGGGTTATATTCTCAAGACAGAAAATTCAGCCCGCATGCCAACGCAGCTAATAAAAGATGGGGTGAACGTAAAAGCTGGTCTTTCATAACATCTGCTATGTCAGCCAGGATGCCATTTTCCACTAGACTTGACATCTGAGCCACCGCTACAGAAGATTTAATAGTCTTAACTGGAGTGAATTGGAAAACTTCAGTATCCTGAACTTTCCCTATTAACTAGATGAGCCATTCTTTTCAAGAAAAGTTACAGGCCTGGAAATTCAAGTGGAAATGCAGCTGAAAGTAGATCTTCTGGGAAGCTGCTGGTTACCTAGTTATTGGGCTTTTTTTATACTGTTGCTGCTATGAATATCCCAGAGCACATCTGAAATACCCTGGCAAAGGAGTAACTTTCCAGAGAACACTCCTCCTGCATGGATAGGCATGTTCCTCAGTGAGGCGGCTCTGCACAACCCCTTGTTGCCATCTCCTGCTTTTGGAGGATGTTCGCCACCAGACCAACCCAAGGGCAAAGATGATCCAGTAGCAATGAAGTGAAGGTTGAAAAAACTTATTTGATGGTGCTATGCCACTGTTTGTTTCCTGGCATTTTCAGCCAATGGATAATGACTGCATAGAGCTAGCTATGCTGCGCTAGGACTTCAAGAAACACTTGCATTAGCCTAGGAATGACATAAATATATGGAAGCACTGCCACAGCAACTTGTTTGTTTCAGGTCAAGGCACTGCAAATGCCCCTAGGTAAACAGAGCCAATAAAAACACTGGCTGCCTTGACCTTTGAAGCTAATAAATTGTGTTGCAATCAGTTACACTCTTTTTCTTTCACACACTTTCTTTCATCTTCCCCTTTCTCTCTCCCTTTAGTTTATGCACTTCAATGGTAATGCAAATTCTCTTCATTTATAAGTGAGGATAAAAAAGTTTTCCATAGATATTGTAATTTTCTTTTTTAAACAGATGGATATATTATTAAAGAGAGATTTTTATATGGTCTTCAGTTTAATGGCTAATTAATTGAGTATTACTGAAATGCACTACACTTTGGATACTGGTCTTGTATTTTTAGACAAATAATATGAACATCATAGACAGGAGTAGGGTGATCTAGTTTATTTGTTTTAGTTTATTGAAGAGTATCAGACTGATCCAGTCCTTAAAAACTGAGTCAAAATGGCACAGATCTAGTAATTTCTTGTTTGTAATACACTGAGTTTTTTATAAAAATGCTTTCTGTAGCTTCCAAGCATATTCCACTAGCAATCCCACTTCTGGACATCAATGTGTTCTATTACTGAGGGCGCAATTTCTGCTGTTTTCTGAAAGATGCCAATACCTAAGGGATAGAGCTGTAACCTGAGAAGCCTCCTAACATAAGAAGAAAAGTTAAAGGCTTTAAATCTGAAATCACTAGCTGAAATCTTGTGCTCAGGGATAAAATCAAGAGCTTGATCACTGAAATACCCTCACTGCTCTTTCTTGTATGTGTACACATTGAGAATGTGACCAGAGTGGGCATTGGACTGTTCCCCTTAAATGGCACCTTTATGCCAAGGCCAGAGATGTATGACTTTAGGGGAAACAAGTACTCTTAATGAAGGATATTATTCCTACAGAATGGGATTGTGACCTGATAGAAAGATACTTGCAATGGGAAATCTCTGGCCTTCGGCACTGTTGAAATTCACTGTTGCCAGGGTTTTTTTAAATAAAGATTCTCTAAAGTCTCAAAAGAGTTGGATGTTTTTTTAAAGAATATTTGCAGTTCCAGAGTGATGCTTTTGAAAGCTGAGTTGAAGAAAGTGTGCTGTCAACTCTGCAACTTATACAGGTTGTTCATGTACTTCTCCTGTGCAGCTATCTGTGTGGTCATACACAGGAGAGGGGAGATAACGATTTTCCATCAAATGGCCATCCTACTGTTTTTTGTAACATTGCCAGTCAGAAGCCTGTGGAGTATGGCCTCTGCTGCAGTGCAGAATGATTAATCACTGGCTAGGAAGGAAGAGCTGCTTACCCCCCTCCTCCTTGTAGAAATAGCAGAGCTTTGACGTGTTGGTTGATGCCCGCACAACAGGCACTCCCAAACTCTCTGACACTGGGGGATACTCAGTAATGCTGCAGGAGTGGAAAGCCGTGCTTAACTTGCATATGCATTCACATATTTTAGCCATAATGTATTCGTGAAGCATTGCTGTTTTGTGCTCTGCTCCTCTATAAGAAACAACCAGTTATGAAATCAACACCATTTATACCAGACTGCTGTAAAGACAAGTTGCAGTGTGCTTCTCCATCTGCAGTGAATCATGACTTTACATAGGGCCTCTGCTCATCCCAGCTTCCTGACCTCTTTGCTCACTCATTCTTGTGAATGATGCAGAACTGCAAGAGGAAGAAGTACTTCCTCTCTCTCCCCTCTTCTAATAGCTAGCGGTCACTTTGTCTCCTTGAAATTTCTCTTCCCCTCCTGCTTCTCTCTAGCCTACCTCTTACCCGAGATCACTGTTTCTATGAGAAGAACCCAGGAAAAAGCTTATGATCTTCCTCTCTGCCAAAGGAAAATATGTTTTCCAGGTGAATAGGTTAGGCTGATGAAGTGAGAGAAAGCCATTGTTCCAGCTATAGAGTCATTGCCTTTAAAATACTGCTGTAAGGTGCTTGGATATTGCAATAGTGTGGTACAAGAGTTCTCTCACATAGAACAAATTCACTGCCCTCTTCCTGTGTGTGAGACAGTGACTATCAACAGAGTGATAATGTAGGTTCCTGAGGGTGCTGCTGGATATGAATACAGGGTGTTGATTCTGAATGGGGTTATCTGATCTGCTACAATGCAGGACTGAATACGAGATGAGAGAAACTACTGTTCTCTCCAGGCATATGGAGGGCTTGAGTGTTGTAACTAGGAGGACGGATTGATGCTCTGATCTGCTTTGGCAAAGGCTGTGCTAGATTTTTCTGAACTGCTTAGTAGAAAATTGGAGCAGGTGACTTAAGAAGGCGACAGGAATGTCAGTTATCAATTGGAGTCTTCCAAAAAGGCAAGCAATTTTCTTGTTCTTTTCTATATAGTGACTTCTACATTGTGCCCTGTCACAGCTTCCATTTTTTGTATTTGACAGCTTAGCCTTTTCCTTTAAATACAGAAATCCAAGAGCAGAGGACTAGTGTTCCCCTATCATGCATGTCCCCATTTGCCAGTAAGTATTGAAGTCTGCCTTGGACTGAGGCCAGAATAGATGCCTTCAGGCTGGACAGCTTTGAAGCACATGGAAACTAGATAAGTCACGTATGAAAATCAAAGTGTATCAGTTCTGTAGTCAACAAAGAAAGAAGCAACCAAAATTAGGAATGCAAGCTCTCCAGAAAATAGAGGGTCAGACTTGGCTTTCTAAATAAGGCACAGAGTAATCAAAAGATTTTTAGCCAACACATACAGTTTCTACTCTTTTTCCCCTGAAGACTCCTTAAGAAGTGTTCATTATTCCCTGAAAGATATAGTTTAAAACACTTAGTTGTCTCATGCATATTTTGAAATTGAACCTGTTTGGAATATACTTTTACAGAGTAAGGGGAAACTGGAATCATATGCTTCTATTTGTCTTCACAGCTAAGCAAACTGTTTTACACATGCACATATGGAAATACAAAATATATATAATAAGGATCCAGATATATCCATGCGTATTCATATATACATATACGTAGGTTATCATAGCACAGGACTGGAAATCAGATCAACCTGAACATGTTTTCAGATCAGCTGTTGCCCTGCTTTGTGATGTTGAATTCAACACTTGAACTCTAACTTTCTGGTTGTAAAATGTGAAGTTGTATCTCTCCTAGGATAATGGTCCATTAAGTTAATGGTCGTAAAATACCTAGAGATTGAATGAAAATTAAGTACCCAGAGGAATGCAGGGTAGTGTGATGTCAAGTAGGAGACATAGGACCTGGGACTGCCCAGGAACTTCAGAGGGGAATGTCTTGTAGAATAACCTTAGACTGAAATGGTTTGTTTCACTGTGGTACAGTGTAAAATGCCTTCAGCAGGAGTGCGCTAGGAGCAGTGATTGTTCTGCTCAAAAAGGCATGCAAAAAGCAGGGAAACAGGCTGAAAGGATACGTGGTGACCATCTGCTGAGATCTTTCCATGTATTTGTTGGGAACTATTTCAGCTGTTCTGACAGCCTGCCTGAAAGGATCAAAACAACCTGTATTATGCAGGCATCAGCAACAGTAGCAGAGAACAATGATCCTGGGCCCTTAAGTTATCTGAAGCTGTGTTCTAGGAAGCAAGCTTTTTCTCAGTTTCCTTGATAACACACCATTTTAACTAGGATTTCTACCATGATTCACTTGTGATGTGCTTTTGAGGTAGGTAATGTACTCTTCCCTCAGAGAAGGAAAGCAAGTGCAGAAAGCTCAAGTGTTTTGCCGAAGGCTGCGCAGTGAATCAGTGCCATGCCAGAGGATGAATCCAGAGTATATGACTCAATTCACTTACTGTGACTAGATGGTGCTCTCTCTGATGGATGCAGTCATTTCAGTTGGTGCTCATGGCTTAAAATAGGGAGCCAAGGGGTATTTTAACTAGCATAGTACTACCTTGATTCATAAGTGTCATGGCCTATTCCCAATTGTCCAAGGCCATTTCTGATACCTTCAGCATTTTTCTTGCAGCTGTTTTCTTTTTTTTTTTCTTTTAAGCAAGCATAGTAGATAATGAGGGCAAGAAGAAGCTCACAAACCCATCTGCTCAATCTAGACAGATGTTTGTCTGATGAGGTCTTTAAAAAAAACTTTTAGAAATAAAAATTCTGCAACTTTCTTATAAAAACCTTTTTAATGTTTGTTCATCTTTAGAAAATTTATCTTATCTGAAACGTCCATTTCTTCAAATTAAGCTCATGATTCTTGTCATGTCCATCTTTCAAGTCACCTTCTTTGCAGCACACTTTTACATGTTTTAGTACTGCTGCCATGTTCAGGCCCAAGCTTCTAGGCTAAAGAACAGGTTATTTCACCTTTCTTCTGGTCTCTGTTTTCTAGAGCTCTGATTGTGCTTGCTGCTGTGTCCTTGATAGTGTCCAGCTGTTTGCCCTGTAACTTCACAGGCTTTGTAGCACCCAAACACAGTGTTTAAGGGAAAGATTTAACACCGTGGAATACACTGTACAGGAGGCAATACTAGACCTCTGGTTTGCATTTGTGCAATAAACTATAGCTGTATTTATACACCTTGGTTTATTGTTCCCTATTTTAATATCAGCATGAGTTTTTTCACTGCTGTGTATCCTGCTAGGTCCTCCTCTTCAGAACTGCTGCCAGGCTGATCACTCCCCATTATGTAGTCAGGCAAGTTTATTCTAAACTACTGTAGAAATTATGTTTGTCTTTATTGGATTGCACCTCCTATGCTTTAAATTTCAAAATCAATTTGAAGTAAATTCTGGTTTTTAGTTTTGTTGCAAATTCCCAGTTTGTTTAAGATGAAGATTTTATCAGCCTGGTTTTTATTCTATCCTCCATGTCCTAAATAAATTAAGTATTAATACCAAAAGCAGGACAAACAGGGTTAACATAACCTCCTATTTTCATTCAGAACTACTGCTAATTATTCTCAGAATGTGTTCTTTGTTTGGTTTTGTGCTACTATGTAGCAGTATGTCTCCCTGTGGTATGTGAGACTCTGTTGAAGGGTTTTCAAGGTAAAACGTTCTGGGTTCTACCCTCATCAACAATCCATGGAGAAAACTCGCTGCTTTGACAGAGTGTGGTTTTGAAAAATCCAGTTCTTCTGTTATTCACCTCCCCATTGTTTTCCAGGCACTTTCAGTTTGAATATTCTTCCCCTCTTTTCCACCACTTGAATACTGAAGCTGATAATGTCACAGAAAAGGAAGGTTCATGATCCTGGACTTCTCTCTCTAGTACCTGTCAAGTCACTGACTTTAACATGTAAATTGTTTTGGAAGTCCTTAGTTAACTGTCTGCAGTAACAGGCTACTGATTTTTACAGGTGGAATATCAGAATCAGAATGTGCAATAAAGTATCCCTCTGTTGGTTTGACAATGAAGGAGTAAAGGGAGAAATTACACTTCATAGAAAGCCTTACAGAGTTGCTGAATAATTTCTTGGAAGCTGTTCTATGGTAGAGGGAACATGCCTCAAACCTGTTCGTTTGAGGAAGACAGATCAGAATATTATAAAGGGATGGGTCATTAGATGAAAAACAAGGGGGTTCAGGTAGAATGGAGCAAATCTTTAACAAGTCAAAATGAAAAAGATTCATGAAAATAACTGCTGTAGAACAGAAGTAGAATACACACCATTTCTATACATATTTGTATAGCTCAGTGATTGTGACTTTAGGAAAGTAGGTTAGTTTGGTGATTAAATGAATTTACTGTATGAAGCAGCACCTACGTTAATATAATATGAAAGTGAGAATCTGGGATTGACTGTGCCTCTCCAATCTCCCAGTATTAATTCTGTGCCATCCATACAGAGGGTGTAGTGAAACAAATAAATGGGACTTATTTAGTCTTTCAGAAATTCCTTGTAAGAGCTGATAAGGAAGCAAAGCTGTCAGATAGGAAACAGTAAATGTCTGTCATTGATTTGAAACTGGCAAAGGACAGGAGACCAAGAAGAGAAATAGATGCTTGATTTTCAGGTTAATAGAAAAATGGCAAAAGGTTAATGGAAGAGTGCCTCAAACTTCTGTTTGAGGACCACTGTATTTAATCAGTGATGTGGAAAAGGGAATTGGCAGTGAAGTTGCAAGATCTGCAGATAATAAGAAATTATTTATGGAAGTCTGTGTTTAAGAAGACAGTGAGGAATTTCAGAGTCACCTAATATAGAAGGTTGTATTGGCAGCAGAACATCATACACAATCCTTTGTTGACAACTACAAAGTAATGCCCATTGCAAGGAATTATTTGAATTGTTCATACACATTACTAGGTTCTAAATTAACTGTAACCATTCAGGGAGAAAAAACAAAAACCTAGGGGACATTGCCAAAAGCTCAGTAAAAACATCTGCTCATTGCACAGCAGAAGTCAAAAAGCAAGTATTACACTGTGATGCGGGAATAATGGGGTAGAAAATTCCACTGATCATGGCATTATATAAAACAGTGGTACATCCTTACCAAGGATGTAGCATTTATTTCTCCTCATAGAATCATGAAATAGTATAACTGAAGGAAGTTCAAAAAACAGCTGCTAATGTTGACAAGAGACACAAGAGTAAATTACAGCAGGAAATACTTAGGAGGCTGTGGCTGTCACAAAAAAAGGCAGGCAGGCACGGGGAAAATTCCTGAATGATTTGGGGATGAAATACTGAACGTTCGTATTTGTCCTTTCCAAAATGGCAAGAACAGGAAGATTTCAGAGGATTTGAAAGGTGATACTTTATGAAGATGATAGAAGAAAATGTGCTTTATTCAAAAGGTAATTAACCTATAAAACTAATTACAAAAAAAAAAAGCCTAAACCAAAGAATCTATCAGTACTCAAAAGAGAATTAAACAAATGTATACTAATGAGAAAGTCCTCAGTAATATTTTGTAGGACTCCAGAAGGAGATTTCAAGTTGTTTTAAAGCAGTAACAGAAACAGACTGTGGAATTGTAGAGAAACAGTAACTGTGGTTCATGGTGCCTCGTGAAATGGTGGGTATAGTCTTCTTCTGGAGACAACTGCTGGCATTTGCTCTGGGGAGTGCGTGATACTGGTCTAGATAGATCAGTCATCTGATCAGCTTGGTGATTACCATCTCCCTAAGGATGACATTAAATTTGGTGAAAGAAAATTTATAAAGTTTATTGAAATTTCATATCAAGAGAGTTCCTTTTGGCTTCCCTTTTCAGATGGAAGTATCTGCTGCTTAGAATGTGAATTCATCAAGTCAGGGGACATTTCTTATCACTGGAAGGATGTTAATGTCGCCCATGTTATATCAGTAATGGTAGTATACCAGATTATAATTACCATTTTAGTGAAATGTAACCAAGGACAGAATCTATCCCTTTATCCCTTCAAATATAAGAATTTATTGTATAGTAGAATAACAAATTCCTGTGTATAATTCATCATCTTGTGTTTGAAGAAACCAGTTTAAGAAGGTTTTGAGCCTGGGAACACTCATCAACATGTACACATACTTTACAAAAAAAGTCCACTAATCTTATACATAGCAGCAAGATCAAGTGTACAATGTATGCCAAAGATATGGAGAGGCTGATAAAATTCAAGTTCTCCCTGTCATGAAATCCCTAATGTGATCAAACAGTGAAATACACAGTGGATGAATAACTAAATCCAGAGTTCATTTTCATTATTTACAAGCACCAAAGAAAAGAGCACAAACTGATTAAAAGATCACTTACTAGGTAGACTTCATTTTTACCTTCAAAGTGTTCCACAAAAACACTTCCATGGAATAATCCAACATACATATGTATAAAAAAAGCAAGCCAGCTTGCCCTTTAAAACCCAGTAGTACAAAGTCTCCCAATGTTAAGCACACTGAACATAACTGGCTTCACAATTTCGTTTTCTTAAGGAGAGATAATGCAGTTATCATTAAACTCCCTGGGAAACTAGCTTTAATAATATTCTTTGGTTATCAGAGCTATCATTTTTCCTTCAGGCAGAGCTGAGGAAATATGAAGTTAAAACCATCATTGAGTGTGATAATGAAGTCAGTCCATTTCAGTGCAAGACCACAGCAATTCTTTATCACTCCAAATGGGTTGTGGGGCTGAAAGCTGTTTTTCTAGTTGGCAAAGTTGCTGAGTTCACAGATAACTATCATTTTCAGAACATATTTTGCTGCATGTGGAAGAGCGAGAATAAAAAAGTACTCCAAAAACTTTCAAAACCTAAGAGACGGGTTACAAAAGAATTTCCACAAAAGAAAACAGAATTGCACTGCCTTTCTAAGCTTCTGCCTACCTAAGATTTTCATTCAAACAGGGAACTGACTGTTTATATTTATACTTGAATTCACATGACTGTCTTCCATTTAACTTTGCACCTTAGACACACATATCGCACATTCCTGCTCACATTTACCCTTGCCCACATAAATGTCTAAATTCTTCATTCACTGGCACCAGAAGAGCTTATCCTTACACACATTCAAAATACAAAGTTTTTCACAGAATCACACAATCAATTAGGTTGGAAAAGACCTCTGAGATCATCAAGTCCAGCCTGAGACCAAGCACTGTCTTGTCAGCTAGAACATGGCACTAAGTACCACGTCTAGTTTTTGCTTAAACATCTCCAGGGATGGTGACTCCGTCACCTCCCTGGGCAGCACATTCAAATATCTAATCACCTTTTCTATCAATAATTTCTTCCTAATGTCCAACCTTAACCTCTCCTGGCACAGCTTGAGACTGTGTCCTCTTGGCCTGTCCCTGGCTGCCTGGGAGAAGAAGCTGATTCCCACATGGCTACACCTTCCTTTCAGGTAGCTGTAAACAGTGATGAGGTCTCTCCTGACCTCTCCCTTGAGGTGTCCCCCTGAGCTTCCTTTTCTTCAGACTGAACAACCCCAGCTCCTTCAGCCGTTCCTCAATAAGACTTGTACTCCAGACCCTTCAGCTTTCTTGCCCTTCTCTGGACCCACTCCAGAACCTCAATGTCCTGCCTCCTTCTTTATTCACATATGTATTCATGCAGACATGCAAAATTATATTAGATACATAGTATATAAATACAGATTCTAATCTCCTCACACAAAGATTGAATAAATATAAGCATCAGAGAAAGGTAATGTAGATGTAATTAGTTTAAAAGTCATAAACAAAGGTAAAACTTCATTAGGTTCTTCTCTGAAGCATTTATTTAACATTCATAGAATCGTGGAATATCCTGAGTTGGAAGGGTCCCATGAGGATCATAAAGTCCAACTCCTGTCCCTGCACAGAACTGCCCCAAGAGCCACACTATGTGCCTGAGAGTGTTGTCCAAGTGCTTCTTGAACTCTGTCAGGGGAAACCTCAGGGGAGACTGTCAGGCTGGTGCTGTGACCACTTCCCTGGGAAACCTGTTCCAATGCCCAACCACCCTCTGGGTGAAAAACCTTTTCCTTGTATCTAACCTAAACTTCCCCTGACTCAGTTCAGGCCGTTTGCTCAAGTTCCTGTCACTGGTCACCAAGGAGAAGAGATCAGTGCCTGCCCCTCCTGCTCCCCTCACGAGGAAGTTGTAACTGCAATGAGGTCTCCCCTCAGTCTCCTCCAGGCTGAACAAACCAAATTACCTCAGCCACTTCTCATATGGCTTCCCCTCCAGACCCTTCACCACCTTTGTAGCCCTTCTTTGGATGTTCTATAATAGTTTGATGTCTTTTTTATCTTGTGAGGCTGCCCCAGTGCAGAGCAGAGCAGGACGATCCCCTCCCTTGCCTGGCTGGTCATGCTGTGCCTTGTGGACCTCAGGACAGGGTTGGCCCTCCTGGCTGCCAAGGCACTGCTGGCTCATGTTCAACTTGCCATCAACCAGGTTCCTCAGGTCCCGTTCTGCAGCACTGCTCTCCAACATCTCATGCCACAGTCTGTCCGTACATCCAGGGTTGTCCTGTCCCAGGGCAAATGCAGAATCCATCATTTTCACTTGATAAACTTCATACAGTTGGTGATTGTCCAGCCCTCTTAATTTGTCAAGGTTTCTCTGCAGGGCCTCTCTTCATTGACTTGCAGTCAGTTACAATTGCAGGGCTTCATCAAATCAAACATCTACAACCTAAAATGCTTTAAAATCCATTTCCACTTCCTAATAATCCCTCTGTACATCCCTGGGCTTATATTTTAGTTTATAGTGCATACAAATACTGGTGCAAAGAGGCAGATGCTATGAAATTAAATTTGTATCCATGTTGCTTCCTGTTACACCTTTTGAAACAAGAAGCTTTCTTCTCCTGGGACAGAGGATAAGCATACGGTAACTGAGAGGTCAGAAGTTTTGGTATCCAGACTTGAAGTGTTGTTCAGCTGTACCTCTAAGGGCAATGGTCTTGGCAGTTCTGGGAAAACTAGATAAAGGTCCTTTGGGACCTCTTATGTATTGGAAACTCTGAAACAATTTTGTATGAAGAAAGTGAAACAGTGCCTCTATAACACTGTCAGAGGAACGGGGCTTTTAACTTTCTGAAGTGCCTGTTAGAGAGACCACACAGAACTGCTTGAATCTTGATGCATGAAGTACGTTCGCTAAGCCACAAGCTTAAAGGGAACTAGGGATGTTCCAGAGATGGTGCAGTGTGAGCCGCACAAGTCACATCAACAAAAACAATGATACAATCAAGTAGCCCTAGTAATAATTACATTTATTCCTTCTGAATTTAGTGCAGCAATAGTTGAATTAGAGCGTCTAGCTAGTGCTATGTACACAGGAAATGGAGATGCTTCATCAAGTCAGCTGATGAGGCTGTACATGATGACAGGAACACAAGGCTCTTCATAGCCTATTTGTGCCAAGATACCATACTGCTATGTAAATAGCAAATGACCCTGTAAGTTGCCTATCTGCAGACCTTGTCAAGCCCAAAGAAAGAGTTTCAAAATAACTTTGAAAAGAATTGCCTCTCCTGTGATACTGTTGCATGCCACTTCAGATGCCTAACTGGCAAAAAAAAAGAGGTAAAAATTAAAACACAACCTGAGCTGATAAGAAATTGTACAAATTATGAATGTGCATTGTTTGCTACATGATACAGAAACAAGATCACTGTGATAGACATTACACATTTAAAGAGTATAAATGCTTTGCAGTGATGCATTGAGGGCAAATAACTAGGTGTATTGGGCTGAAGGTAAGATTAAATAAATTTAGACTGAAAGCAGAAGCAATTTCATAAAAGCAAGATTTGGTGAACTGTGGAATAGTCTCCCCAGGAAAGAAATGAAAACATCCTTAGCAAAATTAAATCTGGATTGTACAGGTTATGACTGTACCTGTAGTACTGTACCTAGTACCTGAATGTATTGTGTGGGACTCGGTTGTACAGGCTGCGAGGAAGGCAAGAGTGGGTGAGGTAATAGTATAAATATGTTGAAATACATGCTTTTCACTTCTGTTGCCTGTGATCTAGTTTATATATAACAGTCTTGAGGGGGCTTAGTCCCAAAAACACTTCGGGCATTTATTTCTAAAGAAAGCAATCAGTTAAGAAATTGAACCAAATGGAAATTTTTGAACAGTGATATTTTCATAAAGCTGTTGCAGATAGGAAAGTGGTGATCTGTGCCAGCCGAACCACTACAGCAATGCTAGCAGCTAGCCAGTTACTCATGCCAGTGGCAATAGCTGTCCCCAGTGCGACCAAACCAACAGTAACAGCTGCTTCTATTTCTGTCATGATTCACGTGGCCACAAGGAAAGGCAGCTTGATTTTATTTCAGCTGTGTCCTAATCATAGTCCTGCCTTTGTGTCTCATCTGTAGCTGTGGTTCTAAACCCCCCACAGATTTTCCATACCAAACAGAAACTGACATTTCAAGTGTGCCAGGGCTTGTGAAATGTTAATTAAAGCTTCGTGTTGCAGATGTGATGCAGAGATTATCTTTCATTCTCCTGCTCTGCAAATGATTTCTTCTTGGCATTTTTGCTGGTATCTGCACTATACCACTTTCATCCTGAACTTTTGTCAAGGAGCCTGTCCTAGCTGGGACTGACTCCAAGATGTATTGTGGCTTTCCTGTCTTTTGCTTCTGTGACTTTGTTTTCTGTTAATGGCTTGTGTGATTCAGAGCTGCAGCATAGCCAGGTGCTGCACGCTCACGTCAACAGAGCACAAAGCAGACAGTCTTCCTTCACATCCTCCTCCAAACACAGCCTATTACATTACAAAACACTAGCTCTGAGCTGTATTGACTGCTATTAAAAGCAAGTCTAATAAACAGTACATCAGTTAACTCCACCTTTTTGGGCTCTGACTTCTTCCCTTGGTAAAATCATTTTAAATACCTGCACAGAATGATGTAGTCCAGTACAGAGATAGGCAAGTGCGCTTTGAACAAATGTGCACAGATTTTGGGAGCAGTTTAACCATAGCAGCCCAGAGCTCCATGCAGATAATTTTACCTGGTTGAGAAACAGGAAAGATCAGCCAGTGTGGTATGCAGCACCACATGGCTTTATTGCTTCTAGTATCCAAATTTACTAATTTAGATCGCAAGTATTTTTTTTACAGCACTGCATTGTGCAATTTCAGTACATAGTAGCCCTGTACACATTTGTACATAGAGCACTGCACACCCAAATAGTACAAAAGCTCCTACTAGTAACTAGTAAATCTGTGATCTGTTTCTCATTAATGAGGGAAATGAAAAAACAGCTTTGTCTTTCAAATCCACACTGGTTTAAAAACTTCCATTTAGCTTTATTAAAAGAAATATTTTTCTGTATATTTGCTTTTACCAAATACAAGATGTTAGTCTGTATGAATAGGTACCTTTGTCGTTCAAATACACATACTGTTCTAATGCACAATTTATTTTGCATGTACACTTATTTCAACTTTCACAGTAATTGAATTCTCCTTTTACACACAAATTTGTAAAATTGATATGGAATTATGGTAGTTTTGAAATAGTAAAATATGGGCATTCAAATTATCTAGAATCTTTCTGCTACTGGATAGCATTATTAAAAATTGCTCTGAATTTTACGAGAAGTTTTGCTTCTGTTGCCAATTGAACAAAAATGTGTTTGCCTTGTGATTACCTCTAGTCGTGCTTGGCATAATTTACTGTAATTATGATTAACTCCATATACTTAATTGGCCAATGTGTCTGTGAAATGATCTTGTGTTTCCCCCTCTGTTCAAGCCATAATATGTAAATAGTTGCACTCAGCATAGCATGATTGTAGCCTGGAATACTAGAACTTTTCTTCCTGGGTAGTGAAGTACAATGTGAAAGCTTTGCTTGTCGGAATAGTCTGCCTTTTCTTTTTGGTGGGGAAGTAACACATTCAAATTTCAGAGTGGGAAGAGTTTTCAGAAGTGGATGGGATTCTCTCACCCTTTATGGGCTTTAAGTCAGTGACAGGACTCTGCAGAAATAATTTTGAGTCAAAGCTGTCTCTGTTCTTTACAGTTCTGTGATTAAAAGGTTCTTCAGGTAAGTCAAAACACGGCATCTCATCTGCTCCAAGATTCTGTGAGCTAGGAAAAAAAGCCTATAATGTGTGTTTGTAACTGTATCTCTTAATCTGAAAAAGTCATTGAGAAATACTTATCAAAAAGAAAGTAGGTATGTGAATGTTAATCTACCCAGCCATTGTGATACAGTTGGAAGCTAATGTTCCCCAAAATATTTTTGCATTTCTAGGTTGCTTTTTTATAATTTTTTACAATCCTTCAGAATAAGCAGAGCACTAAATGTCTTAGATCCCTAACAGGCTACATATTTGTCTTTCTAGTCTGTTCATGCTTCATTTCCCTTGTTTCTCATTTGCATCTATCTTTTGCAGAGTGCAAAAGCTGTGTAGTAATGTGCAGAAATAGCATACGAGAGTTTAAAACAGGAGAGGCTAGTGAATCAGATTTAAGTGCAAATCCACTTAATTCCTCAAGTTGCATTTTTTAATCCCCATTTTCATGAAGACCAAGGAGGAAGGGGTGGGGGGGGGAAGCAACAAAAGAAGGAATGGCATATCCAGTTCAGACTTCTGTAGGTACTGATCCAATAAAGAAGTTACGCCTTCTCTGGAAATTTTAAAAGACTTTGTTGCCCAAGAAAGTGAAGCATTTACTGCAATCATTGAACACCTCCTGTGGTGTGATACTTCTTCAGTTACCTTATGGGATGAATTGTTTTATCTACTTGATTTTACCTTCATGTAGCAAAATTTTTGAATAGGCAACTCTCTACATACGTTGCCAGAGCTTTGTCCACTTTCACTGCAGAAACAGGACAGGTCATATAGGATGCTGAAGATGTAATTATGATTTTTCAAATTAGTTTGCATGGCAAAATAAATTAGCAGCCCTGGTTAAGATACAGGAATTGATTACATCAGTACAAAATGCACTAATCAAAGCCATCAGTGAAGGTAATGAAGTTAAACTGCTTTTATTTTGAATAAAAGCTCTCTGGAAATTGTGGGTACTGCATCAGGAGAAGCCTACTGGCAGTATGTAGAAGCTAAAGGAAAATAATGTCATAGACCATTTAAATGCAATTGCAGAAGCACATTCATTTCCACTGTCAGAAGTTAGAATTAGCCCAACAAATATTATTTTCAAATGGAATTACACATTAGCAAGGAAGTGGTCTAGCCATCACTGTGCTGAGAAGAGCATCTTCCCTAAGCCCTACCCACCAGGTACAAACAGCAGATTGTGTTGTATTATAAAGGGTGCAAATTAACAAGATTAGATTTTTAAATTATTTGGGAAGTGAATGTTTCACTTTTGCAGCAGTTAGTTTATGGAGTTAGGAGAGCAATTAATTGATTTTGAATTAGTTTGGCATCAGAAAGATGCCATTTTCAGTGAAGTATAAAAGGTAGTAAAGAGGGGAGGAGTGAAGAAGTGTAACGTCGAACTTCAAAAGAGTTGTTGGAAGATAGAAAGTGAAACTCAGTGTTTGTCATTAAATGTTTCACTGCATTCCCTGAATGCTTGCAGCCAAGTAATTTTGCCATTCCTGTTTTCGTTTTCCTGGCCTGGAATCTAAAAGATGCAGTGTGCAGCCCACCTGTCTGAGTAATGATCCATAAAACTCGTTTATGTTACATTAAAAAATTATGTGAGTAAAGCTTAACTGCAGAGTGAATGAAGGATTTATTTGTATGACGTTGCCATTCACTCTTATTGAGAGGACAAATCACTGCTTCATTGCCCGGGCCTTGTCCACAAAGCTAAGTTGCAAGTTTATACATTTCTGTGCACAGTAGGGTACTGAAGAAAGAAGCTCAGAGCTAGAGGCTGGTTATGTCTGTAGCATTACCATGACAAAGAGAGGGGCTGATGTAAAAACTGGCCTGACTTTACATCTAATTTTGTTTTGGTTACAAGCCAGCCAAAAAGTAATGCAACTTTTTATTTTGATGTAATTTGAGCTGTTACTACTGCAACTTCATTTTTGTTTTTTGTAAATCATGTATCTAGGGATCACCAGTTACCGAGTTTGGGTTCAGAGATGAGTTTCTTGCTTACTTTTAGGGACAGAAAGAATAAAGTTGTATCTTTCATAACATTTTAGTACAATATAAGAAAGGGGTGGGTTTTTGTGCTATGCTGTTTCATTCTCTGCTATGTCATTTCATTGAAACAGTGGAAATAATTTGTGAACAGAGCATTATGTGAGAGGCAAGGAGGAGAAAGATCAGAGGAAGAGATTAGTGTAGGGAGAGAAAGTGAAAGATAGGTAGGTCAGTGAAACGGAAAAGGTTCTTCCAACATTGATGGATTGTCAGCTGTTTTACCTTGATGGTGGTAGGACACTTGTCATTTCAGCCAGAGCTCTTATAAACACCTCTTCTTGCATAAGGAAAACAAAATTCCTTTATCTAAGTCTCAGAGAAATAAGTTCTATTCAGGTGTAAGTTCAGTTTCTATTGAAAGCTTTGCAGTTTATGATATTTGATCCTAACCAACTTATCTCAAGTCAGTAATGTGCTCCTTGCTTCTAGCAGCAGGTCAGACAAAACTTCACTATTGAGATCATCCATCATTGAAAATCATTTTATTTTCTTTTTCAGGCCCAGGTCTGAAATGAGGCTGTCTATAAAGAAATTTGGGCTAGGATATGCAATAGTCTTGAAGTGGTTCCTGTGTGAATTGTAGTATATCAAATGGCAGACTGCTGAACAAAGGATAGAAAAGATCTTCCAAGTTTCTCATTTCAGAATCGATTCTTATTAGTTAGCATGGAGACAGCATGATTTAATGTCATCATGAAGGCATAAACAATCATTATTAAATGTTTCTTATTGCTGTTACTTAAAGCTTTTACTGATAATATTTGAATGTTAAAAAAAAACAGCACATGCATTTTAGCAGTATAAATATGTAAAAAAAGTTGGCTGTTACTTAATGCAAAGTATTAATGCACAGATTTACAGAACAAAACATCCTCCACTCAGCATTTGTAACAGCATACAAACCACATTTGATTTCTCATCTGGTCTTTCCTAATATGCCCATCTGCATCCAGACCTATACACTCTGATACTTCTTTGCCCCCTAAATCTGTGATGCTGGGGAAGTAGACAGACAGGCAGATGGGTAAGACTGTGCAATGAAGTCAGCGTATGACAAAAAATTTAGCTATCTTGGGTCAGGAGATACTACAGTAATTGCATAACTCAAGTATTAGGACATTCTTCTCATTTTTAGGAGATCAGTATTGGGATAAGAAGGAATGCTACAGAGCATGGTGGCATGTGCAGTTGGCGCCAGACATAGAAAACTGAAGAGAAATATGATACAAAGATCACTGTACTTTGTCAGAACTGTAGGAAGAGAGGAAAACGGTAGGAAGTTACACATTAGCAGTGGGGATGATTAGCAGTGGGTTTTTTGGGCCTTGAGATGAGTCTGATCATGGGTTTCAAATGGGTGGTGTAACCTATGTTTAATAAAGAGTGGCACAATTGTGGATGGAGATACGCTTGGCAGAGCTCTGTGTTTGCGGCCTTTCCTTTCTAGTGAGCAGTATCAATTTGTCACATTTTATGAGCAGTAAAAACCTCACCCTGATTACTAAGAGAAAAATAATAATAATAGGTTAATCATTTTTTTTCTTTCTGACAAGTATCGTGTATGAAAACACGTTGTCAGAGAGAGCCCTCTGACTTCTGCCTGCACCACCCCAATGCTCACTTCTAATCCTTCTGGCCATTTTTTTCCACTAAGACACTGTATTTATTTCTGTCTCTGACAACTGTTTGAAAAGTTGTATGCCTTCTGCACACTGCTGTATTATGGACGATGTATTAGGAGTCATATATCCAGAATGCCTTCTTTGTGGGTACCTAATAACTGTGCCTCTGCTCCATAAAGAAAAAGTCTATGACAGGTTTATTCATCTTTTTATTTCCTTGTTGTGCTCTGCTCCCTGCTGAAAACAAAAGGTTCCTTTTCACTTCATCCTCCTTTTCTCTTGTCTGGTTTGTAAATGCTGGGTGAATTTCATTTGCAAGGATTGCTTTCCTGCCCCACAGACTGCCAGTCACAAAAAAGAGATACCACAGGCTGCTGTTTGCAAGGATCAAGCAGAAGTTTTGGACTAGAGGGAAGAGAAAGTATAATACGAGTGACAGTCATCTTTTCTTTCAACACCAGGAAGGACACAGTATTAAAACCATTAAAATTGGTTCATGCCTATGCCTTTGGAGACTATAATTTTTATCTGATTTGAAACAGGTAGAGGCATCTTGTCTAGCTCATTTCAGTTTTCTGCCTACTTCTTGCAGAGAGGACAGCTTTGTTGATGTTGGGAAGGTTTCCCATGATTTACGTTCTAAAGAACTAAATGCTTCATGCATGTTCCAGGTACATGATGGCAATTAAACCCACAACATCTGCTTCATTGACAAGATTATTGCAGAGGTAGTAATTCAGTGATCTGCTGTTGGATGAGTTGACAAGACCAAGAAGGGAAGAGAAGGGGTGTTCTATTTAGTTGCATAAAAACCCCTTGTCCTAGAATGCGTTGGTCCCTCCCATACTGGCCAACATGTAAGGTGAGAGGGCAAAGTTTAAACCATGCTTAGAGATCGTCAACAAATTCATCAAAATGTACATAGCTATATATGATGCCTTACAGGGCACCTTAAGTGACCATATAGACACCATTTGCCCAGAGAGTATACACTCCTGTACTCCAAAAAGTTATAGAAAAGTTCCCAACCATGTCATTCTGTTGGCTGTAACTATTTCTCAGACCCACACACCTTCTCTTGTATCTGTGTACTACACCCTCCCACATCATGTTCCTCACCTACACACGTCAGTGCTCTCAGGTACAGCAAACTCCTTCCCACAAGCAGCGATCTTGTTCAGCAAACTGCAGGCACCAAGAAACACATGCGTGAGCCCACGCTCACACTTGGCATATGGAGCAGGTACAGCTCCCCATGCACTCACAAGCGTAGTCAGGTCACATTAGCATAGCCCTTAAAAAGCTTTCTGTGATCTGCATGGGAAGGCAGAAGGATCACGTCCAGAAAATCTCAACCTCTTTGTCTGTTATAGGAGAGTGCAGGGAAATTAGAAACCTTGTAAAGGGGCCTTTCTACAAGAGGCAATAGGAATTCACTAATTGATCTAGCAGAAAGCACTTGAATATGATTTAGGATTTTTTTGTGCAACTTTGATTTTGAATCAGCGCATTTCCCTTTCACACCATTTCCTTTCGACTCTGATGTGGATAGGAAAAGCTCATGTAAATTGCAGGCAGAGGGTCATGATAGCTTTAATGGAAATAGCTCTTAATGAGACTATTTGTTCTGCTGAGCTGCCATGTGCTAGCTCCCCATACCTGTTTCAAAAGCTGGTAGCAGCAGTCCTCTTCTATTACTGTAAAAGTACATCTCATATAGGTGTTAGTGCTGCTCCTGCTAGCTTAGCCTGAGGGATTTTTTTTCCTCTAGTTCACTTGAGAGAACCACTCTCACATAAAAGCAGAGTATTGCAGGCTTAGTGTTGAACTCTGCATCAGCTGTCCTGTTACAGGCAGTAAGAACACGGTGAGTTCACAGTTAGGCTGTTGGTTTTTATCTACTGCTATGCCTTTGTGCTGGTTCTGGCTGATATGCTTGCACAGGGATTGATCAGGTTGCTTTGTAATGCTGATATATAACTCCCAATAGGATATCCCTCCGTTTTTATCTTCAGCCCATTCAGCACAGTAGGAGTGAAGACAATCAGTATATTGTAGCAATAAATTTTGAGATCAGGTTTGTTGCCACTGTTTTGCTGGCTGCCCACAGGTACCCACCCAGAGCTTTCACTGTGAGGCACTGCAGAGCAAATCTTAACTGTGGCTTGGAGCTTGAGGAGTAAACAGGAGAGCTTGAGTGTTATGGAGCTGAACACTGCAGAACTACAAGTATAGTGGGAATAAGAAGAGCATTTTATCTAAAGAATAATATGCTTTAGTGATGTTATTTCGTTTTACTACTGCAAGGCATGAGGCCAATGATTATTACAGTACACTGAATTTCTTGTAGTGGCTTTAATCCTAGCAACTCATAAGGCTTTCAAATTCAGTCTTCTTACCCGTCTTGGTGAAAATACAATTATATCCAGAGCTAACTGAGGTTATGGACATTTGAGTGGATTTGAGCAAAGAAGAAAATTCAAAACGTGAATCTTGGGAGAATTGGGTCAGTTTGTTCCTGTTATGAATTTCCCATATGATCTTAGGGAAGATAGCCTTTTGGTGCCTTTAGTGCCTTCTGAAAGTGAGGTTAATAGTTTTTATATCAGTTATGAGGATAAAACATAAAATTTGGTCAGATGCTATAATAGTGGTGGCCCTATAAGGTAAAGTCTAACATGAGAACCAGCAGCAGAAACTAGAAGTCTGGACTTCTGTCTCTGACTGAAATAACAAATTTTACCTGATCTATAGCTTTGTATTTTGCAGACTTTAATAACAGAAGACACTATGCCCCTGATCTGTAAGGTCTGCAATAACACAGCTTTTTATCCTTGCTAAAGCATCATGGGAAGTCCTGCTTGGGTTTCTGGTTTCTCAGCTGATGTTGCATGTGCAGTTGTTATCGCCCACATGGAAATCCTCTCAGCTTCTCAACCCAAAACTACATCTCACTACCTTCAGAACTGTCAATCATCAAACTCTGGGCCTTACTCTTTTTTCATTCCCACTGTTATGATTAATCTTGAAATGGTGACTCCTTTTTCTTGGCTGCAACAAAGACAACAGCCTGTTGAATACATTTGCATGTACATTGTGTAAAGGAGAGAAATAATGATACTCTCTGTGAGTTTACTGGAATCAACACTGTAATTACTTTTGCTTAGGAAAGCAAGGTTCTGGCCGGAAGGAAAAGCGCACACAACTTGTGCAGAATCATAAAAAGCCTTTAAACTCCAAGGTTCACAAGTTCAGTCTCCTTAAAGATCTATGCAGATGTTTTTCTGCTCTGCTACTAGAATTCCCCAAGTGCATGTGGCAGTGCTTATGTCTTTAAGCAACCATTTTTGAGTGCCCTTTTTCTCATCCCTCCTTTTCAAGAGAATGGCAAATTATTGAAGCTATTGAAGAGTTTACATGGAAGAAAGAAGTAGAAACCCGACACAAATTATCTGATGTGAATTTACTGGAGGGACATTTATATGTTTTAACTCCTTGGCCACCTGCTTTTACTCCCTAGCTGAAGTGCTTGCCTTATTCAAAGTGTTGCTGGTAAGCCGAGTGTGTTTGCAGAGGAAAGAAAAATGGGAAGTGAAATTCTCTTCCCATGGCTGCAGCAAGCCCATACAGTCAGAACTTGGCTTCCGTGTTGCCTTTTGTTTCTCAATCGAGTCATGAAAATTGATTCTAGCATTTTTGAAATCAACAACATTAAAGCAGAGATTACATGGTCCTGTGTTTTTGGTATATCTCCCACTAGTCTCTTTCGGGACTATCTTCCATAATACAATGGCACATGTGGGAGGACCTTTTACTCTGACCTTTGAAGAATCACTTGTAATAGCTGTGGCATTTGCACAATCACTGTTCTTCTCCATTTAAGACTCATTGAGCAGTAATACTTAAAGGATATTAGTCATCTTCTAGAGCATCTACATATTAAAACGAGATTCAGGTTTCAAACATAATCTTTCTGGATTTCATCTGGGGTTTTTTTGTCTTAAATGACAACATTTTTAAAGTGAATGCTAAACCTCTTCCTTTTAAGTCTTGGGTACACCTCAAGCAAATGGTGAATAACCTAATTAATAACCATTTTACAAGCTATTGCATGCCCTGAGTGTGATGGGTCCCACCGAGTAGAATTTTTCTCTCATTTCAGAGTTCTGTTTGGCACCAGCATTCACAATATTCACTTGAATCAGTACATCATTCAGTGCAACTGCAGATCAGTCCCCAAGGTTTGCAGGAATCCACTCTGCAATCCAGAAGCTTTAAAACATTACACCTCGCTCTGTGCACCTCAGCTTCTCTGTCCACCTCAGCTTCTCTGTCCTTGGGAATATTACCTTGTTCTGGGAATCCAGTAGAAACAACTAAAACTGCAGGATCCTAATCAGGTTGCTCTGTTGTAAACAGCAGCTTCCATCTGGCTGCTATCTTTTTGCACTCATACCATGAAAGTTTTGAGGATCAGGCAATATAAGGAAAACAGTGAGGAGCAGGACTAGATACTAAATTTCAGCTGTGCAGTTGGAAAAGTTCAGTGAATTGCTTGTTTCTGGTGGAGTTGTTTTCCCCTGCCAGCAGTTATTAAACTTCTCAACTAATGGCTGCAAGCCCCAGGAGGCTTCCAGGTGGAAATCATTCAAGCTTTTCCCTAACAGACCCGATGTGGGTAGAGCCAGCATGTGTGCGAGCGCAAATTCCCAGGACTCTGCAATTTGGCTTAACCTTCACAGGAATGCAGGAGTGTGTGGCAGCAGCACAACCATCTGTTTCAGCAGGGCGTTCAGCTCTGGTGCACTCTTCTCTGCACTCTGATTAATTGCAGCTGTGTACAAATTAGTTTTCTCAAAAAGCTATTTATCGCCCTCAAATTAACCACATAGGCATTAAACCACAAACAAACAAACAGACAAAATAAGAGCAATAACATAAAAGTCCAGCTTGGAGCCCTGGTTTCATCTTGGTCTTGTGTCAGCAGTGTATAATGAGTGATCACAGGCTTTCCTGATGGCTGACAAACTGCAGTTCTCTCTTTGTCAGCAATTAATTCAAGCCCCAGCACCATGCTGAAAGCAGGGGGCTGTGAGAGGCGATGACAGAGCCACAGCAGTGACACCTGTACTTTTGGAGTCTGGGATAAGTGGTGCTTTTCTGTAGTGGCAGGAGACATTACAGGCAACACTGCACAGCCAGGTGTGGACAGTTGTGCGTCTTCCCTGAGCTCACTGCAGTAGAAAAGCCATCTGCCTGCTTTAGCACAGGACAATGCCCACAGATGAAGTCCAGCTGTGAGGAAAGACTTTGCAGAGGCACAGTCATGAGGTAACGTGTATAATCACCTTTGGCACCAGAACTGGCTCAAAGCATGGCCCTGGCTGCATCCCGTGTGCTGCCAAGGGCTGTTTAGACTGAAGGTTTCACTGCTGTCCTGTCCATTTGTGTGCTCATACAAGGTTCACACTTCTGAAATACAGAATAGTCAGGCCAGTCCAGGAAGGCTCTTACTAACAAGGAGCTCCACCAACAGCCTCTTCAAAGCAGGTCTGGTCATATCAGTTTTCTTAGGGCCATATCCATCAGCTCTTGAACATCTCTGAGGATGGAAGTCATGTCTCATACTCAAGTATAGTGTTTATGTAGAGTGTAAAATATCTGTTTCATTTCACGTGAGAATTCATTTCAAAAATGCAGCTTCAGGTCCTAATGTATCCTAAGACATATATTGAGCTGAAAAGTTCAATCATATTTCATTTTAATTTTTTATTTTCTAGAAACAAGTAATGCTCTGCACTTCACTAAGAACGTGTATTACTGATCTTAAAGCGCTTAGCAAACAACCACTCATGACAATAACGCTCTCTGCAGATGGTTTTAGTTCGCTTTAAAGGCCGTGAAGCTGAGGCAGTCTTGTGCCCTGCTCCTTGTATGACAGCAAATGCAGCTGAGAGACAAGCATAAAGAAACAAGCACATTTGATTCTAACTTCTACTAGGCCTATAGTTTTCTTTCAAAAAAGCAAACAAACAAACAAACGAAACTGTAGGACACGCTGAGTATGCACACAAATACCACACACAGAGTGCATTTCAGTGAATTGTGTTTTTCTCTGAAGTTTGAAACTTAAAAAGATACTCAGTGTGCTAACTTTTTTTCATTCTTTTTTTTCTAGAGAACATACACTAGAGATAGTTTGATAGTTTCCTATGATTATTAAAGTTGAGTATTCATTCTGTACAAAAGACTGCAGAATTAACAATACATTGCAATTACATGTGCCCTCAAATGGGAACACAGGCTTATTACTTGTTTCAAGTAAAATAATTACTTAGAGGAGTGACACATTGATTACTAATTCTTCAAGAAGTTATTATGCCTTACTATTTGAAAAACAAAGACTTGAAGACAGAAATACAATTCTTGCTAGAAGTTGCTCAATTTGATACATGATTTTGACTCAAGTAATTGCTTCGTTAAAGCTAAAATGTGCTGAAAAATCTTGAGTTTACTTTGCTAGCGCTACATAATAAAACAACCAGTATTAATAATAATTATGAAACTAATAGCCTGCTGAGAATGATCTCCTGATTTTTATTTGCTACCACAAAAATAGCATTTAAAACTGTTGATCTGTTTGAACCACTCTATAAACTGGTCAAATCCAGAGGCACAGGAATGCAAATACAGCAGCTTTTTGTTATTATCATTTTTTATTCCTAAATGTTGGTAGATGGATGAAAATTCCAAAGACTTGGAGGTTATATGCACAATGTGAGAGCTAAAGTTGCTTCCTTGCAAACTATGCAGCTCTCCAGTTGGAGAGCTGGATTCATTCACAACACTATTCTGCTTGTGAGTTTTGAACACTAAGACCTGAATGGGAAAGTGATTTGCCCCTCAAGTGGTGATGAGAGGGATTAGGTCTGCCGCACCAGAATGGTGCAGAAGCCAGGGAAAATGCAGTTTGCCTTACAATAGGTGTTCAGGATTCCCAGTTTTGTACTTATTCCATGAAATTAGGTTGTGCTCCACGATACTTCAGTAGCAGGAAGCAGAGTACCTACAAGGATGTCCTGTGGACTGGTGATGAAATTAATAAAACTGAGAGAGAGATACTAATACCAAGGCCACTACCAATTCATCCTTGTGATTAGGTGGTAAGAGATTTTTCCTGTTTGTGAAAGTCATATTCCTTTAATTAGAGAGTGTCTGTGGTTTAAAAAAAAAAACACAATTTGAGTGCATTCAGCAAAGTTAACTTTCTTGCTTTCTTTAAAATAGTTTGGAGTTTGTGACAGTGACTGCTGTTACATGCCTTCATCATCCAAATAAATGCACACTCTATGGAATTATTCTGACCTAGAGCAAACTGCAGGTTTGGGGGTTTTGCTTACTGGGTTTTTTTTTAGGGCAAACAGTAAGTTTTTCCCTGAGAAGCATTTTTTAGGGCTATTGCAGATTCCCAGGGAGGGTATCAGAGTGATGGCAGTAAAGCAGATAGCTTCATGGGAGAATTCTGACATGCTCAAAATCAAGGGACTCTTGATTTCCAGACTTGCAGATTCCTAATTCGGGTCCCAATTCAGGAGTAAGGAGCAGCTAGCACCTAAAATGATACAGTTCTGTTTGTTTTGCTGGAAGATACAGAGACATTATTTCTCCTGGGCAAGAGCTGCTTTTGAAAATTTATTCAGTGATTAGAAAGTTAGCAGGCTGCCACAGTAGCAAGCAAGAATCTGTCTTCTGGTATCTGGTCTTTGATGTTTCCCAAGCTTGAGGGAAAGATGTAGTACTTCCATAAAGGACCATCGAGCATCTTTATACTCAAGGAAATATTAAATTCTGATTTTGAAGTTGATGACCAGCTTATATATATGAAATCTGAAGATGTGACTTCATTGCTTTTTATCAGGCATAACCTAAAGTGTTACCAAGTATCCAGTGTCCTTTTCCATTCATATCTGCTTTTCAGTAGTTGTTCTGAGGGGCCATTACTTGCAAGCAGAGAAACAAGGAAAGCCTTATGAGAGTCGTGTGTATATTATCATTGAAGACAAGACAGGGAAGTCACCTTTCACAAGGGGAACTGTAAGCAAATTGATCTGTGAATGAAAAAGCTTTCTGGAAATCAGACTCTTCTTAAAATTTTTCCCTAATATGAAGAGACACAGTTATTTAATCAATCAGCTTGACTTTTGCCTGAAACAAGATTAAGGCACTGCTCTCCCACACCACCAGTAGCATTGTAGAAAAAATCTCTTATAAACCTTCTTCTTTCGCTCTGTTCCACCACCCTCTTGCCCAAGCAAAGGCCACCAGTGATGAAGGAAAGTGAGACAAAGAGATGCCTTAGCATACAGGCAGATTACTGAACTGTCACTAGGGATATCTTCTGCTACATTAGCATGGTTTTCACACACGTCCTGCCATGTTAATTGAAAGATCTTTAATTTGCATGTGGGAATTATCTCATTGACTCTCTTTCATGAACCCTCTTTATAATTATGCAAATGGTCCAACACAAGGGAGAAACAAGTCATTTTATTAACTTCAAAAGCAGTGTATTTAAAATAAAGAAGATGACAATAACAAAACTTGCTGATGATTTACCAAGCACTAAGAATGCCAAGAAATGCATGTTCAGCCTCTTTAGCAACTAAAGATATCTATTTTATTGCAGCTATTACCTAGCTATTTTGCAGATACAAAGGCATTGAATGGTCATCCATTACACAACCCAATACTGATGCTTTGTCTCACTTCTGATCAAGGTTTCTTCTTAGCATCTCCCCAAGGACAGTCAACATGGCTTGCTGTCAAGAGGAAACACTTCATATTCCAAAACAAGCCAATCACTTCATCCAGAGCTGGCTCTCCTCCAGCTTGTTTCTGTGAATTATACTTTGGCTTGAGTAGCTGCTTCAGCAGCTATCAGAGAGTTTAGCTGGGAATCACAGTCAGTATGTCATCTTCTAAGACCTCATGCTTTTTTTTTTCTTTTTTTTTTTTCCCCTTGGAAACAGCCACATATTTGGGGTTTGAGGGTTCTTTTTTTTAAAAAAAAAGGAAATGTCTTTGTCATATAGTATTTTGAGTACTCTTACCAAAGAGTGCATTGAAGTATTAGTTTCAACATTTTCAGCCTCATATATGGTCCATACATGGACATATATGGACTGGGAAAGTGCCTTTCATCTATAATGGTGCACATCTTCTGCTTGCCATGCTGCAAGAGTAAAGTGCAGTAATCAGAGAACCAGATAATTGTTAAGGTTGAAAAAGACCTCTAAGATCATCAAGTCCAGCCATTAACTTTGTACCAGCATGTTCACATTGCAGGAGTGTGGAGCCATGCTCACAAATTGTGTGATAAGATTCTGTACAATGTTGGCCAAGTTAATTTGCATGATCTACACTGGTTTCAGGGGTTTGGAGGGGATGGGTTGGTGGTGAGTGCATTCCTATGTATGGGCTTTTATGGATACTGAAAAAGCTTCAGCAGAGAATTTCTTTGGCTCTCTGTAGCATTTTGTGAGAGTTCTGTCTTTCCCATACAAACTATCTCAAACTATGTTACGGTTTTGTAAACTTCTTGCACCTGCAGGTTGTATGCCTGATTGTTATGGTTTTGACTAGGAAAATATTTAGAAATAGGTATCTTAGAATTTGACCAATCCCCTCAAGGGATGGATGGCCAGACAGCCAATTGCCTTATGCCACTTAGCACACCTTTTGCAAAGTAGTATATAAAAACCCTTAGAAATTATTAAAGTTGCTTCCTTTCATCTCTGATCCTGGGATTCTGCGTTTTTCTTGTTTCGCCGTTTGGACTCAACAGCGACAGGCTTTGATTCCTAGAGATTTTCACTCATGGTTTCAGTATACCGTACATCCAAAAACCCCAATGTCTCATTATATCAATTTAATGGGAGAAGTTTACAGAATGAGAAATCACATAGGTCTATATTTTGCTTTTGGTATATCCTATACCTTTTGGTATATCCTATTAATTTTTATTTACTTTGCCTTTTATTATGGGGAATACATGAGTCTGTAGTTAAAATTCCATAGTTTAATCTCTTTATATTGATAAAATATATAACCATCTAGGTTCACTCCCCTCACTTCATCGTTACAGTGTGAATTCCTTTCCCTCCAGCTCAGATTAACTTGGTCATGACACTCAGACTCTGGGATAAGATGTATTTGTGCTTGCTTTATAGAACTAACTCAGCTGCAATAATGCTGCAAAAAAAATTATGTGTAATGTGGTGTGATGAAAATGCCTGGCCTGGTGATGCAGAACCCATTTTAACCTCTCCCCAGCAATGAGCTCTCAGCAGTGCCCATTCACCTCATTACAGGAACTCCAGATTGCAGCATGAGGTGTCATACCCTATGTGATGAGCTCATAATTTTTCACTTCTTTCTCTTCATGAATTCCCAAAGACAGTCCTCATTAAAAAAGGGGAAAAAAAAGGCCTGTCTTTCATTGCTCATTCTTCCCCTTCCCCCTTTTTTCTTTTTATTGTCATTTTATTCTAATTTTTCTAATCCCCTTTCCTTGTTAGGCAAAGAAGAAAAAAATCTGCTGAGAAATGTATTTTCCCTTCAGGGTGATGCAGACTTCAAAAGAAAAATCAGTTATTTCAAGAGGAGAAAAAAAATGTTTAATCATCAAGGGCAATAATTACTTTCTAAATATTAGCATGGCAGATAAGGAGAGCAGAACTGAAATGGGATGTGGGACTTTCTCACTTATTCATTATATTTGATTTGTAAGTTTGGAATTTCCAAGGACTTACTCTGTATTGCATCTCTGTAGTGTAGTTATTATAACTGATAACATATCGAGACAGTTATCAGTTCCAGTTTTTGTGTTTCTTCCGAGATAAAAGATGGCAATTTGAAAAGTAACTGCCTTTTTTTCTCAGCTTGATCTCTTTACTTCCTCCTGTGCTCAAGTGAGGCACAAATTTTTGTTTCCAGCCATTTTGTAGATGGCCTGAATTGAATTTGTTCAAGAGTATGTTGGGCTGATGTTGCCTGGCAGTCCATCGGGCCCTCAACCCAGAGTGCGGCTTCCCGTGGCTGAGGACCCTCAGCGCTGCGGGCCAGAGAAATCCTAGCAGTGCATGGTTGGTTTGCGTCGAGGTGGAGCTGCCTCAGGTGAGGCACGAGCAGGTGGCGATACAAACAGGCATGGGAGAGCAAAGAGCTGCAAGAGGGGGTCTCCCTCAGGGTCTCCTTTATTAAAGGCTGGGACAGATCTAGAGCACAGAGGGATGGAGGGAGAACTGCAAAGAACTGAGGGTGCACAAGGGGTTTTAAGGGAAGGGAAAACTAGGAGGGGCTAGGGGTAGCAGCCAATGGGGGAATGCGGTGGGAGGTGGTCTGAGGGTCCATGGGCGAATGAAAATTTTTGAGGGGAGGGTACAATGAACGCGAACCAATGAGCAACGAGTAACAAAGAACTTTCTGGAACAGGGGGACGATCCTAGACCTCAGTCCTGCCCTCAGGGTCCTCCTCTAAGGAGGAGTCCCCCAGCTCCGAGGGGAAGCCTGGATGATAGACAGGGGCGGCAACTGGGGCCGGATCCTCCACAGGCTGATCCTTAAACCTCATTGCATTTAAGCCACTAGAAGTCCCTCCCTTGGGAACTGGTGTCAGATTTTTGGTAGTCTCTGAATGGCAACTGAGTTAAAACTGGTAGCAAATATGGTTTTCTCTCTGGTAGAACATAATTGGCTGCATTCCTCTACTTGTGAAAGTAAAAACTTGTAAACCTCTTCACACAAACATGCTACTATTTCACTACAGCAGAATTCTTCTTAAAGTATGTTATGAAAAAAAAATAGAGTTTGCTCAGTGCTTTTTCAGAGCATACCTGCTCGTGTTCCAGGATGACTGGAAGGACTTGACATGGGTACGGAGAAGGTTTTGAGGGACAAATTGTGAATTGGGAGTCAGTCTTAGTTGAAGAAATATTTCACAATTTAGCTTCTTTAACTTGCATACTGAAAGAGTAAAAAGAGAGATGATTGCTCTCTGAAAGTGTGTTGTGTTTACGAAGAGGAGACTGGGAAACTATTTAAACAAAAGAGTTGCATGGCCCAAAATGGCTGGTACCCAACTGTGAATAAGCTACAGCTGGAAGTTAGAAATGGGTTTCTATCCAAAATGGGAGTCATCTGGATGAAGAGGTCCAGAAGAGTAAGTTTATTCGTGGCTTTATATGATGTAGAAATGAAGTAGCTGAGTACTGTCTCCTGCACCTTTAGAATTGCCTTCTTGTTTTTCTGTGATTTGTGTACCTGATGAGTCTGCACCTACTGCCATTTTGGTACTGTACTAATGACAATATCATAGAGATATGAGACCACTGCTGTCTCAGCTCTGCTGAGCTCTGGTGTGATCAGTTGTCAGCTCTTAGGTGGCACGGCTGGGCAGAAAGCTTTTGCACAAAGATGCCGAGCTCCCCGTGGCAGACAAGCAGGCAACTTATTGATAAACATACAAGACCTTTTGATCATTTGGCTAATCACATCCTGTGAGGTCAAATTACCCCACTGATCAGGTAAGGAGTCAACCATTCCACTTAAAGTGAAATTTCTCTTTCTGAACCAGAGAAGCGATCAACTGTAAGGAAGAGAGGAGACTTTCCTTAACTGCAGCACTACACTCTGTACTGGCTGCTGGTTGGGTTGAAGTGATAGACAATCCTATTTTTACTAAATAAGGAAGTACTTTATATTCAGGTTTCAGTGAGTTTATAGCTCAGCTTCTGAAGTCTAGAAAGAGCAGAAGAAAAATCATGAACTCTTCAAAGATATCCCTTGAGGCAAAACTCTGAATACTGACATTGGCTGTTACAGAAATGCATTTAAAATTATCTGCTGGATTTGCTAGGACAGCTGGATGTCTTGTTCATTGGTATTTGGAGGTGAAGCTTTGGAGAAGAATTTTGGAGCAATTGGGAATTCAACCAGTGTTGGTCTTCATGGCTCCTTTCCTGCTGGGGTGGGTGAGAGAGGAAGGTGCTTGAAGTTTTATCTTTTGGAAAGTAAGTATGATGTTAGATAGTTCAGAGAAAAAACAGTTTATTTGGGGCTTGGCTAGTCACATTATATGAGAAAAAATTATCTCAATCATTAGGTAAAGATTAGGTAATATGCTTTAAGTTAAAAAATGCACTTAAAGGTTAAGTAAAGCGCAAAAGCCTCTAAAAAGGAGAAAATAATGATGTATCTTGGTAACTAGTTATGTGAAAAGTAAACTCAGTGGCCTGGTTCTGTGACCCTCAGCTGCAGAGTTTGTCGTTAAAAATAGAGAGTGAAAGGTGATAGGCAAGGCACTGGGCACAGAACAGCCCATTAAATTCTGCCTACTCAGACTCGGAAATGACACACAAAACGTAATTTGAAATTAAGCACTTTGTTATTGTGGGTCAGGTTTCAACATATGCTACTGGCTCATAAATTTAGTCTGATCACTTTATTCCTTAAAGAAATCACAACAGTGAATAGTTTCTGGCCTTAAAATTTGGGGCTTTTTTGGAGAATTTTTCTTGTATTGGGGAGCCCTCTACTCACTTCAGCCTGATGAGGTTCGCTGCAGGTCAGAAAGGGATGAAGGGGAGGACAGTGCAGTGGAGGCTTAAGGCACTTCCTTCCCTGAAGGAAATCCTTCCCAGCAAATCCCCAATGCTGCAATGCTGCTGTTGTGCAGATGCAAGACAAAAACTCATGTCAGCATCTCCCCACATCTAGAATGGGGCTCTGGATACGCAGGGGTATAACACTACTCCACTATGTAGGTAGTGTATAATTTCTTGTATTTTCATGTGTGGGATCCAGCTGTGCGAACTTTAGTTTGGATTAGATGAGTGTAATGTACAGTGCTTAAGGATGTACAAGCTACGCTCACAAACAGAAGGAGAAAGAAGTTGCTCTCTCTGCAGGGTAAAATACTGAAACAGGCATTATTTTGTACTCAGTCTACCAGTGACATTTTAATTTATGAGCTAAGAATGCAATGATTGCTGGCTGCAAAAATTGATTTGGTATTCATCTGATTCAACCCATGTCAAGAGTTTGAAAGTAATTATGATACTGGAGCTGATAGGCAGGCAATTACATTTTTGTTCTCTCTTTTCTTTCTTTTTTTTTTCTTGAAGTTGTTCTTGTCAGAAGGCCCTACAAGTATAAGTATAATCTTTGGTAATGTTACTTTGTAGATTATTAAGGTAAAATCTCAGTTAGTGTTACACATGCACTAGCTGCATTCCTAAACAAAGAGTTTGTTAGTCTCTTTGGAAATCTCCCAGGCTAACCAGATTAAGGAATCCATGTTTAGCCAAACAGTCTTTTTCTGCCCATGCTTCCTCTGCACTTTCATTAATCTTGGCTATAAGTGGTGTTTCCTAAGGCTGTCTTCTGTCATGCTCTCTGTTCTGTCATGCAAGGAGGGGAGAGGTTCTCTCACCACAGCAGGCTGCAATTGGGGCACTGCTCTGGGAAGGAGATGTTGCAGGTTCTTGTTCCTACGCTCCTGATGCAGTGAGAAATTTTCCTGCTTTTAGCTATTCAGAAGCAGGGATGTCAAGCCTGGATCCTTCTGTGGGGGCTGCACTCTCCAAGGTGTCCAGTGGGTGCTTTGCTGTCATGCACACACTGAATGGTATGCCTGAAATTTAGGTGCAAGTTAAAAAAAAAAATTATTGTCTGAAAACCAATACTTTGATATCATTCTGTTTCTGAGGTTGTTTTTAAAGGGCATTTATTGTTCAAGCACAGAACAAAACCTGATCTTTTAACATCATAACTCACCGTAAAACTGAGCTGTTATTTCCTTGTCAGCTGTACTAAATGTGTTGCTTCTTCGCCTAAACAGCAGTACTTGCAACAAGGTCTCTTTTATCCTGTTTATACTGAAGTATCTAAATAACAGTATCTTGATCTGATTTGAGCCTTTGGTTAATATTATTATTATTAAAATTCAGGTAATAGCTGTTGTATCTTCACATATAAATTTTATGCTTTCTAATAATGTGTAATTTAAAGAAATCTTTCCCCTGCAAATCTAAAAGCCTGTGTTTGAGTCAGGATCAGTATCTTTTTTAGGTATTAAAGAGCCACTCAGTTTTCCTCAGAGTCTGGAAGAAGAAGGGGTGGCAGAGAAAAAGAGGAGTAATGTTGAAGGTAGAAGACCAAAGCTCCTGAGCTCCAGTAATACTGCAGGGGAGGGAGAGACGCAGCAGAAACAGAAAGACTTTGACAGCTTTGGGCTTAAGGTGGAAACACTGAGTGGGAGATGGAGACTAAAGTCTAGAAAACAAATCATAGCACGGGGAGAGATGTAAGTGAAGTCTGTGAAAAGTATCTGTCTCCCTTCCGAACTTGTCAATTATCCATTTATTTCATTCATTCACTCCTGGTATATTTTTCCCTTTTTTGCCGAAGTGGATGAGAAATTATATGTACTTTAAGTCAATGGCAAGGTATGGAATTGCAGAAGTGTTGTGTTTTGATTTATATCTTTTACATTCACGTGCTATGCAGGATTTAAAGAAACTGCTTGTAGAACATTATAGATTATATACTTTCAGGTCAATGACTTCTCTTGCTTTTGCAAAGGTTTGCCTACTGGTATCCAGTTGGTTGGCCTGGCAAGAGTCAATAGCTTCTCCCCCACATTTCTGAAGACTGCATTTCACATAGAACCAGATTCTGTGGTTGCTTGGTTCTGTAGTTTTAGGATTTATTACTCTGCATTCTCTTTGACCTTACTAACTTTAAACCAGAGCAGTTTCCTTAAAACTATTTCATTGCTGATCCCCAGTGGACAACAGAGTCCACACCAGGGTGAAATGTCATGCTCATCCAAAATTATACAAATGGTTTGAAGAGAAAATGTTACTTTGGGCGAACATATGCCATAGTTTTTCCATTTTTGGCTGTCTTTTGGGCTACAAAGTACAACTGCATGTGATTTTCTTTAAAGCTCAGGTCTAGTCTCATCTTCTAATTTTATTCAGGCAGCATTTTGTCATTATATTTAAGCCTGATTCACTTTACAACATATATAATATAAAGACCATTTACCATCAAAAAGAGATAAGCGAACAAGTTAGAGCAGATTCTACGGTGTGTCCTCACTTCTGGAATGTATAAGAGTACATTCCACATTTCTGTTTATAGTACTGAGTCTTCTATCTGTTACTGATCTCATGTGGATTGCTTCAGTCCATTTTAAATGGTTATACATTACAGTGCTCTGCTTCTGCCTCCTGACTCCTGTGAACCTGACAGGCATCCCTGGAGCTTAGTCAGGTGCCTTCTGCAACGTCAGAAAGGTGTCAGCTTGTTGGATGTAGAATGACTGAGAAATCCAGCATCCTCTTAAAAGCTTTATTGCTTCTTTGTAGATCACACTCCATGTACAATTCAACAGATAGCATTCTGAAGCATCTCAAGAATCAATAAATCACTTCTGTTATAGGGCCTTTAACTCAAAACTGTCAGAAACTGAGGCCAGAACAGAAAAAATACATTATTTGGCACTGATTTATGTATGTGCTTTACCACACTGAACATTGAAAATTGGTTTCTATGCTAACAAATGACCAGATTTGGTTACTTTTGGACATGTATTTGCATTCAAGAAGGCAAACCAAAATTTAGAAATTGTTAGAGGAAAAAAAAAGCTAAACTATCATTGTGCCACTGTGTAAATCTGTGGTTTGCTTTGCCTTCTGCATCAAAAAATTTGAAAATATTATTGAGCCACTGTGTAAATCTTTGTTGTGCTTTGTCTTCTGCATTACACTCAGTTTTGGCCATCAGCTCTCAAAAACTGATCTATGACAAATAAAAAAGCTGCAGGATATGCAATGGTTTCCACATGAGGAGAGGTTAAATAGGCTGACATTCTTCATGATGAAAAATTGGTAACCAAATGGTGATAACAGAGGTCTCTAAAATCAAAATGGATCAGAGAAATTGTGACTAGGCAATGACTGTTCACAGTTTCTCATGAAACAAAGATTGAGAAGTGAAATAGGTAGGAGCAGGCTGAGATCAAACAGAAGGAAGCACTTTTACACGAAATATGGAACTCACTGCCATATGATATTGTAGAAAAAAATATAAATAGATTTTAAAAGCTAATATGTCAGCATGTGGTCGAAAAGCCCATTAAGAACCATGAAATACAAAATCTATGCACACAGAGTTGCAGGTATAACCACTTCCTAACTGATGCTTGCCACTCCAACTAGCAGATGCGAGAGAAAAGTACTTCTGCAGGTTTATCTTGTGTTTATCCTTTATCTGTGAACAAACATAAATGTCTGACACCAGATGCTGGAGTCAAGGCTTCAGTGGAGTTTGAGCTAGCAGGACTACACTTATGCACTGTTTTTACATGTTCTTATAACACAGTCATTATAAGTATATATTTGCATTTGAAGCACTTGCATCTGTGACTTAGTATGGACAGATACCAGACGTACCTTCAGGCATTTTAAAGAGCCTGAAAGAAGGAAAAATTAAATATGAGACACATAACTAGAGAAATCAAGAAGGAGGCAGTGAACCTCCAACTCTTTCTATAAAATTCACATTGCAGGAATTCCCTTCTAAATGGGAAGGCCTTTGTCTGTAAATTGCATCAATATTTCATTAATTAAATTCATTTTTCTTTCTGTCTTCCTTTTGTTTTGTGTAATTAGGATATAGTCATTTACAGCCAAACCTCTGTTCAGCTGCTATAAAATATTCATTTCCAGTTGCAGCTTGATAATGAAACAGTATCCTGCAGCCCATTCAAACTGTTGCAAGGCAAGGCAAATTACCAAAGGGAAGAGAATAAATTCATTTTTAAAAAAAACAATGAACTTAAACATGCTCAGTATAAAATGGTTTCAGGCAAAGGAAAAGGCTGCCAGCTAAAAGCAATTTATGTAATACATTGGCAAGGAGGTGGGAAGCCAGTGAATAGAACTTAATGAGTTGACAGCTGTCAAGAGCTCCATGGTGTCAGATTGTAGCATTTGTTTCGATCAATTGCACATTCTGGGTAAGTGGGACACTTAGGTAAAAGGGATATCCTGGGACCAGCCAGGTAATTTGTTCCACTGCCTATGAGGTGCTGAGATTTAAGGCTGCCTGGTAGAGATTACAGAGCTTTGCTTTGCACCTGTTGGAAAAGCTGTGCTGAAAGCAAGTTTTGTGTTCTGATGGGATGAGTACTGGTGGTCCACCATGGCAGGGCTCTTTTTGTGAGGATCATTTGCCTTTGGCATTAAGCTCTGCATTTATTTCTTTAGATGTGCACTGCAGGTTTTTTCCACTGATGAGGAGAATTTGCAAGAAATTCCTTTCTGCAGGAGTCTCAGTTTGTAGGAACTGTGCAGTCATTTGCAATATTTTATTTCACTTCAGAAAGATTAAAGAGAGCAGAATGTTTCTTATGTCCCTCCTACCTCAGCCGTGCATAACAGTTTGTTACAGTCCATATGGGAGTTCCATTTTTACAGTGTGAATCTTTCTGCTCACAAAAAATATATTAATAAATAAATATTAAAAACTGGGTACAATCAGGGTAGGCTACCCAGGGAATTGGTTGACTCACCATCCCTGGAGGTGTTTAAAAGATGTGTAGATGTGGCATTTAGGGACATGGTTTAGTCATGGACTTGGCAGTTTTAGGTTAATGGTTGGACTGAATGATCTTAAAGATCTTTTCCAAACCAAACGATTTTGGGATTCTATAATCTTTCTTCAGATTCTTTACACAGCACTGTCCTCAAGGTACCATCAGAGCAGCTTATAAACGTTTTCTTCCAAGAGATACATGTGTATCTTCATTATCTTAAAAATTAAGCCGTGGTGTGCTGACACATTAACAGCCCTGTAAAGGGTCATTGCAAATCCGTGGCAGAGGTGTCCCGGCACTCAGCTCTTCTGTGTAATTCCACAGTTGTGTAAAATGGGCAATCAGACTTGGTGAAAATAATGGGCCCCTCTGACTTGACATTTCTGAATCAAAAGAAATCTCACTGACTGCAGTCTTTTACTTGCGAATTCCTGACTTAAGTTATATGCGTGCTATTAACTGTGAGACAGTTAATAACAGCTGCTAATAATTGGAGACAATTACAGGATTCTTTAGAAACACTTTTGCCATCCTGAAGCATTTTAGAGGAATACAGTGTTATACTCTGGAGTTCTGACAACTTCACTGCATGTCCCACAGTGCAGAAATGCACATGCTTTGATTTTACCTCCTGTTGCCAGTCAAAATCCTGATATGGATATAACTATGCCAATTATTGTCAGGTTAGTTTGAAATACTCATAGGTGGTGTAACTTTGCCAGCAGAAAGTCTTCTTCAGTCAGCATTGCTGGACTTAAAAGGAGCAGCTCTGCCAACTTGGATATGCCCTCATGTCTGTAATGCCAGTAATCTCTCTAGTGTGAGTAGGGCCTAAGTCTGAAAATGCAGAGGCACCACCTTTTAAATTCAGTTGCTATTATGTCTTGTTTCTGGCTGGTACAAGTGAAGCTACAATAATGATACCATTGAAAAAGGAATTTTAAGGGAAAGTGAACTTGTTTCCTCCCAGGAGAGACCAGAAACATACCGTCATCCCAAAGCTGTTGCTGTAGCTGTTATAGCAATGGAAGATGAAATTTTGTCTTAGAACAAAAGCTCTGATTCTTTCTGCTTTTATGAAAAAGCAGAAACTGATGTAGCAAGAAACCTGTGCATACACTTTTCTCTGTCTATTCAGGGACTGGAATGTCTTGAATATGGGGACTCTTGCTATATTTTGGCTCCATCCTGGTCAAGCTGTCCTTTTCCATGCCTTGCTAAGACTAAGATTAAATCCTCCATGGGCTAAAACTTGGCTGTCCGTAGTCTAAAAGACCCAGGTATTTCTTTGTATTACTAAAGGTTTTTAATGGGCATTGCATAAAAATGGCATAGGGTTTTTTTGTGATTTCCACTGTTATCAACACTATAATTAGAATATATGAGAGAAAAACTTTCTCAGAGTTCTACTTCCAGCTGGTAAGTGTCTCATTCAAATTCTTTATGCAGAAGCTTCTTCATTTCATAGTGGGCATGAATTTCATGCTGTCTTTCAGTACTTACAAGGGGTTATTGATGTCAGAAATGTAGCATTGCCACAAAACTGAGTTGAGAAGCAAGTTTACTGACAGTGAAATAAGTATTCTTATGAATTTAGAGCTTCATATCGTCTCTCCTTCTGACGATGTTCCTTTGGATCCTTGTTTCCTAGTATCTGCCAAATTACACCATGGAAATCTGAAGGACACAAGGAAGAGCCTTGTCGTACTTGATGCCTTAATAGACAGAATTGCAGAGAAAAAGAAAGCCTCTTTACTGTGTGTGGAGTGGGTTTGGTTTTTTCCCTTTAAACAGGTAGAAGTATAGATGATGTCAGCCTGTTCTTGATGGTGTTTAAAGCCTGAATTCCTTTGTCTAGCTCTCTGCTCAGTAAGTGCATTCCAGCTGAGCATCTGTGGGGCCATTAAAGCTAACTTTGTTCCTTTTTTCCATTTTACACAAACACAAAAGATTGATTTGCCTTTACTACAGTTAATCAAACTCACCAGAAAACTAAATAAATAAGCAAGGAAAATGGCCTTCTTATCCTTCACAGGGCAAATGTTCTGATTAGGCAGGGGCTGCTGAGAAACCCAGCAGTGATAAGTGTTTATCAGGTTCGTTGCGCATGGGAGTCTGCCTTACCCAATGGCAAAATTTTCTTGCATAACAACTGTTTGCAGCTTGGACCCCTTCATGTGTCATTTAAGTGAAGTTCAGATTTAATGCTCAGGAGCCATTTGTCATGTTCCACAACTCATGAGGTTGACGTTTTACCTGGTTTCATCAGTACTTGATGGACCAAGTGTGTTTTTTAGGATGATGGGTATAAGTTTGATGGGAGTAGATCTCTTTCCTTGTTGAAGTTATGATTAGACAAACTTCTGGCTCTAACTTTCTGAAGTTTTCCCCCACGATCTCTGGTGGTGGTAGTACTGATTTCACTTCGCTGTTTACTCTTTTGTTCCATGTTTTTTGCTAACATGTGGTGTGAAGTCATTTCTCTGTCCCTCCAGTAAAGGTGTTCATTTACTCATATTTCAAAAGGCAAAAGAATGTTAATGATAGAAAAGCATGATTTTTAAACATTAGATATTTGGCAGTTGTGTTGCTGGGTGAAATAATGTCTAGAACTGTTTAACTTAATTTTTATTAGATTTGACCATGATAATGTCAGTATGTTAATGGTAATATATACCTTTTGTTGAATAAACAGATGTCTCTGTACTAGCTGATGACAGTCATTTGCATCCTATATTAAGAGAGGAAGGATGGACTTGTGGTTAAGAGGCTGTCACTGTTCCTGGAAAATCTGAGTTCTACCACAGTCACCTTTGTGACATTTGTGTTTATAAACTTCTTATTGTTTATAAATTAAAACCATTCATAGCCTTTTTTTAGCAGATATGTTGTATATGTGCTTACATATAGGTATTTAGTGGCTATTTTCTTTTGTTAAATGTTGTGCTCTACAATGTTATTCAGGGAGCAATTCTAGGTGCTGGTCTGTACCTAGTGGGCTACGATTTATTCTGCATTTATTTATTCTACATTATGTTTATTCTACATTTAAATGTGTGGGAACTGCCTTCCCCTTGTGAGCTAAAGTGTGAATCCTGTGAGTAACAGTATTTAAATGCCATTTTCTAAGTGTGGGTTAATGTTTGGAGAGAAAGAGGAATATTTGTCTGGCAAGAATAGTCTAGCACATTAATGTGAATATTCAAAGATAGTTGTTTATCTTACTGCACTCAGAGGTACTTATAATAATTGCAGAAGTTGTTTTAAGGCACATTTATTCAGAGTGATTACATTTATTGTTATTTTATGAATAACATACCCTGTCACATTAGATTTTAAGTGCCACAGTTTGGACCGTACCAGGGTATTTTCTCCTTTATGAATTTTACAGTTGTGTGTGCCAACTGTTTGTGGCCGATGTAATAATGAGCAGGGGAAATTAAAGAGAGAAGCAGGGGAGGAGGTAAAGAACTCCCCAATTAAAAAAAAAGATGGTGGGCAACTACTATGCAGCCCCTAGGGCTGGCTTGCCCATCACTTCCCATTGGATGCTGGCAGGATTGCTGTGGCTGGTGCTGCTCGGAGCAGCCAGGGCACAGCCACTGCCCCTGCACCAGCGCTCGCTGGCCTTTCGTAGATCAGGTATCGGGCTGTGCTGCCATCAGTGTTTAATATGTGAACATGCTTGTGTTTTCTCCAGGGAGCTATGTCTGCTGGGAGATGATCTCCCATATCTTTATTTTCTCATTAAGCCTCATTTGCAAGAGATTATGAGATGCCAGCAGTAGGTGCTACAGCAATAGGAGTACTGCTTTAATAGAAACAGGACTTGTATGGTTTTATTAAGTGATCACATAAGTAGAAATACCAGTTAAATTCCATGTGTGACTGCCTCTTTGCTACATATTAACTGTACTTTACAGATTTGTTTCTTTTGAATCATGTGTTAGGGGGGAGTGCAACATGGTGTGCAGATTTTGAGGCTTAAGAGATTGTCATTAAAGCTACTGTGCTGTGCTTAGTTATTTATTTCTTGCTCAGGGTGATCCAATCAATAACAGAACAAAATCAAATACAACTCCCTCCCCTCTGAGGAAAAAAGACAAGCTAAATAAAGATGTCCAGGAGAAAATGCCAGCAAACGACATATTGATTTCCAGCAAAGGAGCAAAGTGTAAATGAAAAATATTCTTCTGACACAGTTATTAAGTGCCAGCTAGCACGCAAAGAAAAACCCATTTACTCTTCCTAGAGGCTGAGTCTTCAAAGGGCAGCTGATTCATCTCAGATCATTTGAGTCTCTAACTTTCTGAAACATAGGCTTCCCTTTACTAAATGTAAAGGAGTTTTCTGTGTTTAGGCTTTGCTTTGAGAATGTAAAATGTTTGCTAAAATTCTGATTGTATGCCAAGCAAGCAGAGAAGCTGTTTTCTCCCAATTTTATGGCAATATAAACAGAAGCACAAGGAAAGGGGGAAATTTTGCTGATGTCAGATAGTGAATTTGTGAAAATATCAGGAAAATAAAATCAAGTAAAATGTGGGCTCTAATTCAGTGTCCTTGGCAATTTGGACTGGGGCAATTTAAAAAGTTACTGGATCCCAGTGGTCTGCCCTGCCCTTCTGTTGGTGAAGTAGGTAACATTTTATTTTTCAGCACGTGTAGTTCATAGCCCAACATATTAATAAAATGATTTCTGTGGCAGTTTAAGATAATACGTTAGAATGTGTGCATAAGGGTCCAGAGCTCACACCAACAGGATGCTAAATTCTGGTAATAATCTGGCTTTTTACTACATACTTATAAGAATTTTTATTCAGCGTTTGCTTCCTGTGTCGTGCTTTAAGCAGATGCTGAGAAGAGCAGGAAGCTGAAATTTATGCTGCCCCATGTGTTCAGCTGGTTGTTGGTTCTTCTGAGTGGGATAATGGCACAGGGGAAAACACTCTGAATCTATTTTCAGACCATTTCCTAAAAGAAATGTCTTCCGTTTGAAGACTTTTAGACAAGGATTGGGAAACATCAGTGTGTAGATGGATGTATTCAGAAAGTCAGACTCCTGAGCAGCGTTCGAATTTCAGCAAATTGTCCTTCCAGCAGCTCTGACTGACTTTAGGGTGGGAGTTGTTGTGGGGTCAGCTGTAGTAGCTTGATTTTTAGCATTAAGCTATTTAGTTACTCTAGTTCACAGTGGGTACACCTTCTGTACCTTTCTTAGGGAGTTTTCACCTGCACCACCATCTGCATAGCTGTGGTTATATAACAGTGGACTGATGGTTTCTGTTTCAAGTAACGGTTTCTTTCAATAAGAGATAAAAATGTAATAGGGAAGGAGCATAAGCTGTATCGAATGATGAAAAGTACACCCAGTGTGAATATTCTTCCTGTGTGATTATTCCAAGAGGCTCTATCTTCAGTGTATAGACACACAACTTTCATCTTCAAGGTACTTCTTTGGAAGAAGGAACATTCACGTGGATAGAGGAATTCGTTGATAACAGGGGAGAAAGAGTCTCCTCACACCAAAGCTGTATATTTTGTATTAAAACCAATAAATGGTATTTTACAGCCCAGTTCAAAGTTCTTGCAAATCTTGATGGTTCCAATGAATAGTCTGGAAAAGACTTGCCAGTTGATGCTTTCCTATTTCAAGACAAAAAAAGCCTGTTCTGTTAGGAAAAGAAAGAAATAGAAAAACAAGTGGCTCTGTGGGCATATGTAATCAATAAACAACCAATCTAGATTCATGGAAATGAAATTTTATTTATTTATTTATTTAGCTCCTAAATAGTATGTAATTTCTTCAGGCCAAGAAATAAATTGAAAGGATTTAGGAGGATTTGCTTATCAGCAGAACACCATGAAGAATTATGTTCCTTACGCTTTTGGGAAGGTACATTGAAGTTGGGTTAAGCTTCTGTGGTTCAATACTTCTCTTTCCCCTGTCAGGGTGCCTTGAACAACAGATGAATTAATCCTCCCCACTTTCCTTTCTCCCCTCTTTGCCCTCCCTTCTCTTTCTCTCTCTGCTCACAGTGCCTCCCAACATCATCACCCTTCCCACTGCCAGCAGACAGAGACAAAAGGCAGAGACATGATTTTTCCCTGTTGTCTTTCCACAGCTCAGGCACAGAACAAAGTCTCTGAAATTTGGCATCAAACCTGGTCCAGAAGAGTCAGACTTTGCAGTCTTAATGAACTATTGATTTTAGTGAGACAGGCTTTTGGCTTTCAAAGGAATAATTCAAGCTTTCAAAGCTCTTTTTAATCATGACTGCCCATGAATCTGGATTGACATACAATTGGGAAGATTATTTTTTGCTTTCTCTTACTTAACTGCCTAGTTCCTTAATCTGTTGTCTGGCATAGTAGTGGACAAATGGCTGATTTTGTTAAGGGGTAGCTCTCTCATGATCGCTACTTAATGCCATAGTTTGACAGCACATCAGCTTTTATAACCAGCCAGGAACATGCAGCCAGGAGATGCACTCTTGCTGTGTTGCTGTTGAAGGATACATGCCTGCTTGTTACCTACCAGCCTCTTGGTAGGTGGCACACCAGCCCCAGTGACAGGACCCAAGGGAATGGCCTGAAGTTGTGTCAGCGGGTGTTTAGGTTGGATATCATGGAGAAGTTCTTCACCCAGAGGGTCGCTGGGCACTGGAACAGGCTCCCCGGGGAAGTGGTCACAGCACCAAGCCTGACCGAGTTCAAGAAGCATTTGGACAGTGCTCTTGGGCACATGGTGTGACCCTTGGGGCTGTCCTGTGCAGGGCCAGGAGTTGGTCGTTGATGATCCTTGTGGGTCCCTTCCAACTCAGAATATTCTGTGATTCTGGCTCTGAGTACAGCTAACTGAAAGACCATGCTGGATAGCTTTGCTGCCTGCTTTGCAATGACAGAAAGAAATGTGTAATATGTTTATATTACATAGTGATGGAGAGGATGCAAATATGGACTTGATTTAGAGTGAATTAGATTGGACTGAAGATAGATGGAGCAAGTTCTTCCCCACTAGGACATATACACCAATGGTATTCATACCTGAATGGCTTATGCAACTGCTTGAACTCAGTGCTAATGGTTTCTGGTGTTTCCTTGAGGAGACTTCTCCATAGTTGATAAAGATCACTGCTGAGATTTTTCTTTGTGAAAATAACACTTTTTTTTTTTTGCTTAATTTCATCTTTTTTTGAAGCACTCAAAATAGTTCCTCTTTCTTCCTGATGTCCTTTGTAACACCCGTAGAAATTTATCATACCTTAAGTCCTCAGTAAGTCAAGTTCTGGTGTTTAGTTTTACGAAGCCTGTCTCATTCATACATCTCTCAGGTTCTTTCCTCTTTTCAGTGGTTCTTCTCTGAATTGACTAAAATTACTCTTAATCTTTTGGCATTGAGTTGTCCAAAACTAAATGTAGTGAACTATTCTCTCTTGCTGCAAGTTGTTGCAGTCTGGTTGAAATCAATGCCAATTTAAACAAACAGAGGATTTGATAATTTTTTTTTGTGTTTACCTCAAATGAGCTATATGAAGAAATATTATTAGTTTCATGTTCTTTGATGCATTGCCTCTGCAGAGGCAGACAACCTCAGCTTTAGTGTGTGGGGATGCAAAGGGCTTGCATGTATTTGTGGCTGTGTCTGTCCCATGATAAGAAAATACATATTGTTCTATCTGGTGCTAATGAGATGGAGAGAATTAATATCCTTTAGCAAAAGACAGAAGATCCAAGACTCTCCTTAGAAGTTTATACAGTCCCAAATTGCAGTGTCTTTTGTAATACTTCATTATGATTTTTGCAACATTTCTAATATTTTCCCATTTATATGCAGATTATTTCTATCTGTATGTAGTAGTTTGAGTTTGTCC
Source organism: Edolisoma coerulescens (assembly GCA_013397115.1). Lineage (NCBI taxonomy): Eukaryota > Metazoa > Chordata > Aves > Passeriformes > Campephagidae > Edolisoma > Edolisoma coerulescens. The sequence goes on along the minus strand of VWZW01007936.1, from coordinate 1,476,292 downwards.
AGACTGAGTCTCTCAGGTCTGCTATACCGTAATGACCTCCAGGGTATTTTGCAAATAAAGATTAATTAAAAAGCGAGAAACAAATGTAACATGTAGAAAGGACAGATGAAGGATTCTCATTTAATTGAATAGTGTGAACAGAATAAGTTCTTTAAAAAGCCCAGTTACCAGAGTACAAAAGGTAGAGGTGTTCAAGCTAGAAATGACACCTAATGAGACAGACACTTCATCTGCTATCTTCTTTTAGCAAGACAGCAAATGCTTTGAGCCTATTCTTTGCCAAAAAACATCTTGGTTTCTAGAAGACTGAACAGCATCACTAACTTTTTGCTATTCTAAAGGGAGCATTTATACTCTATGCTGTTATGCATAGAAGAAAGTACATAGTCCATATTCCATAATAAATTTGAGATATATATAGAAAATATAGCAGTACAGAAGCAATGGAGGGAGTCAAGTGGTTGTCCTTAGGAGAAGTTTGTTGACTTTCAGCTCTGTACATTTTAGGTGTGAAAGGCAAATGCAGTGCCCAGGTTAATACAACTGTATTTCTCCGCTCTTGGGAAGATATTTGTGCCTAGCATTTTGTGATGGTCGTATTTCAAGAAGTACTGTAAATTGTGGTTCCTTGGTGGCAAATAGATTTATGCTTCTCTCACAACAAAGCATTAAGTGTTGCTTTTCAAATAATGGTGTTGAATTGGAAGTAACGTGTACAGTGTGCAGAAGAATTTCAAGAAAAAGGAAAGTAGGAAAATTAAATCCTACTTTACTGAGTGAAGCAACTGCCGAGTGTGTAATTCTGCAGGAATTTGTCTGGGGTTTGAATTTATGGCTCTTTGTCTTTTCTCTCCCTCTAGAAGGAGAGCTCCATCATTCCTGGGTGTGTTTTTTATAATTTCATAAGCTGTTCTGTGACAGAGCTTATTTTATCCAGCATGCTTAATCTTTCTCAAATAGTGCTGTACCCAGACAGCAAGGTGTCAAAAAAAACTTTGCAATTGGGAAAAGGAAGATTCAGCACTTGCCATTTTGTGTAGAACAAAGGAGCAAGGGTTATGGATCTGATACATAAATTAGGGCTTTGGGCAATTTAAAGATTGGACAGGAATGGAGTCATCTTAAGCAGGTCTTGCCACACCGTGCCAAATTTCCTTGCACTATATATCCCACGCCAGTACATACAGTGTAATGAACAAAGATTGTAGAACCATCACCGTGTCAAGATTGAAGAGGCCCTTAGAGTGAATAATTAGGAGGAGGTGATTACAGAACTAATAATTCATGGAAAGGAATGGGGAACCAATTCAGTGAAATCAAAAGAATTTGAAGGTAAATATGCCCATAAATCCTCTGGGGTGGACTCAGAGTTTAGCACTTTCTCCTACCCTGGTTTTATTCCAGAGCAATTTCATTAAACACTAAAGAGAGGGAGAGAAAAAATAATAATATAAATGCCATAAAAAATCTTTCAGAGGAAGGAATAAAAAGGGTTCCTGCCAGAGAGAAATTTTATTGAAAGTTATTATAATACCTATCTTTAGTTTTATGGCCTTTAATACAGGCCAAGTAATTTCAAAGCTGGGATTCTTTAAAAATGAAATACATATTTTAAAATAGTATACTGTGACTTATTATTTTTAATATAGAATTTAGCTAATATAAGGAAGGGAAAAATATTTTCTCTCTCATGTTCTTTGCAATGAAAACACAAACATCATTTCCATCACAGCATATGGAGAAGTTTCTTTACTATCCTGTTGCCTGTACGTAAGAATGTTTAGCATTTACCATCCTTAGATCACTGGGCAGACACTAAAGAATTAATCTGCTTACATCCCCTGGGGCCAGTTGGTGAGTATAATGAGAACCATTTCAAAAATGGGGAAAAGGGACCGGAAATGGGGTAGTGGTTTTGCTTACTGCCTCACAGTGAGCTGTTTCTGATGTGGAGAAATTATGTTAGTGGAGAGATTTCCAGGGTCTCTGCTCACTAGCCTCTCCTGCCTTGTGGAAGCAGCAAGTTTAATAAACACCCATTGAAAATTCTCAGCTCCAGGAGGGTTCTGAAAGGTACAGATTACTGTTACAAGAAGTAATGGTCTTCTGGATGTTTCCTTGACCCTGTTCCTGTGGTCAAGAATTTGTTGTTCTTTCTTACTGAAATAGCTTTATTCCTTTGGGATGATTCAGATGTTGGTGTCTGAGCGGAAGGTGTGTGGAAAACCAATATGTGGTGGGACTAGAAAATCAGTTAGTGATGAATTGTGATAGAAAGTACTGAGATTAAAAATACAAGATAGGAAATGGCAAGACAGATTAGTGTACTTATCTTTTCTGTGGTTTCTAGAAATCTTGTTAATGACCTTGACTTAAATCTAACACCACTTCTGGAGTTTTTTTCCTTTTGCTAACCCTCATTTTTATACATACAAAATCAGCAGGATGGGATAAAAAAAAAGAGGAATATCAGGGGAAATAGCATGCAGTAGAGATGGGGAGAAAATATGGAGATTAATTGATAAAATCAAGTGTGGAACCAGTCATGAAACAGTGCAAATAGAGATTGGAGTTGACAGGGTTGGTGAGTACTGTACATCACACATTTGCATTTTGTCTGAGTCTGGGTTACTGTGCCCTTCTCTGTTCTGAACCAACACAAGCTGCAAGAGGATTTTATAGCAGGAAATCTAGTACGCATATCAGAGTGCAGCATAAAGATGTTGCATGTACTGCCTTAAGCTGCTTATTAGATGGGAAATTGAACAAGAAGAGGAACAAGGGCTAGGCTTTGTGACTTTTCAGGTGGTGGTACAGGGACTTCCCAAACTAGGTATAGGGTAATTAATAGCTCTGGAAGGATGTTTTGACCTTTAATTTGGCTCATCACTTCCAAAATGCTCTCAACTTTTATTATCTACCAGTATCCTGTTGCAAGGAGGTGTCCAGTTAAAAAAAAAAAAAAAGGCCTTGCTACCTTCCTGGTTTCATATGATGCCCCTAATATGCAAGAGGAAAAAATAGTTATAAAGGAACTCTTTATTCTTTACAAATACTGAATCACATTGTCAATTCAATTGGATTTGATTCCACATTAATGTTGCATGGAGCCCTTAGATCTGAGCAAGTATGTGGGTAGTCGAATAGGTATAGCAGCTGATAAGTGACAGAAACACATTATTATAATTTTTATATTTATTTCCTAATGGAGCAAATCATCACTATTTTTCTATGAGAAGTGTGAATTGTCAGATCTTCAAATAAGAGCAACATCCACATGATCTAAATTTAACCTGGAAATCAAAACCAATTGCCAGGGTTTTAGCACTGTCTGAGCAAGGTCTTCTGGTACTGATGGATAGTTTATTCTTTATTCACAGTGCTCTTCTTAATTTGTTCTTTATTCACAGTGCTATCCTTAACCTTAAACAACTACAGTATAAATCTCCAGTTTCACTAACTACATTTCACCTGCTTAAAAATTTCTAGCAGTATAGCCTTGTTTACTAAATTGTGCTAAATTACTTTACATCGGTGCAATTAAAAACTAATACCTTTTTACCCAGAGACAGCCGCGTTTCACTGTTGGAGGATGTGATCACTGTATAAGTTATAAATTTTCTGGGGATAAATAATACTTTCTAAAGTATATGTGACAGGGCTAGAATAAATGAAAAAAAGTAAATTTATGTTTTGTGCATTCCTCCTTTCTTGTCCCCTCACTGAGCAGACAAAATTTTAAAGCCAGCTTGTCTTAAGTGAGAAGTCACCAGGATTTCAACAGAATTCTTCCACTTTCTATGACTGAAAGAAGATGTTAAAAAAATGACCTTGACATGTAAGGCAGGAAGATATTAACCTCCAGTTCCTTTTAATCTTGACTCCCCATGGAAGCAAGATTGTAAAAGTATTTAATGAAAGTATTTAAGCATGAAACTACTGCAAGATAGCATCCCACAAAACATTGCCAAATGGCCATGCTGGGTATGACTGAGTAACACATAAAATACTTCATGACTGTTTTTTTTACAGAAACTCTGTTTTTATTATTTTTACTTGCAACTGACCTATCCTGTTTTTCTTTCTTGGCTCAATCTAAGCCACTGAAATCAAGACTGAAGGAACATTAGGCTCAATCTGATCTTTCTGACTGACTTCTTGGTTCTCTTTTTTTCCCCTTAGCTCAAATAGAAACAGAGAGGGGGAGAGCAAGGTACTTCTGGCAGGAGTCACCAGTTTTTCATAGTGCTAGGAGCACAGGAGGCTAAAGAAAAGGCTGAGTCAGAACTCTTCTGTAAAGGGAAGAGGGAATATGTTGGATGCACCCATAGCAGACATAAGGATGTAAAGGAGACCTTATTTAAAGCTGGAGAGTCTTCTTCAGGAATAAGGATTTGAAAGTCTTGTTGAGATGTGAGATTCCCAGAAATATTCACCTAGAATACTGAAGTGCAGCTGTCCTGCTCCTGAATTTGACAGTGCTGCCTGCCTGGTGAGGAGCGTTTCAGCTGTTTTGTTTCAGGAGTCATCCTACTGATCCTACTGCTCAGCAGAATAGGCAGCTCTCTGCAAGGAAAAGTTGTTAAGGGAAACAGTTTCAATAGAAGCCGTGGTTGAGCCAATGCTGCTGAGCTGGGGTAATTTTATATTGTGTGCAGGAACATTACAACCTGTGTCCAGAGGCTGCCACAGGCTTTCCCTAACGGTCTGCATTACTAATTCAACTAATTGCAGCAATTACAGGCAGGAGATGCTGCTGGGAAGAGGCACCAGTACACGTCTCTCTAACATTCTGCAGTACATGCTGCTCATTAATTAGTACACACAGAGAAAGAAAAATTTAAAAAAAAAATTTTAAAAATTAAATATTTTTTTTTTTTAAATTAGAAAAAGAAGAAGAAAGTATCACTAGCTGGAAATGCAAAAGAATATGATGAAACCTGTAACAGTTGTGAATGGTCACAGTTTGGTTTAAGCCTTTCAGAACCAGACTTTCCATCTGGTGAACTTAATTGCATCCACATCCCTGTTCACCTGCTAAGCGAGGAGGTGAGGCTGCATGTTGGGCATACCTGACACATGCAGCAGTTCTTCATCATGCAACAAGTGAGTTGCACAGATATAGTAACTGTCTGGGTAAACACCAGATTCCCAGCCCAAGAGATGCGTTAATAGAGCAGGAATTACGTCTGCCTCAGAGTGGTGCATCAGGCACAGCAAAGAGTACTGCTAGCTGTCTGAGTGATGTGTATTATCTGGGTCTATCTTGTATATTTTTCTTTGCAGAAAGCATGTTCAGTCTGAACATGCCTCACATGGTAAGTCTCTCAGGAAGTGCCTTCTGGCTGGCCCTACGTGATACTGGTACTTACGGGAGGAGCCCAGCCTCTTCCCAGCAGACATGTCTACAGTGGCTGTTGGAGGGCAGTTTGCCAGCCAAGCAGGCTTTGTAGCCCACTGTACTTCATTCAACAGCATCAGTGTGATCCATTTGCTGCTCTAAAGAGCCCAGCAGGTGCACAGCACCTGTGCTCACCTGAAATACTCAACAGTACAGGATAAGCACTGTTCCTCTTGACAGGAGACTCCAACTCAATGGAGGACATATTTACACAGGCATATATGGAGCACTTGGTACAACTTCAATGTTTTAAAAGTTATAATTGTGAAACTTTTTTTTCCCCTTGGATATTTAGCTGCCTCTGTAATAGCCTCTTGACTTGCAAATATCTTATTTTTTTTTTCTTCTGTTCCTTTGCTTCACATGCCAGACAACAGATGACATCGTTTCATCAGCTGAATGTTCCAGTGATGATGAAGATTTCATTGACTGTGAACCCAGTACAGGTAAGTCAGGTCAGTCGTGTTTTGCTTGCTTTCTGATTTCATTTGCAAAAAACAATGCATACATATATTTTATATGTGTGTGAATGTATACATATATAATTATATATGTATATATGTGTATGTATATCTGTATATATATACACTCATGTATATATACACTGTATATAAAATAAGAAATTATACAGCCAAGCATCAGATCCCATGGACTTGGCAACAGCAAAACACAGAAAGGTGGTCACTATTTGGTTTATATAAAGTTGTTCGCATGGAAAGGCAAACTGTCTGAAAGTGATCCCAGCTAATTAATAGTTCACATATTTGTAGATGTTAACTTTACTGACACAGTAGGAGAAAAAAATCAATATGAACTGTGACAAATAATGAAGATTTACGGAGTGGAGAGGGTGAACATTTGAAAACAGAAGAGAAACAAAAGTGAAATGAAAATCAGTTATTAGCAAAGTTTAATCTTTCTTAATTACTATGAAGATGGATGTTAAGGGATACATTTGTCCATGGGATTTTGAGTACAGTTAACATGGTAATGTGTTTATACTAATTTTGTTTCCTGTGAGCCCAAAGAAATTGGGAAGCACCAAAACATAGTTTTAACATAACAAAATTAGTAGTAATTCTTGCCTTGTTATCTGCAGTGATGCTTCAAAATGTATCCATTAAAGAGTCAGAAGGACTGGCCATGTGGAACTGACTCAATTTCTCCCTTTCAGATACATTTTGATAAATTGATGGCTTTTCTTTCTGGTGAGATATATGATGTGATATCCAGCAGGCAACTGCAGTCTATTTTATTTCTTACAGGCTTTTTCAAGTCTTCTTTTTTGAGGCTTGCCATGAGTTAAGCATTTCTATAATAGAGAACAGACATCATCGAATTTCTGTGTACATTTAAAAGAAAAAGAGGAAGTTTGGTTAGAATTTTTGTCTTTAAAAGTGAAACATATAAATAGTTTGAGGGGGTTCTTTTGTTTGGCTTTGTTTTGTTTGTTTTTGCTTTGTTTTATTTGGGATGATGTTTCTTTTCCTTACAAAAAATACCAAGAAAGTATTATAAATGTTCTGTTTCTAATTTCCTGAAGCCATTTGAGTAATACAATGATAACATTAAAATTCACCCAAGGCTAGTGCTTTCACATTTCTTTTTAATTTGTCATGCTGTACCTGCATTTTTAGTAGAACTTGGTCCTGCTGTAACTTGAGATTGGCATTGCATTGTAGCTGGGAACTTCCACCCACACTCTTGACTTCCTGTGATGGCAGTGACACAGACTGATGGTAACAGGTAGCTCAGCCTACTTCCCATCTCTTTTTTCACAGATTTCTATGAGTTTTTCTGCTCCCCATCTGGAAGAAAAGCAGTCCAAATATTAGTAGATTGTGAAGTATAAACAACGTGGGTACTGAGAGTTTAAATAAAGATAGTAATGAAATGCCAGCACAGTGATTATAATGAAAGTGAGGCATGAGATTAATAGGACCGTGTTAAAAGGACAAAGGTACCACAACTGATATGCAAATGAATGAAGTCACTTCATTAAAGCTTCACTAACATGTGAAGACTTCTTTTTTTAAAATTTGTATTCTGATCGCCATGTATTTCAATTAATGGACAAAATGAGGTCTTCATCAGACTCCTCCTCTTGTAAATTTTTGTTTCAAAAATCAAAATAATTTCAGCAGCTAGAAATTGTAACAGCAATATTTTCAGCTTTTGCTGCCAGTGGAAAAATCAAAGTTTGAGTAGAAATTGGGTAAAGCAGGATGTTTAGCATGAAATTTCATAGTGCTGTAGAGCAACATTTCCAGACTTAAAATACCTCCTTCCTGACACAGTTAGAAATCTAATGCTCCAAACAGATACAAACTAGATTTGTAAAAATGACTTGCCTTTGAAAATCCTGCTAAGCATTACAGCTGGCAGATATAAATGCCTACAGACATTTGAATATCTGCTGTGTAAAATAATATGATTCACTGAAAATCTGCTGAAGGTTCTCTCCTAAACTACTAGACATTCTTGCAAATTTCACCCAGTACCTTTTATTGCACCCTACTCCTCTCACATAGGAAGGTGGACCACATAAGCCACTGAAATCTGATTCTTTTCTTGGGAATTACTATGACATTGAGAATAAAAGTTAGCTTGATTATATGTAAAAATAAGTCTCCCAGATGGTCCTTACTGATGAAATCTGCACTTCCAGGCTTTGAATTTTCCTGCTCTCAGAGGTGCTGGTGTACAGAATTGCCAGAAGGAGGAGGAATATGCAGGTCATTTTTGCATAAACTTAACTCATTCCATCATAATGAGAAAGAAAAGTAGCAGGTTTATGGGGCTTCTCATTTTCTTTGTCTGTCTTATTGTCTGCATTCTCAGTGCATCCAGTGTCTGCAATCCAGCCAGTATCAAAGCACTCACTCAGCCCATTCTGCTCTGGAGCACTAAGGCAATCTGAGCCGGCTTATCAAAATCCAGTAGTGCTGGCTTGGCTGAGCAGATATGTTTGCCTTTACACTTCACCAGCCAAGTCAGAATTCTGGCCACATGCCAAGATCTGGTATTTAAATATGTACATTGTGGAGAGAAAAGATCCAGATTATCTTGCTTGTATTTTCTAGTGTGTGGCTTCGGATTTTTTTATAACTTAATGTTGGCTTTTTTTTTTAAATTGGGGTCATTTGAAATTGCTTCATCCTGTTCTGTTGACAGGTCGCTGCCTTCTGCCTTGCCTGATCCCTTTTACAGCAGACTGAAAATTAAATGACCTAACCCAGCACAGTCTTCTTTTTGTTGCTCTGATAATGTGTAGCTTTTAAAACTCTTGAGTTTCTGCCAAATTTGGCCTTCCATCACCCTCAGTGCCATGGTCTAGTAATGTAAAGGTTACTGAACTCACTGCTGCAGCTGTGAGGTATGATACACATCACTATGAACCTGCTGTGCAATAGCCAAGACAAGGGCAGCAGAGAATATTTCCCTGCAAATCAGAAGTTTTCAGATTTCGTATGGGTCAGAATCAAATCCCGACATCTAGAGATACTACTTTGGTCTTAGTCCTGAATCAGAGGCAGTACTCTATAGAGTCTTTTTGAAGCCTTTGTTTTTGGTGTACTCAGAGGCTGAAAATCATGTCCTCTTTGAGGCTAAATATCATGTGAGAACCATTTGGCAAGGTCGTATTGCCACTTAACTCTGATTCACAGTTGAACCCAAGACCTGAATCTCATGTGCATACGATCTACACCTGAACACTTCTGTCTCTTTAAAAAAAGACAGTGTGAATGTGATTCCCTCACTCTGCCCCTTCAGGATTTTCCAGGCTGGCTTGAAATGCTCACTGTAGCAGGCTGGCTAACACTTCATGCCCCCCTTCCAAAAGTGATTTCTTTTGGACTTTTGGTAGAAAAACTTCTTTTAAAAAACAGGAGCTGTCACTGGACCTGTCCAGACTGAGGTAGCTTACAGACACCACCTGTAGACATGTATATATACATAAGGAATTATTCCAAGTGATGGCAATGACAGCTGTGGATCCAAAACCCATTTTTATTTTATGTAATGCAAAAGAAACCATTGCAAGTTCAGGGATAAAAACTGCCCACTGTTCATCTTATTGCAGACAAGCTTGGATACCCTTAGATCCCTAGATCTCCCAGAAGGCTTAATCTAAATGATACAGGGGGCAAAAAACCTGTTCATCTGCCCTGAAGAAACACTTACTTAACAGTCAAGAGAAGATCCTCTTTTATCTCTATGAAAATATTGCTTGTCCCAGTACGTGGCCAAAAAACTTCCTTTTTCTGCGCCAGAAACACGATGCTTTTCTCTGGTATGAGTACAGGACGCTCTTCTGGCCTGCTCCAGGGAGATCCAAGGCTCAAATATTCAAGTTCCTCAAAACTCAAGCCAAGGTCCTGAGTCTGTGCTTTTGAGCACAGCTCTGTGATGGTGTTTCAGTCACTCATCTGCTCTCAGAGAATGTGAGATTTGTAAGGAAAATATCTTTTCTGACAAGGAATGACTAGGAAGCACTGTGAAAAAAGAAAGCATTTATCTCTTTTCAGTGAAACGAGGAGCACCCTTACAATCTGATCTTACTGAGACTTCAAAGCCTTGAAGATGATAATTATGCTTTCCTGACAGCTGTTGCTGTCTCCTCATACCATTGCCCTCATTCCTGTTAAGGACGTCCATTAGTGGAGCTCTAGCACCAGGCAGGCTGGATGCTGGAGGCCAGGTAGCTGATTGGACTACTCAAAACAGTGAGACCCAAACAATCACCAATTAGCCTGAAGCCCAGAATACAGCCTCTTGAAATTATCTGTAGGACTTAATCCTTGCTCCCTGGCTTGACACATCCTGTGTTTCTTCCCAAGTGTAGTTGTCAATTTTCCCTTCCTATCAGCCCATCAATCTCCTATGCATTTTTTTTTTTTTTTTCCAGAGAAATTCGTTCTGTGTTTCCCAAAAGGCCTCATATATGTTAAGGCTGTCGTTGTCTAATCAGACTGGTAAGCCTTTTTGATGAGGGACTGGAGACAGCAGTAGATAGGCCAAAATCTACAGTTCTTTGCACTGGAAGTTCCATAGTGTTTTGTACGTGTACCCACACACAGGAGGCACATATCCTACAGATATGCTCTCTGTATCTATGATTTACTGGCCTGTAGCCATCCACCTGCAGGCTGCCTGGGTCAGAGATTTATTTGCACAAAACAAGCAGAATCTGTCTTCCAAAACCGCCTACACAGTACAAAAACCAATATGTTGGAAGTGAAGACTTCACTGAAGAAACCAAAAGAAGTGTTGGCTGTTGTCCTCCATAACTGCATCAACCTTCCGGAAGCACCTAGGGAATTTTCATTGTTCTCCTAAGAAGAACACCTGCCACAATCCCATGCCCAGTTAGCCCCAGTCTTTCCCTCTGACAAGCAGGAATTCTTGCCCATTTCTCATATTGTGAATAAGGAATGGCCTTTAAAGTTGTGTGCATGCGTCTGAATACTCAGAGAAGTAGACTTCCCATCTCATAAGCTGAATACCCTATGGACCCAAAGGACAGGGGTTCATCCACAACACTTCTGAGGATGCAATAGCATCACTTGTTTGATGGAATTTCCTAGCTACAATCTTAGAGCCAAAACAAAATCAAATGAGCAAGTTTTGCAATGATGCAGATGACTTACAGGAAGTTTTGGTTTTGTTTTTTTTTACGTTAGGAGTACTAAGATTGGTTTTCAGCATATTGGTCTTTCTTTCTATGTAAGCTCCAAAGGCCCCACCCATGAGGATATTTTATCTATATATGCACTATATATACAGTGTGCATATATGTCTATATGCTAAAGTAATAAATGACCAATATCAACAGTGGCCCCTATCATCCAATCACATGTTTACACAGAAATTCATGCCTTCATCTAACCCTGGCATCCGCTGGTGTGGAAAGATGCATGATATTGTTATTTCTTGGTGAACAAAGCACGTTAATTTCTTTTTTGTTACAATTTTTTCTTTCTTCCTTTTATTTATTTCTTTACTTTTAATTGATAATTTCATCTACCAATTAGCCTTGGGTTAGGGTGGGGCAGGGAGAACAAAAAATTATACAGGTATATCGATCGATATATACACACACACCCAGTGTATATATAGATAGATATATACATTGTATATATTTGAAGAACATTTTCTGTCGTTTCACCTCATCTTGTGCCGCATGAATTTTTGGTGATTGATATTTTAGTTTCTTTTATATTTCTTTCCCTTTTTTATTTTTTTTTTGGCTCGTAATCGTGCCATACTGCTATTTTTTAATTTTTAAAATCATCGCTGTACTTCTCAATTTATATTTTTGGAGTTCTTCCAACAAAATAATGATTTAATCATCTCAAGAATGAGATACAGATCTGCAAACCAATAAAGGCAACAAAATCTTTTCTTGCCATCCTTAAGAAACCACATTTTCAGACTTCCCAAGAAAGTTGTGTGCAAAAGAATGAAGATTATTACCCTTCCTTTATTTTTATTTTCCTACTTTTTTTAAACTCCTGCAAAGTCTCTATCCTGTTTTTTCCCTTTTCCTTTTTGTTTTTCAATTTAGTTCAGAGAAAAAAACACCCAGAAGAAAAAAACCTTCCCCTTTCCCCTGCATATTCCCAGGAAAAACTCTTCCAGTGTAAAGAGCCCTAGAAACTGCAGATGGCATAAAAAGAATTTTATTGCAATGCAGAGTGTCTGTCGTATCTTTTATTTCTGGGTCAGTGCAAGATCATTTTTCTGGCATGCTGTAGTTTAGCTGATGTAACTAACCATGGCCTTCATTAACCGGTGCATGGGTTGTGATGACACCATCTTATGTTCCATCAGAGCTACGCATTCAGGCTAACCGAGCAAGTCTGTAGTGTATGATTTGGGGGGATATTGTTTTGATTTTAATTTTTATTTATATTACAATTTATTCTTTTTGGAAGAGTTATGCCAGTACCCTTGGCTGCTTCTTGCAGCCTCAGAGTTGTATATATACTTTTTTAATGGGGTTTATTTGCTTTTTTTTATTTCTCAGTAGTGATTTTACGTCTTGTTTGTGTCCATCTGTCTTGTCACTGTGTCTTGGAGTCCATTGGTCCAGTGTTGTTATGTGATTCTGTTCTCTGTTTGTAAGCTGGTGTTCAGCTCCTCGGCGCTCTGCCATTCCTCATCCCCTTCCCTTCCCCTCTTCCCTTCCTCACCCACCCGAGGGAGGTCCACAAAGAGGCACCAAGCTTTGAATGATGTTCTGAGTGTCTCCCCGAGGCTTCAGGATGGATGTTGCAAGCAGAGCTTCATAAGACCAAGTTTGCAGCTCTTCTGTTTTCAATAGTTTTCAAACTCTGTTATCATTTCACTCCTAGGAGTGGTTTACAGGCATGATGCTAAAGTGACTTCTTATACAGCTTCTTAAGGGATTTGTGTGTACATGCTGATGTCTTAGAGTTAGAATTCCTGCTATCTGTGCTTTAGGCACCAGACAGTGCCACGCAGGACACAGGCTGTGTGTTAAATGGGATGTACCTAGGACCTTTTATAGAAGGCAGTCTTGGAAAAGGAATATCACTGTGCATGTGCAGATGAAAGGATATCTGTGTGAATGTGGTTTTTAAATCCACAGTTCATAGTTTGTTTGTAGTCAGCAGACAAAAGTCTAGGATGTACCTAGGATTTCTAAGAATAGCTCTGTGGGGTCAGTCTTCTGTCTGTCAGTGTGTGATGTCTGCCTCTTACTGATGCTGCTGAAAACTGGCTTGCTGATGTTTACTTGTGTAACTTGAACACAATTCTGGAGCCGCATCTGGAGTGCCTTCTGCCGTATGCATCATAAATGTGCAATAACGCGTAACGCAGAGGAAAACAAGCTGAGTTTTCAAGCGTCTGCTTAGACTTGAAACACTATTTAGAAAAAATATAGTTTGGCTTGTCCGATGGTTCATTTCCTGGTACCTTAATTCAGTTCTTGGTGAATGTGCTAGCCACATTAATGGCACAGGAAGCCTCAGTGCATTAGGAGACATCAGCTGGCATCAGTGGATCAGCTCAAGTTAGTGGAGGAGGAGGCGGACGGTTTTCATGCAGATAATGTTCACAGCATCACAAAGAGCGTACTTACACATACCTTTACCCTAGTTAAAATTCCAGTTGTTTTGCAGGAATTGGTTTGTTCTGAAGAGAAGACGTTGAAATCTGTGAACTTTTCTCACAAGTCCATGATGTAATACTTACTTGTGTAGGCTAAGAGCTACCAGAAGAGGGAGGTGGTGGGATATATTCGGGTCTCCAACATGGAATTATTTAATTATTTCATTTAAATACATATATTTACCCAAGATATGTTTCCTGTACTTGCAGACAGATAAAAAGAAGATCACTTTTCTTTCACCAATGGGAACCAATGATTTATGCTCAGTTTAGTTTTCTTAATTCTTACATCATCTGAGAAAAATTACTGGGTGTAATTATTACCACAGAAAATTAATATTTAAAGCTGGCTTGGTTTAGATTTTAGATCTCATGTGTCCTTCATAACTAGTAATTCCTACTGAATCTAAAGCTTTTTCTTGGCAATTGCTTAAGTAAAGCAGCTGCTTATAAAATTATATTCTAATCAACAAGCTCATAGTTTTGTGTAATACTGCCCTCTGGCAGAGAGACCAGAACAGTTCTGTTCTGAGGCTAACAGCAAAAGAAACAGTTTTTTAGAACAAGTGGCAGGTTATTGGAGCAGAACAATTGGAGTTTTAGCCCCCTGCATCATGAAGTTCAGGGTAACCTTCAGACTGGAGTAATATGATGATCAAATGTCCAGGCGTCAGGACAGTAACCTCCAGGCTGGGATAAAGCTGCTGTGTCCTGCTGAGTGGTGACTTCTGTTTGCCTTATGTAGCCTCTGCTATGCCTGTGACCAGCCTTCTTCTGCAGCGGCAAGGGGCTCACTCAAGTGCAGGAGACGCTGTGAAAGGTCCCCTTGTGCTCTGTTTTATTCCACTAAGGCTATATATGGATGTCTGGCACTAGAAATAGTTAGTTCTTATTTTTGCTTTCTGTCTCAGGGCAGGCTGCTGGCTTCAGCTTTTGTGACATTTGTCACTGAACGAGGGGAAGAGCTGAGAGTTCAGTTGTTTAAGCCGAGATTAAAAAGCCTGAACTCTGGTGTGGTACTCCCAGTTCTACTGTTGATTCCTTCTGTGTATATATATTGTTCATTTGCCTACCTGTAAGGCAGGGTAAATGAAATACTTCTAGCTAAATGAGGTAAAGATGAATGGAAAGGAGGTTTAATTACTATTTTAATGGGCTTTGATATTCAGGTGCAAATTGCTGTTCAACACCGCAAAATGGTTCTGTACTGCTACCTACCAGAAACGTGCAAATGAACTGTAGTATTGTTAAGGTTTTAGTACTATATGCTATCATCACTTGCTGTGAGAAGTAATATTATCACATATTTTTATAAAGTAGGTACAATTCCTAATCTGCTAATGCAGAGAGAATAAAGTGAAGGATACAAAAGTCAAGTATTTTAATGTCAGTGAACACTGATGTGACATTATTTTCATTAAATATCACTTTTCCCGCTAGAATTAACACATGCATTGGAATGAACCATGCTCAGGCTACATAAATTAATGTCATGAGTGGACAGCAATATACAGATCTTAAAAATCAACACCTCGATCACTTGGATTTGCATCCTCATAGAATTTTCCTTAAAAAACTTAACAGTTTCTCCAGCCTGACTTAGCTGGTGTAAGTTTCCCTGTTTTTGCTTTTAAGATCAGGAGAAGATCAGAATCAGACCCACAGTCTGGCTATCTTGCCCTTGCTGCCTTCCAGTCTTTTTTTAAAGCGTGTTCTCTAAACTCAAAGCCATGTGCACTGTCACATTCTGGCAATCCCTCTAGTGCTGTGCCTGTGTTATCAAGCTGACACATGTCTAAAATACTAAGATACGATATTTTCAACCTGCTGCGACTTGCTTTTTGTCCCTGTTAGCTTTGATTTTCAGCTTCATAAAATATATGGGGAAGAAAATAAAAATAACCAACGACACATTCAGTGGAAGAGAAGCGCTAGCACGTGACTCAGAAACAGATTTTGCATCAAAAGCAAATGTTTGTTTATTAGACCCTTAAATGTCTATAGCAACTGATTAGTTACCTTTAAACAAGAAGAAATTATCTGATTTCTGAAAGATAAATAATGTCTGTTAAACAGAAATCATGTTGAGCATTTACAGATACTAGGGAGAGAGATAGGCTTTTGCTTCTAAAGGTTTTTCTTATAAATTTCTTTTGGTCATCATGCCTAGACCAAAGGGTCCCTTACATACTAGAAGCTCAAAGGTCATATGATTGATGTTCATATGAACTATAACATCTGAATAACACCTCAGTAGAGCAGGAAAACCTATCCTATTTTCAGTCCAAGTCGATCATGAGAAGCCAAAGTTTATAATTGTGTCAAAGAGGTTATTATTTTGCCTTCGTTCTCCCTCTCTGTTTCAGTTCCAATTTTTTATTCACAATTTCTAGAAATCAGTGTTTTATCCCGCGTGTAAGAAGCGGGGGATCCCAGTTCCTAGGGGATGTGAAGTGTAATAATTCCTTAATGCTACTTAGCTTAAATGCTGTGTGAGGAGCAGGAGACAAAGACCATACCAGTTTGGAAATGAGGTATAGAAGCAAAAAAGAAACAAAAAAAATAGACTGACTTGATTTGAAATCTCAGATGTCTACTAACTTGAGGACCAATTTTATTCTGTTTTTTCTTTGCACTAACAAATACATTATTAAAACCTTACAAAAGAGTCACCACCAAGGACTCTCTTTTTCTGCTTCTGCTGAGTCTCGTAAAAACTAAAGTTCTTTTGTCCCATGGGGTGGTGTTATAAGGATCATCAGTTCCCCTTTTGACATTCAAGAGGAACTACAACTATTTTACAAACAAAGTTACAAAATCTCAAAATCAGCTTCTTTTAGAACAACAAGAAAATGCCCCCAATTTTATCTCCACTGGTTTCCCTCCACCTCAGTGTCAGAACAATAAATGTCAGAGGCACCAAAAAGGGGGAAAGGTTGCTCTGTCTTTGAGGGACAGCAGAAATGTAAAGCAATTTTAGCAATTTTGAGCACTTTTTTTTAAATAGATGTCAATAATTCGGGTTTTTTCCCTAGTACAAAAAACCAATATGACTGATTTTAGATACTAGTTTTAGCAACTACTGATTTCAATGCTGAAATCTTGGGGAGCTTGTAAATTTTTATTTGACTGATGAAAAGAGCAAAAATAGTCCTGTAAATAGTCCAAGTTATTTTCTAATGTATCAAAATATAATTTTAATCTCTTCTTCTGACCTCTCTCCATTCACTTACAAGTCTACTGTGGAGTGCCTGGAGATCAGTATTTCCCCTAGTTTCCATGGTTCTCCTGTATGCTAATTTTTTTGTGCTTAGACAGGGATGATAAATATATGGCAAAACATGCACACACGCTCACTCTCTCTCTGTACATGTCTGTATATTTATACATCTGTTGATGCCATGTTTATGTTCTGGCTAAAAGAAGCATTTTGGGGAACTGAAATAGTAGAATAAAGTTGTTTAGGAGCTTTATAAGTAAGTGTGGAACAAATAGATTGAATCTTGCTTTATCCTTTTTCTCATGCTCCTGTTATGTTCTGTTAGTTCAAGTCTTTGCGTTTTGCATAACTCAGAAAGCTGCTAGTACATCCCAGCATTTGGGGGGAGATGTTTTGTGAGTGAGGGCAAGTGTGACTCAGGTTTGAGATCTGGGCACAGTCTGAAACAGAGGAACCCTGTCGTGCATCTGAGCTCACAGCAGGGAGATGTCTTTGGTGAGGTTCTGAATCATTTACCTCTGCCAGGGTACTGGGGACTCTCAGAGACCTGTGGAGAGGATTAAAAAGGTTTGACAGCTGGAGAGAAAGTCAGTGCAGCGGGAGTATGTATGCATCTGAAATAAAATAAAGTACTCTTTTGTTCAGTAAGCTGGCCATCCTACCCAATCTGCCCTCATTCCCATGGCTGATGGGTAGGGTTCCCTGGAACACTGTGGATCATGTGCAGTCCATGGGTGGAAGGCCTCTCCGTGGCACTGGGGCTCTTCTTACGCAGATCAGAAGTTTTACCACCCCACCCAAAAATCTCCTCCTCCCCTTCAGTGTGGGGGTGCAAACCTGGCCTCAGCAAAGCACCTGCTGCTTTTGCAAGTGGCCAATTGTTCGGGTCTTTAACATTTCAGTCTCTCACACCCTTTACTTCACATGCTTAAACATGCCAGATAAACCCAGAAAGAATTCAGAGACTGAAAAGTAGCTGATGATATTCATGCCTTAGTTCTTTTTTAATAAAAAATGAAGATTTGGTGCTGTCAAAATGCTGTAGGGACTCCATCTAGTTTCTTCTGAGCTGTCTGTGTCATATCCAAAGCAAGAAAAGGTGCCTTGACCCCTAAAATGATGGGTTTGAGTGCATTTTCATTTTGAAATTGATGT
This sequence comes from Edolisoma coerulescens, assembly GCA_013397115.1. Lineage (NCBI taxonomy): Eukaryota > Metazoa > Chordata > Aves > Passeriformes > Campephagidae > Edolisoma > Edolisoma coerulescens. Next base: position 1,458,377 of record VWZW01007936.1, on the reverse strand, counting down.
TTTAGAAAAGGAGAACATTTGCATTCTAACAAAATCTCTAATTACAAAACAAAGTAAACTGAAATTTTGAAGTATTTTAGGGGGACTTCTTTTGTCCCCCCACTTCATTTGTCTCCTTTTTTTCATTTTTGAAAATATGACTACTAAACTTCACCTGTAAATAACTTGGGAGCTTCTTATAATTCTTTTCAGTTTTTCAATTTCTTTTCTCCCCCGTTAGGTTCTCCTGAACATTCAACCATGCTTTCCTCCATAGGAAACATCTGTTACTAGCTCTGTACAAATTTTGTTAGAAGACTAAAACCTTTGATTATATTTATCAAAGGAGCTGAGCCAGTGTATTTCAAAATTTTCAGTTGTTCACAGCTTTTCATTGTATTTTGAATAGCAATAGTAAAGTCCACCTCTGAAGCTGAGTGATCTTTCCCACATATGCTGTTTTCCAAATCCATCACTTTTCCCTTGGAAAGAAAAAGCAAACAAAAATGATTTTGAGAGACGTGAAAAAAAGTCTCCTTCACTAAGATGATATTTTTAGAAACAGACAGTAAAACAAACTGCAGATGTTGTGCCTGCAGCACCTCTATTCTAATAATGGGATTGTTGAAAGATGAAAGCAGCCATTTGTGTCTAACTCACTCTGTTACTAATTCTTCCTCCATGCAAGAAGAGCAGGGAAACCTAGTACAGTAGTTTTTTCCCTATCTTGCCTCCTCTGAAAAGGTATTTACACAGTCCTCTGCTGAAGATTGAGTGTTCTGGTAGTCCTCTCTACGGCAGACACTAAGACATGATAGTATAGGAAAAATGAATTCCAGTCATCTGTATCTCATTTACTATTGAACTAGTAGATTTTTTTTCTCCTGGTGAGTTTTTTTCCTTTGCCTCTCAGATGACCTTTCCTTCCTGATGACAAGCTGCAAGTTTTCTGTTGGCCTGTCTCGTAGGTGGCAAGTATCCAAACACAAGCTGCCAATTCAGATAGTTGAAGAAACTCTTAAGACCTGCCAGGCTTGGCGTGCCTCATGTAAGAACACTACATTCACATGAAATGTTTAAAGTATCCTGAGGAACTTGAACAGTTTTGTTCCTTTTTCCACACCAAATTTGCTTACATTTCATTAAAGCTAATTAACTAGGAGTCTAAGCAGCAAGTCAGGTCAAAGCCATTTGGACTACTGTAAAAGCAGACTTTTTGTGAAGGCCGAGCTTTTTGATGATCTTCAGAATATCAATTGCTTTTGATACCTATTGCTTTTGCCTTAAAATCCCTATAAAAGCAATATTGTTTATTGTATTTCATTGGCATTTAACCTCTGATGCCAGCTGCAAATTCAACATACTTAAAATAGATTTTAGTAGTTATGTCCTGGGGATGGCTGCATATGTGAGCGTCCAATAGCCCCAACAACATTTTATAGCTATATTGCCATAACTTTTCTAGAAGCTAAGGGGAGCTTTGTGGATATTGGAGCAGCTGAGCATTTGCTTCTAAGATCTAAATTTTAGATTTATACACTGACAAAAGATAGTTAATCCTTTTGTAGACCAGGCCCTTAAGGTTTGTCTGAATGGCAGAACTTGAAATAAGACCTTGGAGTCTTAATTCTTCTTTCAATTTCCAACCTCAGTGAATCTCTCCTCCACTTTTAAACAAGAGTTGTATTTTGATCCTACAGATTTCTTAAATCTTCAGACAGATGCACACACCAGGAGGTCATTTTTCTGGGGATCTAGCCATGTTAGAGCAATGACAGCTTTTACTGCAGTGTGTCATATTACATCAATTTTCTAATTCAAGGGAGATTTCAGCAAATGCAAACCAAGATGGTGAAGCTATCTGCAGTGAAGTTAAAGATTTTAGACATCAGCTTAGAGCAATGATTGTTGTTCTTGTTGAACAGCAGTTCTTTATCGGTTTTCTCTTTTATATTGTCTTGTGCTGTTCAATTCTGGTAATGAAATGCATAGAACTGTACACATAATTTCAGGGGTAGTACTGACAAAGCCATGTAGAGAGGCACTGTTATCTCTCTGCTCCATTACAGTGACGCCTCTGCTTATACAGTGCCTGAGTTCTGAGTATAGTTGGGAAGCTTAATAAGCATAGGGAACTGGTGCAGAGGAAGGAGATTCTTTGCAAGAAAGGATTAAGGGATGGCAAATGCGGTTTCCTTTTATAAAATCCAGTAAATCTGAGCTTTACGTCTCTGAATGAAGCACTGAGAAAGGTGCTGGAAATAGAAAGTAAAGAAAATATATCTATATATATATGGGTGTGTGAACATATTTATACATATGTAATATATAGTAAATATATAGGGGTGTGAATGTATATATATAAAAACCCGTAAGTATCATTCAGTTACGTAATATGATTACAGATTTTAGATAGTTCTAGCAAATATCTTAGATGTGGAAACAGAGTCCTGGTAGTATCCTGTTACTGGTCCCCAGGAGATGGACCATGTCGTATTTTCGGTCTCTCTGATTCCACTGTAAGAAATGATGCATGTGCTGTGCATCTCATTTACTGCTAATGTAAGTTAGCAATAATGCATATAAGCGTTATCAGTGTAAAACTGCTGCAGGTGAGTAGCAAATCATGCTCTTAAGTTTCAAAAGATTGTTGGCCAGAGCTCAGCATTAGATGAGAAAGGATGAATTAGGTAATTCATTGCATATATGAAAAAAAAATAAACTGTATGTACAAGGAATTCCTGGGAGACTACATTTGGTAATAGGCTTAAATTATCAAAAGCAGAACTTTCCTGCTGCATTCCTCACTTGTTTTATAACTCTCTTCCAAAGCTTTTGTCCACAGCATTTGTGAACGGAATATTGATTTTTATTTTGGAAAAGGAAGCAGTCAGCACTTGGATCTCCATAGCCATTTGGAAATTGGATGCAAATTAAATGCTTTCATAGTAAAAAAAAAATTAAAAAAAAAAAAGTGTAGATTCCTGTATGTATGCATGTGCATGCATATTTGCTAATTACATTAACCACATTGCTGGAAAAACTGGCAGCCTGATGAGAAGCTGAGTGACTTGGGATTAATGAAAGTAGAAAGCGTTTAGCAGTTTATAGTATTAGGGCTAAATTTGTATAGTTATATGTGCAAAAAAAAATCACTGTATAGAGTTAGCTAGACATTAAACATAGACTGGAAAAAAAAAGTCCAGATGATTTAACAGAGAGGAGAGACTTTAGCTGGAGCATTTCAAAGTTTAGCTGTCGAATACAACAGCTTGTTTTTGTAAGGTGCGTATCATCTACATTTTTTACTGTATTTCATTACAATGCCCTACTTTATTCTACACAGTTTGAATACATAAGAAATGCCTGTTGGTTTTCTGAGATCAGGCAGCTTCTGACTTTCATTTACTATTTTGAGCCCATCTGGTGCATCTGTATTCTGCACATTAATATTCTTGAAGGGAGCAGAGATAAACCCTCCTTTTGCTTTTTTCTGTCTTTAAAGTAATCCATTGCAACTTCCATTTTTATTTCTGCACTTGAGAATGTTATGGATCTTCTTGGTCTTATTTAACAGAGCACTCAGCCCTATATGTCAGGTAAGTTGTTTGACCAGAAAAGCACTGTTACTACTTCAGTGGCATTGTTTATCTCAGATTTGAAATGCGTTTTGCCGGTATTAAAAAGAAGCTTTTCAGACCTTTAGTAAGAGTGATGAATGCTATTTTCTGCTTTTCATAAATATCATAATCAGAGAGGTTAAAAGGATGCTTCCTTAGGTGTCTCACTAACAAGCTTTAGTTTAGAGAAACATGGAGCAATGCAGGGAGAAAATTATTTGTAGGGCATGCAACAGTTGCAGAGGTGGAAGGAGGATAAATTACTGCTGAGTTTAAAAGAAGAATGGCATTAATAAAGGAGAGGAAATGATTCTCAATAAAATTGTTTTTTCATTATGAAAATCCATATTTGTTTAAGCAAAAGGAATATTTTCACCCATAGCTATACCTGAATGCCGTAGATGAGCAAACAGAAAGTGTTTCCTCCTCTTCACTGATCTGTGTGTTTGGTTTTAGAGACCAGTCCGCTGACTTTTAATGGTTTCGTATCCTGATGGTCCCTGTAGAGCCCAAGCAGCGCTGGGTTAGGAAATGGTTTTCAATCTGTTTCTCACTTATCATGTGGAGTCATTTATCTATGTTCATTTTAAAAGTTCAGTCAGTCATATTTCTGTAAGATTACTGAAGGCAATAGGGTAGCTACAAGGTTGCCAAGTGCATATGTTTACCTCCAGTCTTTCCTTATGAGTGGTAATGATAGGAGACCTGAACTCATCTCTCAGATCCCTAACTTGGGTTGGCAGCAAGTTGGTATGAAGAATATCTTTAGAGTTGCAAGGAGATATTTTTCAAGTTGGAAAATCATCCACTGAGATATAATAAGCAGGAAACACCATGGTGGAGTTTTTCAAAGTGGAATGTATTTTTCTAAGAGAAAGGTGAAGCTGAGGAGAGAGCAGAAATGAAGTGTTTTTTCCAGGTAACTCCATGTTATGCCTCCCTACCTGTGAAGACAGAGCATATACAGCTGTCATCTTATCTCAAAGCTTAGTGCTCCTGTGCTGAATTCTCCTCTTTGTAGTTATATGTTTGAATTGCCACTTGCTTCCCTTTCTCAGTATTTTTCAGCTGAGGTTACCACTACTAAATTACCAGACAATGAAATAAGACAATAATAAGGAATTGTGATGGAGCTATAAGACAGCAATGGCAACTTATAATTTGGCTTCTGGCATGCTTCCATTTTGATGAATGATTCAGTGCTATGGAAGGTTGTGAAAAGAAGCCACTTTGTGTTAAACACTTAAATTTACCATGAAAGACTAGCAAGAATTGCTTAGGCACTGGAAATAACAGGCAAATCTGCCAGTTCTTCTTTGGTATTATGTTGCTCCGTGTGTCTGCTCTCATTTAATGTTCTCTGCAGAAGGCAAGCAAGGACCTAGACAGGCTCAAGTGTCTATAATGAGTCTTTTGATGGTGAAACTTTTCTTCGAACTTCAAAACAGTGCTGTTCATTAATACCCTAATAAGGCATAAATCACAGGGCAATAAGGTTAGAATTTGAGCACCTTTTTGTTTCATTCACAAAGTTCAAAGCTGCAAGTTTGCCAATAGCAGAATTGCCCCAATAAAGTGTTTGTTCTATTAACATATTTCCAGCTCCATCTCTTTTTTGATTGTGCTTAAGACCATCAATTAGAATAAGAATATGAACAGAAATAATTAATTAATCAGAAAAATAATTCTGCATGAGAAAGTTTTGTGGCTCATACAGATAAAGGAAATTAGAGTCTATGAGAAAGTAATAGACTTTCCTATTAAAATCTAACCATATAATGTCTTACTTCATAGCAGAGGAAAGCCTAATTTGATAAGATTTTTTTAGCTTCTTTTAATTAACTTTCCATCCTATTAGACTTGATCTGCAGTTAACTTTCATTTCACAGGTATTCATGATTGTTATGCTCCTGAGAATTACTAAATCATCGGGCTCAGACATGATGGTTAATAGCTATGCAGTCATTTTTCAGTTGATTTTCTAGCAATGACCCCAAAATTTAAATGTAAATACTTCAGGTAATACAGTAAGCAATAATATGCAAATTATATTCAAATGTATGACTATATATCCCTTTAAATAGTGATTCCACAGCAATCTGACCTGCCCTGGTCTATGAATATTAACTGTTGGTTAAAAAAAAACAAAATACACGCCATACCCCCACATCCCCCCCGCCCCCCATTTTGAAAGGTAGTGCTCCAACTTCTCTAACAAAGAAAACAATTAAACTTTTGTGATAGTGGGATATATGTTATCTTATCACGGTGTGAAGATAAGGGAGAAAGAATGCCAAGGCCTCCCAGCTTACAAATGAGGTAAGCAGAATTAATCAATAGCAAAAAGCAGTCATCCTGCATTTTTGTTTAAAAAGTCTGTATGGACCTGAAGAATTCTGGTGTCCATCTCCTCAGCTTTATTCATGAACATACTGGCTTTACTTGTGGTTGTGAAATAGATACAATTATCGTTGTATAGAATCATAGAATTGTTTGGGTTGGGAGGGACCTCAAATATCATCCAGTTCCAACCCCCTCAACGTGGGTAGGGACACCTTCCACTAGACCAGGTTGCCAAGGACTCCATCCAACTTGGCCTTGAACACTTCCAGGGATGGGGAATCCACAGCTTCTCTGAGAACCTGTTCCAGTGTCTCACCACCCTCACAGTAAAGAATTTCTTCTTAATATCTAATTTAAATATGCCTTGTTTCATTTTGAAGCTCTTATCCTATCACTACACACCCTTGTAAAAAGTCCTTCTCCAGCTTTCTAGTAGGTCCCCTTTAGGTCCTTTAAGCACCGGAAAAAGGTGCTGTAAGGTTTCCCTGGAGCCTTCTCTTCTCCAGGCTGAGCAGCCCCAACTCTTTCAGCCTGTCTTCACAGGAGACAAGCTCCAGCCTTCAGCTCCATGGCCATCCTCTGGACTTGCTTCAACAAGTCCTTCTTATGTTGGGGGCCCCAGATACTAATATCATCAATATTAAAGTAAGTTAACTTTTTGAATGAGATCTGTTTCTCTTCTAATCCAACCTCTTATGAAAACAAAGCAAATACCCTTCCCAGCCACTTTCTTGCTGTAATGCAACCTCTGATAAACAGCTTAAAGCATTGGCTTCTGAATCACAGTAGAGTTTATTCCAGTCATTCACAATGTTGAAAAAGAGGATTCAAACTTGCCTGCAGCAGCCTTTCATTGCTGTAATCCTGAACTTTCAAAGGGAAATTTGCAAAAACAGCACCCTCTCTTTATGCTTCTGCACTTCATGGCTAGTATTAAACTTGCCTGTAAAAACAAACAAACAAGAAGTCCTGCCAAAAATCCATCCCCAAATGCCTGAGTCACAGCACTATCCCCTCTTGTCTTTTCCAGATGATAGACAGAACTAGCTCACATGTTGAAAGCTCCTATACAAAGGGTTCCCCCTGCAGTGCTTCAGAGCTAGATAGCTCTTGTTAGTTAGCTCTGTTGTAGGTCTGAGGCAGTTACAAGTGCTGCCTAGTAGGAGAACTGACGTCAAAGCATGGATAAATAGGCATTTGCCATTCTGTCTCCAAACACCTCTGCTTGAGATCTCAAGGGGATTCTACTGCTTTTAAGCATTATTACAATCAAAAGGAAGCAGCATCTCACTTTGTCTGAACTGGTGTGAGAGACCATCTAACATACTGCTCAAAAGCTTGGCACTCCCATTTTTCCTTTACAGAGGAAGAGTTAGGGCTGTATTTATTTACGTTTACAGATTATCAGGGTTTCTACATAGGGTTTCCCACCACTTCCCAGTGGTAATTTTGTAGAACCTGTCAGCAGTCTACTTGGTAGGGAACTTCTCATCAGTAACAATCTCTTATGTAGTATTTTTCCTCTACATGTTACTGGGTATTAAAGCCTTAGTGTATCCAACATCAGCTCGTTTTACTGATGGGGAACTTGGCCTAAACATTTAGGATGGCTGTGAAGCAGTCCATGTATTAATTCTGAGGACTATTTTGCCTTGATCTTGGCTGAAAAGGAGACTGAAATCCCATAGTCCTAGGACTCAGTTCTGGACTTCCAAAGACTTCTTCTAACATGAGGAAAATAACATTATGAGCAGGGCTGTGCTGCTTCCATCATTTGGAAGATGAGCTTATGAATCCCTGATTTATTGCAGTTTTTTAACATGTGCTTGAATACTTCCATTCTTAACTCTTACACCCCAATTACTCTAGGAGGAAACTTAAAATTGCTCAAACTCAGTAGAAGAAAACATGCCCTATAAGAATCCTTATCATGCCCTGGGATTAATAAAAGAAATAAATTTAGGTGTGAAGGCACAGGTAAATTAATCTTGTTCAAATCCTGTTGGAATAAGCTTCTTCCCAACCATCACACTGTAAATTGTCTTCACTCTACATTTTACGAGGAACTGATGTTCACAATGCTGAAAAGACATGGTTCATTATTTCTTCTCAGTAATTGCACTATTTAGCTTGATATAATTACCAAGGAAATTGTGTATTGTTGTTGGAATTCATCACCATATTTGTATAGTCTGACTTACACGTTAACACCCCTGTTCTTTTCTAGAGCTTGTCAAACACTGTCCTTGGTACAATGTGTATACTGTTAAAGGTCTATGGTTGTACTGATTCCTGTATATCCTCAAGAATAAGGTGTAGCTGCATCAGTGGAGACTTCTAAAGTGGAATGCTTTAGATCTTGAATGTCTTCCAGAGACATAAGTAATGCCTGGATTATTTAGCCATCCAAGAAGTGGACAACACTTTTCTTTGTGTGGTTTTTCTTTGCTTTATTTTGTTTACAACTCCGAGATAAAAAGCACAATAGCTATCTCTGGATACAAGCTGCAAATGCAGGTTCTTCCCAGCACTGATTTATGTCTGTGAGAGGAATAGGAAATACTAAAAGAAGGGGGGTTATTGAGGACAGAACTAGAATCACTACTTTTTCCCTCAGAAAATAAATTTAAGTTCATTGCAAGAGAAACCTTTTACCAGTGATTCTACTATGCTTTGGGTTCTCCTCTTGCAAAGCAAGGGGAGAAGTTCCATCCACTGAGTTACTTGCAGCTGGATTAGCTGCAGACTTTGAAAATGTAATGTGCTTATGCTGTTTTAGGGATTAATTAGATTACTTTGTAGGATCTTTCAACAGAAATGGCAAATGTAGCCTAGTATGCAAGGGATTAAAAATATTGCACTTAGAAAGGGTTCTGTCTACTTCTGAAGTACACAACTTCCGTTCAGGTAGTTGTAGAGAATGATAAACTCTCACCTTAGCCTCCTTTTCTCCAGGCTTAACAATCTCAGCTCCCTCAGCCACTCCTCATAGGACCTTCCAGACTCTTCACCAGCTTTGTTGCTGTTCTCAGGACATGTTCCAGCACCTCAGTGTCTTTCTTGCAGTGAGGGGCCCAAAACTGAACACAGAACTCAAGGTGTGGCCTCACCAGCACAGGGAGACAGCCACTGCCCTGGTCCTGCTGTCCACGCTATTGCTGATACAGGCCAGGATGCCATTTGCCTTCTAGGCCACCTGGGCACACCCTGGCTCATGTTCAGCAGCTGTTGACCAGCACCCCCCAGGTCCTTTTCTGCTGGGCAGCTTTCCAGCCACATTCTATCCTGTAGCACTGCCTGCGGTTGTTGTGACCCAAGTGCAGAACCGAGTATTTGGCCTTGTTGAACCTCATGCAGTTGATCTCAGCCCATTGATCCAACCTGTCCAACAGCATATGACTTCTTAGGATACTACTACCAAGAAGGTATGCAGAAGCCATGGAGTAGTTACTAGCATTTGGACAACCTGATGACGTATATTTTTACCTGTCTGCTTCATAGCTGTATACTGAAGAAAGGAGGAGACACTAATATAGCCTTGCTGCTCTATGTTTGTGGATTAGCAGAAAATTATGTACATTTTAATATTCCATAATTATGCAGAAAAGTTTTGCTCCATGTGTTGAGACCAAAGACAGTAAAGCACTCCTGCTCCCACTCAAATTATTGGATGGCACTCTGCTGCTGAGGTTTTCGGTATGAGAATCTGGTTTCAGGTTGCAAAATCCCTTCAGAAAGACTTCTTTCCATGTTACTGACTTTTAGGATTAAATAAGTTTGGCTTTACATTAAAAAAAAAAAAAAAAGCCTTAGCTGGGCTGACTACAAATATCAATCTTCAGTCTTTCAAAAAAACACATCAGATCTTTCTCCCTGGAGAAAGAGACAGTTGAGTAGAGATGCATGGGAAAAATGCTTTCAGGCCACTGATACTGGTTGTGCCGCTTTGCACTGGAAGCATCAAATACTCTTTGATTTGTAGTACTGTGAAAAGATAATAAGCTTATGGCAAACACCTGAAAAATTCTTTACTGCTGTGGGAGTTTAGCCCTATGATTTCCTTAGCTCTCAGAGCTGTAAATGTGCTTTCATTTCTGATGATAGTTTTTTTAGCTCATTGCTATAAAGAAGCCCCACTAATTAACTCTTACACACAAACCCAAACAGAACAGCATGTGGGACTTTGTCAGTCATTCTCATATAGACATTCTTACTATGAATTGCTTTTTATTTCTAAGCTTCAGATGTGCCCGTGGGCTTAGAATGAGAGAGCTTTTTACCAGTACAAACAGCTGGTGCAAGGGAAGTGATATAACTAATTTATATTCTTAGGCTCTTCCTATCTCTGTGTTTTGTAGTGGACCAGCTAATTCATTACACTTCTCTTGCAGTTTAAATTAGTGCAGACAGCTGATGGGAATCACAGGAACAGATTTTTATTCTGAGTTGGGTGTAGGGAAGAGGGTTTGCTTTGAAACTTAGTATTTAGTCCTATTAATCTATAAGATATTTGTTATTTGTGGTATGGTAAGCATTCATTTGGCTGGATGTCTGAAAAACACTAAGAAATGTTGAAAGCATGCAAGAATGGACAGGTTGTTTTGGGAGCTAGTACAAGCAGGAAGAACCAGAGTTTTGTTACAGTGGACAGAACTCAAATAACGTGGGATTCAGTGTGTTAGGGAAGAGAGAAACTGTCAGCTTTAATGGAGCACAAAGACATGAAGGGGAGGTTTAGGCTGGATATTAGAAAAAGGTTCTTCACTCAGAGGGTAGTTGAGCACTGGAACAGGCTCCCCAAGGAAGTGGTCACAGCACCAAGCCAGAGTTCAAGAAGTGTTTGTACAATACTCTCGGGTACACGGTGGGATTCATCTTGGGGATGGTGCTGTGCAGGGCCACGAGTTGGACTTTGATAATCTCAGTAGGTCCCTTTCAACTCAGCATATTCTGTGATTCTGTAATTCTATGATTCTTTGACTAGAGTGGTAAAAGATGTGGAAGTTCCGGAGGTTAGCATGAACCTGGGTACAGTAGTGCAGCCCTAGATCCTACCTAGTTTACCATCCATCTTTCATATTGCTCTTTAACACACACACACACACACACACAGAGAGAGAAATGCGTGTTACCTTCACTTTTTTCTTTTCCCTTTAAAGTGCAACTTGAAAACAAAAAGTAATATAATAAAACTTTATCATTAAAGCCACTGAACAGGGGACTTTTTGTATAATTGTTTCCCTGTTGATACATGGATTTTTTCATTTAAAAACACTGGGTATCAGCTCAATCCTTCAAGCAAGAAACTTGTAAGCTTTGATAATACAGATGTTTATACTCCCAGTCCTTTGATCTACTTTAAGTTTTTGAAAATAAAAAAAAGAAAAAGCTGCACTAGTTATGCTTTTTACTCTTTGTTTTACTGAGGAGTAATTTGCTAAATGTTCGGTAATAAAATAGCGACTTGTAGACACATGTGGAACCATTTAGGATCCAATTTTCAAATTAGGACATCTAGTTTTGACTACTAACAGCTAGAATTTTTTTAAAGACTGGAGAAGGTTTTCCCAGCCTCAACAGAAATTGCTGGACCCAAATTTTCCAAAGAACTCTGCGTTTATTCAAGCACTTCTGTATTGACCACATAAAAAATTGCGTAGCACCCTTCAAATCCTCTTGTGAGTCTAACATCAAGATTTCCTTTACAAAATCATGTCATCTCTTTCAGTGTCTCTGGCTCCAGTTGTGGTTCTTTAGCTCTTTTGATCTTTCAGGCAGTAAAAGGCTTTTCCAGACCCTCATGCAATGATTTAGGCACTTATCGTCAAATAGGGCATAAGTGTTTTCTGGAGAGGCCTGACACAGACTGCAGAGTTGGCACCCAGACTCATGCCTCACAGTCTGTTTTGCATCAAAGAGAAGGCACTCAATTCTAATGTGCTGAAGGGGGATATTTCACTACTCTGAATATCCAGCTGCAAGTCATGACAAATACTGATTAAAATTCGAAGCTTAAATGCCTCTTTGTGAAACTCCCTAAGTACAATTAAACCAGAGGCTCAGAAGCCTGGTGGGGAGTGATGTCCAGGGACACTAGCCTTGTAACCTTGCCAAACAGAAATCTCCACTGAGGTCTGAAAAGGCCTCACTTCCGTAATTTTTTTCCTATTCCTAACCGATTTTTTCTGATCCACAAATGAATCCCCAAATTTTCCTATGTGGACCAACATTTTGCTTCCTGTAACCTGCATGTTCTGTGTTCTGTCCCTGAGATAATCCTGACCAGGTTTTCTCTTCTGTGGTTTGACCTCTTCCCTTCCTAACATGTTTATCCAAGGGGTGTAGGAGATAGGTGCAGTGTAGTCTCCCAGCATAGGCATGGCACATTCCAGCTACAGCTGCACTGTGCTGTTAGTCGCTGCAACCTCATCACTTCTGAAGCAGGAACTCTTATGTAACTCCTCTCAGAACTGGACACTTTCTAGTAATACATCTAAAACCAATCTGGGCTATTCAATTTTTGTAGGGTTTATACTTAATATTCCCCAGAATTAATACTGATATGTCGGTGGCTTTAGAGGTGCTATTGTTCCTCATGTTAGTAAGTACCAAAAGATCCTACCTGTTTGTTATCATATCTACACAAAAGTACCCCTGGCCACAGCTACAGGGAGGGATATCCCCATTATTCCCAGAAATTCAATCTCAAGATAGCTCCCACTTCAACCGATTGGTGGTAGCATGACCTTTATGATGGCTTATGGAATGATCTTGCTGACACTCCTCATGGAAAGCTAAGGTATATGCAGTGCTTACAGCCTGAATTTCCCACCTCCTGGAGAGATTCTTAGGCAGAGTCCAGAGCTTTATATGTAATTTTGTTGTCTTTTAAAACACCAAACAAAACAGGTTGTTTTGCTGGGGTCCCGAGTTCCTTCTTGGAAGGACTCTGATATCAAGGTGATGGTCTTTATACAAGAAAAATGCAGATATCATATGTGTCATTAAAGAATTCAGAGGAAGCTGAGGACCCCTCTAGGACGTATAGTATTTGGGATACGCTTTTAGGAAAGAACCAATTAGTAATATCTCCCTGAGCTTGTTGTAGCATAGGAGAAAGTAGTCTCTGTCTTAATGTTAGTAGTGGCAGCATTTTCTGCCACTAGGCAGAAAAATAACTGCCACTGATTTCAGGTATGCCTTGGAGAGTTAGTCAGAACAAGGGATGGAGTCTGGTGTTTTGAGTGGATTCAAATAGGTCATAGTCAGGGTGAAAAGTATATCCTAGCACAGCTTATAATTTCTCCTCACCTTTTTCCCTTCTGACCTCCCCCAGAAATGCAGAGATCCTGCTGGAATGTGCTTTGCCCTTTCTGGAGAGGCATGGATGGTTCACCCCTTGCCCGCCCCTTCCCCTCTGCCTGCCCACCCCCCAAATCCTTGCTTGCTCTTCTGTTTTTCTACTTTCCCTAAATGCAACTTACTTTAAGCATGCATTATTATTAACATCCTACAGTAAAATTAAGCTATTATATAACCCATTTGTCGATCTCAGCCAATTTCTTCTATCTTTTCTATGTCTATTTATGACGTACATCCAGACTGCACGTCTTTTTTTTTTTCCTCTCCATGTTTATTTTAAAAATAAGTGACTTAAAAAAAGATGTATTAAAAAAAAAAGCAACACTCAAGGGTGGTGGGGTTTTTGGCCAACAATTAAAACCATATTTAAGTGGGAGGGGGATGGAAGGAAAAAGATTCCAATTGTTAAAAAAAAAATTCAAATTATGAAAGTGTCCCTAGACTGCTTTGTCTGTTCCTTTCAATGTGTGCATCTGGTTTGTTCATCTTTGAAAGTGTGTGGAATAATCTTTTCTTTAAAAATAAAACTTCAAAATCCAGCAATTGTTCTTATCTCCCTTCTTCCTGGGAACAAAGTGCTCTTTTTCATTTTTTGCTTTTTTTTTTAGTATATCTCTACATAGTTATATTTTGATGTATTTCTTTTCGATGGTTGAATTTCTATCTTAGATTTGGTTTGTTCCAATCTAATAATGAAAAAAAAAAAACAAACAAAACAAAAGAGTTATGAATTGTTTTCTGCAATTTTTTCCCTCTATTTCTGTCTTTAAATAAGGAACTACTTCACTGGCAGAATCCTACAGCTGTATTTTTGAGATTCTCCAGAGAATCTGAATATAAAAGCAGTCTAATTTGACAGTGGGGACGGGGTGTGCAAACACCATCTTTACATTCGAAACAGTCATTTGATGTGCTCAAGAAATGATTGTCTCAAATTACTGAGAATACTGATGTTAATTTGATGGACTTCAGAAAAGATGATATTTAGAAGAAGGCGGCTGTGGGTAGCTACAGATGAAGTTGTTCTAATTCCAATGCATAAAACTAGTTTCCTTGGTTTTTTTGTTTTACTCTCTGGTTATTATTATTACTATTATTATTATTATTATTAGTTTATGTATTTTTACTGCTATTTTTAGTAGGGAAAAGTCTTAACTGTTTTTATAATTTGAGAACCTTTAATGAAAATGTAAATATTAATACTATGATTATTAATTTTTTTGTAACTTGCATGTTGAAGAAGTTGCAGCTTAGGGTTTGTGAGATTGTCAATGTTAGAGTTCTGTTCTTTCTTTTTGTTGATGGGCATGAATATGCTCATTTGTTTTTGTATATTGCCCATCCCTTCCTTACAGCCAGAAGCTCTAATGCTGCTAGATCACTCCGTACCGCCCTTACATGGACATGGCAACTGACTTACACATTCACTCCCATCATCTTCATCTCCTGTGTAGTACACTCATAGATTTTTACACTCCCACTCCATCCACCCTAAGCATTTTTTCTTCCCATAAGTTCCCCTTCACCACCCCTTTCTTTAGCATTGTTAAAATTTTATGTGCAGTCATCCATTCCTTAAAACACACACACACAAAAATTATAGAAAAAAAGAAAATGTTTAAAAAAATATATATCAAATTGACCAAAAAGGCAAAAAAGCAACAAACTTTGCTTTTCAAAAAATATTATATGTAGATATGCAAACAAGCAAAAGTAAATTCAATAAATTGTACAGGATTTTTCAACTGCAATATGCTAACAACTTTACATAAGATAAAAAAATACTACCAAAAACAGCAGAAAAAAAAAAACAAGTTCAAATTTGTTAAGGTGCAAGATTTTTTTCTTTTCATGTTATGTGGTGTGGATGTATGTGTTGTTGCCTCCCTGTATCGCCCTTTGTTGTAAAACAAATACATTTAAAAAGAAATAATAAACATTTTGCTAAAAAAGTTTTTAAGAAACAACAGCGAAAAAAGCAAGTTACAAGAATGTGGCAATGCTACTTGTCCAAGAGCATTCTTACACAACTTTCTTTTGTAAATTTTTCCTTTCATGCCAAAAAACATGCGGGCAATTTGTTGATGTAAGTTGACTGTTATGAAATCAATGTGGTATGCTTTCTAAATATTTTTATGTATTTTTGGTTACTTTTTTTAAAAGGAAATAATTTTTTTGATTTTCATAATTTTTTACAGTTCTCATAGGTTTTGATCTTTCATTTGCTGATAAAGTGAATTACTTGTTCTGTTTTTCCTTTCTCTGACCTTGTTGCTGTGGCATTTTTATTTTCTAGTGTATGGTTTTGTTTTAGGAAAATATATATAAGTTTATTTATTTTTAATCAGTTTGTATTTGCCTTTATGTTATGTGCTCTTTGTGTATTGTCAATTGCCATATTGTATTGTGCATAGGACGGGGTAAAGGCGTCTGAGGCAGTTTGCTTCTGTTCTTTCTCAGTCCCCCTCCAGAAGCTTTCTTTCCCTTTCCCCACACGAATCACCAGTAATGCCACTTCTTTTCAAGCTACTTAAATTGTATTTAGCCTGGTGGTGTAGCCTTCATGTCAAGTGAAAATTTATGGGACTTCTTTAGCATTTTGGTAGTTCTCAGGGTTTTCCTACTGTAGCTCTACACCATTCCTACTTTATTCCCATGAAACTATTTTATTTCTATCAATTTTTGTCATTGCTGATTATGTGCCCCATGTCCAGTCTAAATGATACTCTCAAGTGTACTCTTACCAGGTAAATGCACCCACCATATTACTATTGGTATCAAACTTGACAGCATCATCCAGAAGTGATGCATTTGGCAGACAGATCCTGAGCCTCTGAAATTTCCTTGCTACAAAAGAGGTTTGCATTAGTTTCTTCAAAAAGCAGTGAGTAAAAGTAAGAGAAAGCTGTGCTTCTTTACAAGTACCTATGTTTTCACCATTTCTGCATAGTAATGCTGTGCTCAGCAGGTATATTAGGTTTGACCATCAAATCCCTAGGGCAACTGATGCTGAAAACACTACAAATAATTGTGCTGAATAGGAAGCTGTCACCAGGTAATCATAAAAGTTTAAAATGATAGTGGGAGATAGAAGAGGGCATGTTTCAATTGGTTCAGAGAAGTTTGGTGACTGGGCACCAAAATACTTGGTTTTGTTCTAGAATTTTGCTTCTAGATGTGCTGTCAGGACCTCTCTGTAAGGTTCTGTTTCACTGAAACTCCACGAAGGTGACCAAGAATTTACATCAGTGAAAGACAGCCCAGCATCACCTTGGGATTCATGACCTCTCAAAACTGTGTACCTTCCTGTTGTTCATGAGCCTTCTGTTGGGAAACACTGCGTTTACTAATGTCTTTTAATATAGTTGGGGGGAGGGGCTTAGGAAACGCTTTTCAACCAACTCTACCAGAAATCCAGTTTTATCTAATCACTTTGAGGACTATATAGTCTCTGAAAGGAAAAGGAGATATCTGAGATAAAGAGTTGCAGTATTGCATTGTGGAAATCATGTTTTTCTCTCTACTACTCTCTGTCAATTGCAATTAATTCAGAGTGCAAGAGTAGAAAATATTGAGAATGTTCATCTACTAGGTTTTGTGTTAGCATCATCTTTCCTTTGAATTAGAGACTATATTCTGAATAATTTCCTCTTTTTATCTTCAGAGGGCTCAAAGCAGAATTGACTAAATACCGTTAGACTGAAAGTTTTGAACTCAGTCTTTTAATAAGGAATTATTGTGTTGATACGGAGGGGGAAAAGGTAAGGAATTATTTCTCTAGCAAGTATTTCATATTGAAAATGGATTCAGGCTTCAGAGGAACATCAAAAGAATGAAAATTGCAAACTTTGGATGCAGAATTTCAAGTACCTGCCGGAATGGATGAATTGTGCAGCCTTTATGGATGACATTTTAAAGCACTTCAGTTGCAGCTGGAAAAGAGAGAGACTATAAGGTGTGTTCCTTATCATCATCAGGAGAAGATGAATCTTTCGGGCTTCCCTTTTGTGTGCCTTTTGTCCTGTATCAGTTTGATGCCTGAGACTCCACTGAAGCAGTTGTGGCTCTAAAGATGAAAACCAGCGGCTGCTACAGTTTTTCATGTTGTTTTATTTATCATATTTTTTGGTGCCCTCTGCATTCCTGACTTGCCAACACCATCCTCACAGTTCATAAGGCTTCTATTAAATTTTTAACACTCTGTCTTTTCCAGTGGCAGAGAACTCTGACTGGAGATCAGCTCCAGAGGTATGAATTATATATCTATAAATACGCTCATAAAGCAAAAAGCAGGGCAGCTCCAAGGCTTAAGCAGACCTTTTATATTCCCAGTGCTCTTGGTAGTTTAAAGAAAAGCACAACTCCATGAAAGTAGCATATGCGTTAGATTAAAAGGCTAATTTTTAAGTAATACATGCACACTTTCTGGAATTAGAAGGCCAAGCAAAGCACTGGGCTGTTTGGTATAAGGTTTCCCACCTCACAGACTTCAGTTCTCTCAGAGCTCCTTCCAGTTTGGTGTTAAGTTTTTAGGGGTTTGGGGGGTTTTTTTCAGCTATACTGTTGATGAGCAAATACGTTTTGCATCTATGTCACTGCAGAGGAAACAAATTTATCTGTTTCTCTTTTGTTTAGTTCTTCGGCATTGTATTGTCAAGAGCAGCGTTTTAAAAAACATATTTCTATTTGAGAAGCATCTATTCCCTGCTTAGGGAGAAAGCACAAAGTAGGTGAAAAATAAGTCTGGAAAATCCTTGTGGAATCTTTGGGTTGCTAAAGTAATCCTGAACTCGCAGCATACCAGTGAACACTTTTAACTGTTGCTTAACAGCCAACAGAAAAAAAGGGGAAAAGAAACCTGTAACTACCAGGAAACAGCCTATATCATTCACAAACAGAATCTAAGTCTTACATGAATATTTGTTTGAAAGCCATGGCCCAAACTGGGTTGCAGCCTTGCCTTTTTTTTTTCATAGCACAGAGCAATTTGGAAATTGAACCTGAAAGTTTTATTCAAGGCTGAAAAGCATTAATTTTGCAATTGAAAAATGGGTAGACATTGTGAGGCAAAAAGAAAACTTGACAAACATAAAACCTCTCTCAAACGTATTTCCCTTTGAGATTGTCATGCAAGGTTTTTCAGGGGCTCCTCTTTAGCTTTTTCTAGAGTTCCAAATCTATAAAACATGTGCCTTGCACAGCAAGCTGTTCAGGATCCAAATCCTGCATAAGATATTCTTGACAATCAAGTGGCCGTTTTGTCTTTTAAATCTTTCAGCATCTACCTTTAAACCAACTTGGGGCCTGGGCAAGAGGCACCACTACTCCACCGTCACAGGATCACTGGCTTCAGGCAGCTTTCTGCACCCTCAGCCATTTTTCTGTGAAGGTGGTTCCCGCTACACCCACACTCATAATCTGCTTGTCATCAGACTCCCTCTCGTGTCTCTTACATGTAGAAATGTAGTACCAGTTACAGAGTTGTTTGCAGGTATGATATGAAAGTTTGAACTTGCTCCGTAGATATTGGTGATCATATTTCTCCCATTTTCCTGGGAGCTTTTCAGGATTTACATTCCCTGTTATCCTTAAATAACACATTTCTTTTAGAGTAAGTGGCATTTTTATCATGCCTTTTTAAGGATGTTTTTATCCCTATATAAATCACATACCCCAAGAAGTATTCATTGTGCTTGCATCCTGTTAGACCTACATCTTCAAGTTTGCTGTGAGTTTTGCATAGATGCCTAACAATGCAATAAAAGGGAAGCCAGATTTGATACCTAGAGTGCTTTTTCTGACTTACTGTCACACAGCCTTTTTTTGTCTCAGTTTCTTATATTACAGACAATAAAAAAATGAAAAATCAAAACATTATTACCACCCTTGTGTCTACCTGATAACCCACAAAAGAAAATGTAACAAATTAACTCCTAGATGGAGAAGTGATTCCTAATGAAGGACCTTAAACAGTCTCTTTATTTCTTGTGTATTCTAGTAACCATAGATCGGATCTTTGAATAATTTAAATAAAAACTAGTGATGAGCTTAAATAATTGTATCAGAGTTAATCCAGTGTTCCTGGTATGAAAGTTCTTTCTCTCCTCACATACATTGAGAGATGAAAGCTTTGTAAAACTTAGTCCTGACTCTGTCTTACATTGTCTTCCATCCAACAGACTTGCTGGCATCAAAAAGCTCCATTATTTTCTCCATCACTTATGTAAAATCCTACTTATCATAGCAAGTCTATCAACTTTACTTAATATTTCAAGAAGACTGTGATCATTTTTATAGTTCCAGTAGTCTTGATCATTAGCTCAAGTCCTCAATTGCAACAAAAACTATATAACTATGACCTGGTTTAAAATGCAAAGGTTACTGGGGCAAAAGGAAGGTCTTCGTATTAAACGTAAGATATGTCTGATTCCTTCCAGAAAATTAATCATTAACAGGACCGAAATAACTTCTCTTTGGACAAAAACCACCCAAAATATTGCTCCAATGGGTGGCAGATCAACTATATACTGATGCTGTAGGCCAGTATAATAGCTTTTAAGAACAAAGGCACTTCAAGGCTCCAGATAAGCAATTAAAAGCTGACAAACTTTTTTTTCCAGTTGAGTGTCACAGATGGTGAATGAAAATCAGATGAGTATTGCTATTGAACAGCAAAACACTGATCTTAAAAAACTGTTTACAGGAAAACTATCTATCCCTGACTTTCTGGAACCTGAATTCCAGACTCATGCAATTTGATGCAATCCTCACTTAAATACTGTTATTTTTATTCATTTTTTTACCAGGCTCACAGATGATCTTTCCCCCCAAGGCATACTCCAAGTTCGTCCTGAGACCACCTGTTTGCATAGATTATAGATGCTCTACTCAAGCCATGGATAGGCCTTCTGGACATATACAAATCATATTACATGCTCTAGTTTCTACATTGCTCAGAAAACAGCTCAGATGCATGAGCACAAAATGCAGTGTAGCCATTTGGCAGACTACACTTTAGGCTTTTTGACATAATTTTTTTGAAAGCATGTAGTTTGGAGACATTGATACTTATTTCTTCATTCTCTCTGCAGTAACAAAAGAGATATATGAACATACTGAGGAAGCTTAGAAAACTAAAAAACATGTTCAAATTGGCCATTTGTATCTTAACTTAAAACTAACTTTCCATGAAAGTATACAAAGTAATGCATTTCTTATTTTGGCATAATCTCTACCCTGGTACCTCTGAGAGAATTCCGACTGTTTCAATTGATTAAACTGTGTCATCACTTAGTTTCCCATTAAGGAAATGAATAAGCCATATTGCTATTTCGGCTATCCAGATTTAATCAAACTGTTAAGTACCTTTTTCAGTATATTGCTATCTTCAGTGTGTAATTTGTTCAAATATATTGCTCTCCAAATACATTTAGAAGGGATTTCGATTTTAGACCATATTCCTTATAGACATTCCATGGATGTTACTGGCAGAATTCAGTGGGAAACAAGTGCATGTAATACATAGGGTAGGTTTGAGAGAGCAGAATTTTGACCCTGATGCATTCAGCATTGTAACAATGCCAAAGTGTTCATTAGCAGTTATTAATACATAATTAAAACCCAGAATTATTTATTTAGAAACTATAATTCCTTTTGTACATCCTCCTTAAGCAATGGTGAGTATAAATCAAAATTTCCTATGCATTAGGAATACTTCTTATTGAGTTGCAGTCCTTTGAACAGGTCTAAATGACTCTCATGATGTCAGCTGAATGCTTCAATTTATATTTTAAGCCACTTACTTAAATGGCTAGGCAAAGAAAAATTACCCAAGAGACAATTTATACACAAACTTACAAAAACAATATGGTTCACTCTGAAAAAAAGGGTTGATGACCTGTATGTCAGCAGAAAACCATATAATCAGAACTAAAGGAATTAGATAAAATAATAAGATTCCACACTTTTTTTTTTTAATCCACAAAATAAAGCAGTGAAGTGTTAACTACCATAGCATCAAAAGTAGAGGTGCAGTCACATTATAATATAGAGAGAACACAGGGCTATTACCCTAAAAGTAGCAATATTGCTGCTCAGAATCCAAATCATAGAAATGATGCACTGATTTTCTTGTTTCATTTGCAGCTTATATTGTGGTAAGGTACAAATGTTACACCTATAGCTTTATTGTTCTACTTGAAGAGCAGACCAGAAGTCTACCTTGTTTTCAGCCCTCTGTAGGCAGGTAATCATCATGTTAGAAATCAGTAGAACGAATTGCAACTGTCTGCCTGTCAAGAAGTAACAGTGGGTGTGAAGGCAACTTCTGCAGTACAATCCTGGGCACAAGTGCTGTCTCGGTTCATCAAATTCCTTATTCAGTTTTTTTTTCAATCACAATAAAATCTATCTTAATTTTTAATCAAATTATAGTAAATGAATATCAAGAAGAATGGAAGATGAAGATAGCATGGCACTAGTAGCCCCAAAAGATGCAAGGAAAGGGACATTCCTAGTGTCAAACAGAATGCTAAAGAAAAATTTAAAAGAGATGAACATTGAGTAGAGCTCTGTACCTTCATGGACCCAGTAAGTACTTGGTTCTTATTCCATCCCTCACTTTCATGAACCTTCCCACAATTTAAAAGCCAGACAACGATCAAGAAGAAATGGATGAATGGGAAATGCCTTAGGGAAAGGACTTACATACTGCTACAGAAGGTGAGCATATTAGAATGGCAGAGAAGAAATACCACTATTATTTTAAATTAAAAGAATCAGAAGAGGAAAAACTGACAAGACAAGTGGTGAAAACACATGTAGGAGAACACTGGTCTGTGGAAGTCCAAAGTAATTAATTTAAATAGTCTTCTAACCAAATGCTTTAAAAAGATCACTCCCAAAAATTGATGACCACAGAGTCACTTGAGAGTATCTGCAAAAATCAAAAAATTTGCGTCCCCAAAAATTCAGAGTATTTCCTGTACATACCTAGCATAGGTAGGAAATGGAACATGCACTTTACCAATGTCCAAGCAGGGTGGGAGGGAACAATGAAAGGCACCCCCAGGAAAGTATGTTGGTAGTGTAGCTAGAGAGGGAAAGCTGATCCCTGACACCTTTTCATAATGCCCAGATCCTCTCTCGCCCTTAAGTGAACTGAAAATGGTGCACTGTGTCATTAAAATGTACTAATCTTCTTTCTTTTCTCTTTTCCATCCCAGGAGGTGAATTAGTTATCCCTCTACTTGTAGAAGACCCTTTAGATATCCCTCCTATTGCTACTCGTGCACCTTTCATTACACTTCCCCCTACCTTTCGCCCCCTCCTCACCATTATTGAGACCACCAAAGATTCCCTGTCCATGACCTCTGAGGCGGGGTTACCTTGCTTGTCGGACCAAGGCAGCGATGGTTGTGATGATGATGGCTTGGTGATATCTGGGTATGGCTCAGGGGAAACCTTTGACTCTAACCTACCCCCTACTGATGATGAAGATTTTTACACCACCTTCTCCTTGGTAACAGATAAGAGTCTTTCCACTTCCATCTTCGAAGGTGGCTACAAAGCACACGCACCCAAGTGGGAATCCAAGGACTTTAGACCTAACAAAGTCTCCGAAACTGGTAGGACTACTACCACGTCTTTGTCCCCTGAGCTGATCCGCTCCACAACTTCGTCCTCGACTGGGATGGTTCCCAAATTGCCAGCCGGCAAAATGAATAACCGTGAGCTCAAACCCCAGCCTGACATAGTCTTGCTTCCGTTGCCCACTGCCTATGAGCTAGACAGCACAAAGCTGAAGAGCCCGCTAATCACTTCCCCCATGTTCCGTAATGTGCCCACAGCAAACCCCACGGAGCCGGGAATCAGACGGGTTCCGGGGGCCTCAGAGGTGGTCCGTGAGTCGAGCAGCACAACGGGGATGGTCGTCGGCATTGTGGCTGCTGCCGCCCTCTGCATCCTCATCCTCCTATATGCCATGTACAAGTACAGGAACAGGGACGAGGGGTCCTATCAGGTGGACGAGACGCGGAACTACATCAGCAACTCAGCCCAGAGCAACGGCACGCTCATGAAGGAGAAGCAGCAGAGCTCAAAGAGCGGCCACAAGAAGCAGAAAAACAAGGACAAAGAGTATTATGTGTAAAAAAGAATACTTATTTATATATAAATATATAAATACTTAATGAGATTTAACTGAGATATCAGAACCATTGCAGCAAACGAGATGATTGGGAGATAACGTTTGTGGGAAAAAGTATTGGGAAAAAATTTCAGCAGTGACTGTTGATGTCTAAGTCATCACTTGGAGTCAGCAAACTTTGCCCTAATGTATTATAAAGCACACTTAGCGTTCTGGAGATGGCGCGCACAGCTCTGCTCTGTTAGTGAACTTGGACATCTCCAAATCTCCTCCTCCGCTGAACTTTCTGCAAAGGTAGAAGACTTCATGGCTTACTTGTTTCATATCTCCAAGTGAGTCTTTAACAATGTTCGTGATCCCTGACTGTATCAATAATTTTTCAGTTTACTNAATATTTTTTTTGTTTTTTTATTAAAAAAAAAAAAAAAAAAAAAAAAAAAAAAGAAGGAAAAAGAAAAAAAATACAAACATTATTAAACAACAAAGAAATATTGAACAAACTGATCTGGCCGTGTCCAGCATACATACAATTTTTCGAGATTGGAGGAGGGGAATAAATGATTTTGGAGATTGTTGGTTTTTTGGTTTGGTTTTGTTTTGTTTCTTGGGTTGCTTTTTGTTTGGTTTCTTTGGTTACTTTTGGGTGAGGGAGGGAAGAGTGGAGTGGAATGGTGTGGGGGGTGAACCAGGACATGACTTGAGAAGAAATCTCGGAAAAAAAAGTCCATAATAAATAAAGAGAGACTATTACCATATATGAACTCAAAAGCTACCCATGGTGTTTACTCTGCATATCTGGTTGTATTGTCTCTAGAATCCGTCATCTTGCAGTAAGTTGTTTGCTAACTCAGTGAAAGTGTCTGATGAGTGGTGCTGAGGAAAATTGTCATGAAAAGCTGGTTTTCTTGGATCTGGCTCCAGTATTTGCAATTGAACTGAAGAACAGATGGGTTTGGGTCTGTTCTGATCAGTCATTGGCTTTATTTGAGTATAGCACTTAGTATGCAATAGACAACCAAAATGTGGTTAATGGGATTTGGAGATTCAAAAAAGAATGCTTAAAAGTTATTAACCATTCTGAGCTGAATATACTGTGCAAAAATAAAGGAGCCTTCCTCTGGGTTCTGGTTATGTGACATTGCGATGCATGCAAAAAATAATAATAAATCAGTTTAATAAAGAGATCAGAAAGACACTACTGGAGTTCAACTTGTGACAAGAACAATAAATGTCAGAAAAGCTAAACACGTGTAAAAGAATGCAAAATACATCGTTTTTTTGACATATAACTGTTTTTCATATGTAATATTTTAATTTTGTAGCTTGACATTTCAGATCATCTCTGTCTTTCCATTTGCCCTATTCTCCCTTTTCCTTCTCTTTTATATAAAAGAAAATAAATAAAGCTGCTGTGACACACAAAAAATAATAAAGAAAAATTAATTTAATAATATAATATATATATATACACACAGATATATTTATCATGGTATGTTTGATGGGACGGCTGGAACAGAAGTTCTGTTATGGTCTTAATGCAGAATGAGAATGTTCTTGAAGAACAGAGTAAAAAGAAACAGACAACAAAAGCAAACCTTAAATTGTGAAGGGAGTGTGTGTTTTAGCTTTGTCACAGTTACCTGTGTCAAAAAAAAATCTGAAATTTTGTTTACATATTTTACTACTATTTTTTTGCTAGTATAATTTCTATATGGATACCCTGATGGTGTATATACTGTTTTATGGTTAAATTGGGAATGTCTTATGTTTTATTTAACTTATTTAATTTGGTTGTTTGGTTTCTACATTTTCCCAGTTATTGTGAAAAGGATTATCTTACTGTACAGAACAATAGTGAGGTGGTTTGACGGCCATGCCTATCATGTGCAAAAACGTAAATGAGGGAGAGAGAGACAGAGAGGGAAACAACAAAAACCAAGACAGTTTGAGAACACTGAGATATCAGAAATGAAAACTTTTGCTGTATGCAGATGAAAATTAATCAGCTGTTTAGGTTTAGAAATCTACTCTTGCTGGTGTTTATAAGTCGCATGAATATTTGACTTTGAAGAAGTGTCATCAGATACACACACGCACATGGGAACTTAAATTCAAAAAAACAGTCTTCTGAAACGTTTAGAGAAGACGCTTTCATGTTAACAATTATTTTCAGTGCGTGTATGTGTGCGTGTGTGTGGTGCGTGTGCGCGTGTGTGAGGTTGAGCTTTTCTTTTTTATTTTTTATACTAAAAAGAAAAAAAAGACAGGTTTTAAAAAGGTATGAAAGCACGATTTTAGATGACTTAACTGGCCGAAACTATATAAAGTTGATTATATCTTGATGTCTGTAAAAGATTGCTGTTCTTGGAGTCTTGGAGTCTTGTGAAATGATTTCCTGCTTTCTTTCTTCCTTTCTTTTTTGCTTTCCTTTTTTAAGTTAAAGAAAAAATATTTACACTTTCCTTTTTTGTGTAAGTTTCTATTGGACAGTTTTTGGGAACATGTGCATTTCTGTATGTGGGCTTCTACCATATCCCTGTTGCTTTATGGACAACCTGGAGAATTTTCATTTGAGTTACCGTGATGTTATAGCTTTTTTTTCCTTTCTTTTTCTTCTTTTTGATTCTTTTTCTTTTCTTAGTTGCATTTTGTTTAAAGATATGCTTAGCAATAAAATGTTCTTCCCAAAGCCCTGGATGTTGCTGTGTTTTTATTTCCAAAAGACTTCAGGGAAATTCCAGACCTTTAAAGGTGAAAATATTCTGTGATGTAAGTATCTTCCATCCCACAGGAGGGTCTAGCCACCAAATTACAGAATCATGTTCATGTTTGCATTCTTCTGTTAGTCCAATGAATCTTATTTCTTTCCTTTGCAGGGATATAAATTAAACTTGAGTCTGGAGACTATCTCATACCACTCCCACCTACCTCAGTGGGGTAGTTGTCTGGAATATGGGTTTCAGTCATCTCAGATAAAAGCATAGCTAAGACATTGACTTAGTATGCCCTTTCTTATGTGCTCCTTTTGAAGTGTGTAGCTCTTTCCATGATGTTTATGGGATTCTGGATTCCTCTTTGGCCAGGAGTCTATGTTGGATATGCTGCAGCAGCTGAATTCTTTTGGAGATTTAGATAGCTAATTTGATGCGGAAAAATGTTCATATCATTTTATATGAGGATCTAGCTTAGGTCCTCTGAATTTATCTATCACCTTCCACTTACTGCCTAAAGTAGATGGTCTGAGTGTTCACTTCTTTGAGGTAGAGCCTGGGGGTCCCAAAACCCCAGCTATGGTACTGAGTGTTCCTTGTCCTACTGGGCATTATAGTCTGATTCTGGCCACCATGCGAAATTGCCAATATCCTGTCTTGTTTAGCAAGTTATGTGGAACTTCAGTTCACAGTAGTAGTGTGGGGTTTTGTCAGATTCGAACTTCCCAAGCTATCTGCAATGTTTTTTACTTTTTACAGGTATCTGGAGGTCAGCCAAATGAGTGTTTCACAGCCCTTTCATTTTCAACCAGGGATGACTTCACCATTTTTTTCCCCTAGGTGGAATCCATAGTTCTTTTGAGCAGTGCTTTCCACAGGTTTCATTTACAACCAAATTTGACTTAGGATAAAATGATTGTTTGGGTATTTCCTGTGATTTTCTACATTGGTTTTGCTCATATTTGCATAGGCAAGAATATGTATGTATATATACACGTGAGATTCTTTTAGTGTTTTCAGTTCTTTTTTTGAATCATGCTCTAACAACTTACAGATTCTCACAAGTATCAAACCCACAGGTTCTGGTCTAATCTTCACTCATTTCCCTCCCAAAATCATTAAATTCCTGGGTGATGACTGGTACCTAATATTTCCAGTACTGGAGCAGTCAGCTGGCGTGTGGGAGATATAGGTCTGAACCTAAATATCTCTTCTTATATTGCAGAAAATTTCCTTATTACCAAGCAGTTGGTGCTCTGAAAAATATTTTTTTTTCCTGAGTACTTCTCTCAAAACCTGTTATAGTTCATATCATTATGAAATACTATGTGAAGCGAGAAATTTCAACCTAACTTACCCTCATCCTCTGGGCTATAGTCATGCTTTTTCTCATTTTCTCTGTCACCTAATGACCATTTTATTACTTAGGCTAAATGAAAATATCAGAAAGGAGATTTCATTGCTGCCTAAAAGGCTTTGTATTATTGTATGTCTTTGGCTCATCACAGAATCATAGAATTGTTGAGATAGAAAGGGACCCCTGAAGACCATGTAGTCCAAGCACTACCACCTCAAAGCAGAGTCAACTGCACCAACTTGCCCAGGACCATTTCTATTTTTTTTTTTATATCTGCACATGTAAATGCCACAATCTCTCTAGGCAACCTGTTCTGTTTGACCACCGTCATTGTAAACATTTTGTGTTGTGGTTAGATGAAATTCAATGTTTCTTAATTTGTTCCCCTTCCCTTTTACCCTTTTTCTGGATACCACTGAAGAGATCCTGGCTCTCTCTTTACAACCTCCCTTCAGGTGTTCATACATATTAGTAAGATTCCACATAAGCCTTTTCTTCTTTAGGCTGAGCTGTCCCAGCTCTCTCAGCCTCTTCTTGTACAACAGATGCTCCAATCACTTATTCATCTTCATGTCTCTTTATTGGACTCATTCCAGTATCTGGAGCAGACACAATTGCTCTATCACCATCACAGAGCTAGGTATATAGCTTTTTTCAAAGACCCGGGCTGGGCAGCTGCTCCTCTTCCCACCATTTTCTACTGGTAAACAACATCCCACTTACTGTGTCCCTTTTTGAAGATCCCTCTCTTAGATGCCTGGTTCTGTGTTTCCAAAACTGTTCAGCATATCTCTGTTTATTGCATGGTTGCAGAGGTTCTTCGGTGAGACAAGTCATGAACATCTGAGCATGAATGGGCCTTTAGCTTTCCCAGCCCTGGGGTCACAGAAAAGGACTAGTGAGGAGCAATGTCAATGCTGGTTCCTTTTCCAGACATTTCTGTCTGTGCTTCTTGTCCGGGTGGGAGGGCAGACATGCTGGTCTCCTCTGCCATTGCTGTGCCAGGCTCTTTTTCTTCCGCAAAAAGTGAGAACATACTGATCAGACGGTTTGGTACTAATGATTAAAAGACAAATATCCTTCCTGTCAATTCCATAGTGAAAGTATCTTCAATCATAAGATGGTGATGACTCCTGAGGAAGGCAAAGACATGAATTATAACTAATGAATGTGACTAGACACTTAGAGCCTAAGCTAAGCATGTTACTTCTATGGAGATGCAGTTTTTAGTGCTATCAGTCTGTAAGGCATGTGCAAGATTACAAAGTTCTGTCAAGGGCCCTGTTAGAACATAAAGTCACATGCAGCTGTTGCCATTTTATCATACATCCTCCCTAGCTGCCAAGGCTGGCACTGGCTCCCTGGAAGATGTTTCTCATATGGTAGAACAAAGCACTGCCTTTCCCTTCCCACACGCAAGTGATAACAAAGAAATGGAACAACAAGAAGACTTGCCTTCCAGCTGTCAGCCTCACCGTATCTTCTTGGGTTAGTAGAGATACTAGCATGAGAAGAAAGACTATTGCCTGCTGTTCAGCTCTCTGGCTGGGACCCTGGCTGAGCTCTGACACCACATTTGCCAAGGGGGTGAAGAAGTATTGCAACAGGAGTGTCGGGATAAATGAAGGAGGTTGGGGTGCGAGGTCTTGGCTGATTCTTACTCTTTATTGGTGAAAGTTTCCCCACAGTGGCAACATTTTTTGGGTTATTTAAGAAGAAAAGAATCAGAATCTCTTCTTGAATTTGGTAAAACACTGCCTTATGCGTAGTAAGCTCTCACACTGTTTTCTCTTCAGACAATACACATTGCACAGTGCTGTATCTCCTGTGTGTCCCCAAACAGTTCCAAATAACCCCATTTCTCTGGAGTGCCTGTTCATGTTGTCTTTCACACATCAGCAAATACAGTGCCATTCAAGGAAAATTTTCAATAAATGTTGGTCTGCAGGGATTTGATGTTTGCAATTTGCATGAGAGAGGGAAAAGAGCACACTCAAGAGATTATTTTGGACTACATATAGCTAAAGAAAGGCTTCATTTTTAAAGGTATTAAGCTGGCTAATTCTTATTGAAAACAGGGGAAATCAACTACATAAACACCTTTAAAAATTGAGGCCATTTCAGTGTAGTAGTCAGATAAAGTTAATTAGCCAGCGTTAATTGCTTGGGCTTTTGCAGTACCAAATGGTGTAGGCAAGTGGTGGACAAGGTTCTGCTTTTTCTCATGAGGCTTACATAACTCACCTGCCTTCAGAGTGAGAGTAAAAATGAGAGATGGTTTAGATATGCTGTAAATTGCCTGGAGACAAATCCATTTCAGCATGCTAGGATGAAGCTGCATGAGCATGCTGTTTCCTTAAATTCAATTGAAGCAGACCAAAAAAAAAAGAAAAAACAAATTTGGCACATTTAAGTACCTTGTAAAAACCCAACAGAAGCCCAAACCTGTGCTTCTGCCACCAAGCAAAACCTAAAGCCACTCAGCAGGAGTTTTCATCTACCACTCCATGCATCTCTTTTGTCTGCCTGTTTACAGAATACAACAAAAGGACAATGTCCACATGGGTCAGAAAAATCCTGAACAAGCAGCTGGAAAAACTTAAGGCATGCTTTTCTTCAATGGCGAGTAAGCTGGGCACTATGCCTAACAGCTTTGGCTGGTGCACATGGAAAATTATCCTCACTGGAAAAGAATTATATATATACATTTAATAATGGTGCCAAAGCCTTTGTAACACTCTGAAAAAATTCACTCAGCATTTGGATTTCAAGAATACTTACATAAAGTGTTAAAACACGGGACAACAAAACAGGACTGAATCACACCACAGAAATAAAAGTGGAAATGGGGAAAGTGAAGGCTCTGTAAACCATTTGTAATTGTATCTGCATGAGCTCCTTGGTGCATACAGTTCCCACAGTTTTCAGTCTTATAACCTGGCCCAGTAATTTAAAGTTGTTACTACTATCAAATGATGGTAACAGCTTTAGTCGAGTGGGGAAACAGGTAAATGGAAGGATCGCTCACATGGTGATGAGGTCCCCCTTCTGAGGAACAGTTTCCAAGGGCTATTTGTAAGAGCAGATGAAGACGGAGAAACAGAGCTTGTATGCAGTTCACAGCCATGCACCGAGTAAAGGAGCAGGTGAAGAACAGGATTTTGATTTCCAAAACCAAGAATGCTGGGCTGAGCTGTGCCAGGGCTAAGATTCTTTGTGTAACTTGAATCAAGCCCTTTCGTCCACATGCATTGTGCACTGGAGTTTGCTTGTACTATGCAGGACACGTCCAGTAGGTCTATTTGAATTCTCCAAGTATTTGATCTCTACCACGTCATTGACATCATATGATCATTAATTTCTGCCAGTTCTCTGAGTCATGAACATTAATTTACATCTATGGTTCCCTCATGAGCTGATAGTATCTCCCCTGTGCAAGCATGGAAATTGAGACAAAGAGACTTGCCTGTGGTTATATAGAAAATCCATGGTTGTAAAAAGATTAGTCCGCAAAGCTTCCAGACTCTCCACTACACTCATGCCTCTGAAGTACACTGTGGTGCTGCCAAAGGTAGAACACATGCAGTCCTTCCATTAACATTTGCTTCTCCAAATCAAGAGCTGGCTTTATTTGGCTTGGCTAAGAAAACTTAGAGCAAACGGTGTAAATGCAGGAGCTTCTAAAAAGAGAATAAAACACTTTTAACTAAGAACAAACTATTTAAAAATGGAAACTATTAGCTTTCTAACTGTTTATTTGAAATTTCCTGGGTTTATACATACTGGTAAATACACAGGCATGCATTTGAACATCCAAAGCAGCTTCTAATCTGTTAATTAAGCCCTTTTCCCCCATGTGCATTCTGAACTAGAGCTTACTTGTACTGTGCAAGTACTCTACTCTGGCAGTACTAATCTGCCAGAGTCTAGCTTTGCCATCTGCGAACTCCTGCAGAAAATCACTGCCTGCATCTGTAATATTTTGCTATAAACAACTTTTTATACCAATTACAATAACATCAATGACAGCACAATTTTATTACATGTAATTATAGGAAGTAAGAGTAAATGCCCATACCACAGCCCTCCTGGGTCAGTGAGAGTTGAAGTTGATTGTTATCTCTCACAGTCTGCACTGAAATACGTAGTGTTGCCAAGATTTTAGATAACAAAGATATTGTTATCTGGATAAATTGAGTCATAACTATTACAAACATTCAGAACCTACTGAAACTTCCTTTGAAGCTAATGGCAAAGCTTCCTGACAGTAAACACAGAGTGCTCCCTTTCCATAAATTTCTGAATCTCTGCAAGTTTTGCTTTTAAAACATTTGGATTTTTCCATTTTTCCCTTACCTCATGGTGTTCACTGATTTATTTTTTTTAAATATTAGCCACATTATGATCGTAAAGAATAACAATGATGGTATGCACTGTAAAGGCTTGCTTTGTAACAAGGAAAGTTTCTGGAGGATTGCTTCTGCTCCCTCAAAGCCTTTTTAACACAAGGATTGAGAGCATAGAAAACTCTCAAGCACCTCAAAGGTTTCTCTTTTCTCCTGATGTTTCT
The DNA here is from genome assembly GCA_013397115.1 of Edolisoma coerulescens. Taxonomy (NCBI): domain Eukaryota; kingdom Metazoa; phylum Chordata; class Aves; order Passeriformes; family Campephagidae; genus Edolisoma; species Edolisoma coerulescens. Next base: position 1,426,288 of record VWZW01007936.1, on the reverse strand, counting down.
GGGCCCTGAAAAGCAAAATTCATTTTAAGTGGCCATAATATCAAGATTTCTTCTACAGAAGGGGACCTACAAATAGATTTACAATTCTTATTTTACCTACAAATAGATTTACAATTCTTATTTTTCATAGCTGATTGCACTTCATAGTATTGCTTTCTCATTGACTAATTTGCTTAGCAAAAGGGAAGAAAATAAGCTGCATATCCAGTGCATCTGGGTAAATGTAAGGCAAATCCATCAACAGGACTGTTGCATTTAATGTAAGCATGGGCTCTTGCACTTAATGTACACATCCAGGGTGAGCATATCAGACAATACTTTACTATTTAGCACTGAGACATATTGCAGCTTGAGCACTTACTACTGAAGAAATGCTTTGCCACTGATTTCTGAGAGTGTTCGAGCAGCATTTCAATGAAATATGGTACAAACTCATCAACAAAATGTATGAAGGGAAAGTATAGGCAATCCTGAAGCCAGTTCCTGATTTCCTCACATAAGTTAAAGGATTTATACTTTCCTCCTCAAATTCTCAATCAGTAGTATGGCATAATGTATCCCGTATACTAAGGATCATTTCTTGCAGTGGCACCTGTGCAGCTTTGTTGAAGCTAAAATTCTTACATGTCCTTGTCAAACAATGTGAAGTAGAACTAGAAATTCTTGTTTATAAAAGCAATGTAGAGCTATCACTAAATGCGAAATATGGATGCAAAATGGTTGTTTTGCCCCACTTAAAGCAGTTCCCAGCTAGGTTAATATTATTTCTGGTATTTGCATAACTGAGGGAACTCAGCTGCCTGGTCCAGACCTTGAAGACTCCACAACACAAGTACAGGTGTATTATTTTAATGGCATTACTTGGCAATATTTGTGCTGAAGAGTCTTAACCTGAGCTTGTTATTTGTGGGGGGAGGAAAAATTGGCTTCATCTTACATAACAAACAACCTTGAGCTGAGTCAAAGCCTGGCACCTAATGGCCATTCACTCATCTAACCAGAAAAGATTTTGCAAACCAATTAATCAATGAAAAAAACTTACAGAACCATCTCCACCTTTATTATGGGGATTTCTGAGCTACAAATAATAGTCCCCATTTCATGTCTGCTGCACAGTTCAGGCCAGCAGAGCACCAGCACTAGACTAGTAGCACCAGGTACTACACATCTGCAAGGTCTCTATGTTCATGATGTACCGACAGACCCCAAGTTTATCATCTTTAGATGCCAGGACACCAAAAGTAGAGGAGCAAGTGCTGGCTTGAAGATTTTAAAACAAATTATGGTCACACAACCTGCAGTGGCACTACCTATTTTTAGAGGTAGGTTGTGCTCTTGCTCCCACCTTTCATAAGCATCCTTCAGTCTTTCGTAATGACAACAAATTAAATCACTTTTAGCACGTCACTGCCTCGGCATTCACTGTCTCTGCATTTCTGAGCTGCAGCCCTTTGTCTGCAATGCAGACAACAATGAAGACAATGCAGCAGCCAGGAGACAGCCACAAAAACATTGAGCTCAGAGGCTTGTTAAGTGCAGAGATGTGGAAATGCATCCTCCCACAAAGCGCAGGACCACATGTATGGCTACTAAAACCAAAATCTGCAGTGAAACTTTATTGAAGTAGAGGGCATGCCAGTAGGGGAGCATTAGTCCCAAGCATTTCTTTATGACTTGATTTTCCTTTTGTCTTGGCCCTTGCTGGAAATAATAAAAAACCAAATTGAAGAGCTAGTGAAATAGGCAGCTGGCAGACTGTACAGATTAAGTGCTCATCAGTTTTGGGAAGGAGGGGAGAAGGGTCTGAAACTAACACACACAGTAAACACAGATATGTGAGGTTTATGCTAAGAACATTTCTGTTTCTGTGCAGTTATCTCTTACTGCCAGAATAGCACTAGGGATTAAGATGCTTTATTGGGATCAAATGCCTTACAGATTATTATAGTGCTGACTGTTTACTTGTTCGCATTAAAATACAGATCTACACTTATATCCCTGTATGTGCATCTCTCAGTCATAAATTATTTTTATTCCCTAAATGGGTCAGCCCGGGTTCCTAGACCATCCTCTTTTCCATATCCAATATAAATCTCCAAAGACATCTTGATACGCCTATGGAGGTAAGCTATCCCTTAAAAACATTGTCAGCACTCAAATCTCAGCACTTGCTGCCAGCGATTAACACAAAACTTTTGCTATAGGGATTTTTAGGCAATGACTGGGTTAGAGGCTGAATCATCTCATGGTTAAAGTAGCTGAGGGTTGGGAGGGAAGGAAATCTAGAGTCTGGAACATACTTTTCTGCAGGAATGTCTGTGCTTTTAGAGGTATGAGACTTTGAGGCCATTTAATTTGTCTGGTGTATAAAACAAGTGTCTTTCACCAAGAGGATGGGAAAAAAGGTACAAGCCAGCCTCTTGCTGTCAACAGTTAAATTTGCCTTTGAAACAGAGCTGAGGTTCTGCAATCTCAAATGGCCTCAGCCATCTCTGTGTTCCTCCTGAGCCTGACGTGCAGAGCCAAGCATCCCCCGCAACTAGATACCTTTCAGAGCCCAGTCTGCTAAGTGTGGTCTGAAGTCAGATGAACTGACACTGTTTTCTCCTATCCTGTCACTGAAAAGAGCCTGGGTCCATCTTCTTTACACCCTCCCTTTGGGTATTTATGTACATTGAGGAGAACATGACCAGACCCAGCACGGACCCCTAGGATTCCCCTGCTGCTGGCCACTGGCCTCTGACTAGACTTCGTACCACTGATCACCATCCTCTGTGTACAGCTGTTAAGCCAGTATTCAATCCACCTCACTGCCTGCTTATCAAGCCCATAGCTTCAAAGCTAGTGTTTTAAGTACCTTAAATGTGAGAATGCCACTCATGGTGCCCGATTCTTGCACAGGTGCCTGATGATTCCCATGTTTAGGAAGCTGTTGACATGTTGGCACGGCATGTTGCTCTGTGATCTAGTCTTTACTCCCTGGATTGTTCTACGTTTTATCCAGAAACTATGTGATGTAAGAGACTTCTGTCAGTCAGGAATTGGCGATTAGGTCCTCTCACAGATATTTTAGTGGCCTCAGATTTTTTTTTCAGTCTTTACTCCACAGTAGTTTTGTTACAAAATGAAGGATAGAAAATATGTCCACTTGCATAGTGGGCAGTACAGTGATTCAAGTGCTGGGAGTATGAGTTTCCAGGTATCCCTCTCACAAGAGAGACTTTAGCATTCTGCTAAATCATGAGCTAATCTCTGCAGGGTTTGCCTTGGTGCTTGAGTATTTTATCCAGAAATCATGACACTTGTGTTGAAATTAATAACTCAAAAATCTTAAGTTTGCATTAGTCAATAAACACAGGCAGAAACAGAACACCTCATCCCTGCCTGAAGCCATGGCATCCAAGTAAGAGGGTAATGATGCATACTGTAAGCCATACAAACTGATCTGCCTTGACACACCCCACCCAGGACCTCAGCACCTGTTTAACATAAAAGCCCTGGGAGTGTTGGCATGAGCTGTTTATTTGCATCTCCACATAAGATATAGGCAAGGGTTCAGGATAATGACTAAATCCTGTCTGAATGTGCTTTAGGTGCTAGAAAAGCACAAGCTAGTCTCACAAGTTTTCCATCATATCAGATATGAGCTAAGAAACAAGTAAGGTTCCTGACAGTTAAAGGCCCAGAGGTGGGCTCACAGCAGCAGGTTGAAACAGTGGCTTTTTACTCCAGACATCTTCCAAAACAAGTTCGGTGTGAAGCTTTTCTAAGTAATACCTGACAGTTGGATGCAGAAAAGTAGGAAGCCTTCCAAGTGAAGTACCCGAGGTGATTAGGGAAAAAATGTAATTTGTACAAAGATAATTTAGTCAAGGCACTGAGTGAAATAGTTCTGCAGTTAAAAAATGTACCTTCAGAATGTTAATAGATGTTCTGGTCTGGGTCTCAAGTCTCACAGCTCAGCCAAAGACAGTGAACTTTAACGATGCAATAGAAAGATGTTTGAGGGGAGGGGGATGGGTTCATTTCTTTTGTTTTCTTTCACGTATAGATACTGCAGCTAGAATCAACACATGACACTAACACTAGATTTCTCTAGACTGGTGAAAGCATGAGGGGCAGCAAGTCACCTGGGACAAATTTTTTGTGATCAAGTGCTGTTTCAAGGTTTCTCAGCCTTAGAATAATAACAACCAGGTTATTAGTATTCGCCTAATTTAAATCATATGTTTCTCTTCACATCACAGAGAGTGAACTGGGACCCTCACTCAGTGCCATCTTGCAGGTATTATGTTTGTGACACAGGGCACTGTCCACTGCAACTGAGCTGAGATTCACTAAGTAACACCTCCAAAGCAGTTAAAAGCTTATGAAGACTTTCTCAGTGCTCTTGGTTTAGCCCTGACTTTGTCAAAGTCTTCTCTTATAGAATATTTTGATGAATAAATATTTTTCAGTAATATAACAGCTCTGTAAAAGTATTCTGCAAGTATCCAAGCAGCTACACATCAAATTGTCTGATCTGATTACACTTATCCACCCTGCAGAAATACCAGTCTTTTCTAATGTCTTTAGCAGAAACTGGACACAGGTGCTCAAATTTTCTTTTCTGCTTCTGAGGTAGACGGCTCAAACCTCGCAAAATAGAAATCTTTTTGAACAGACAAGCTTGGTATCAGGCTTCCAATTTCAGTTTACAAATATGGACTGCTCCAAGAAACTGTAACAAGAAATTATAGGAGTAGCAATGAAGGTCTGATATAAAAAAAACCAATGGATCCAATTCATAAAGATGAGTCCCAAAGATTATGATGTGGAGCATCATCTATGGGGACAAATCACAGTGGATGTAATCCACTTAAAAATATCAAAGTGCTTGAGAAAAGATGACAGAATCATGAGTGTTTCATCTCACATGTGAGGAAGCAGTGACATTAAAAAGAAATGGGGATTTGTGCATTCTTGCACTTAGATAACATCAGAAGCCAGTCTAGACCCAAATCTGTGATCCACAGATTCTGTCCATATGCTTTACTCATAAATAAATATGTCATATTCATTTTTTATTTACTTGTAATAAGCAGATGCAGTTATTCCAAAATGAATATGAAGTCAATTAACATAATTCAGAGGAAGGAAGAGATTTAACCAGGAAGAGCTGTTCATAATTAAAGGTATACTTTACTTTAATACATATATACTTTTATTACTTCTGAATTGATCATCAAAGGATCTGCAAACTCATCTACAAGACAGATCAAAAATTACTGGGAGAAAGGAATCAGGAAATAATTGGTAATAAAAGACAAGTTTAAAAGGCTCCCAAGGTTTTGGTAGGCTATTTATGAACTGAAGGACTGATAAAATAGATCTCAAAATCATTCACCATTAGTTATTCAGCCTACTTCAGAATTGTTTTACTAGGATTAGGAGGTACTGCAAATTCTAAACCTGCCACTTTGGCTCCTGTGATTTATTAGACACCCATTGTTTTTAGGCGTTAGGATGCAGCTGCAAAGCGATGATTCAATGCAAATTAAATAGCTCATGTCATACTCATCAAATTAGTGCTGTTCAATGCAACATTAACTACTTGAAACCATCATGTTAGCTCATTTTTAACAGAGGCAGGTACCCTCTGCATCTCCACACGTCTCTTTTATGCTGGGGATTCGGGAAGGGCCGTGAGGGAGGGAGTCACAAATGGCTCTTTCTTTTTGACAGTCCCAGCCCTTACCTGGGAGCCCTGCACTACCAGGGTACTTATGCTTCCCACAGGAGCAGAGGATGGAGCCACACCACCTCCTGTGCTGCTGGCAAGGTTGCAGCCAGCACCAAGGGAAAGCGCAATCAGGCTGCGAGTTGGCAAGCCACCTAAAACTGCTCGTTAATTAGGTCTCTTCTTCTAACTGCTAACATAAAAAATATTAAATTATTATAACATATGATGTATGCTTTTACATTAAAACTTTTTAAACTGGTTAACTTTGGTTTTACATTATAATATCACAGACAGACCCTAAGAACTATTCAAGATTAACACTTCTAAAGCCTTGGAAAGCACAAAAATGATCAAATTATTGTAGGAAAGAGTGTAGATCTGCAGAATAAAATAAGGTTAACATTTTCAGTTAATAAACCTGGACATGACCAAGGCAAAGAAATAACACTTTGCAGAAATTAAATTTATAATTTTAAAATATTTATCTGTGTGAATATATTATTTATTTATAGTAAATAATAAGTCAAATTAAACTTCTCACAAAGCCAAACTTTGCATAATTCTTATACTTCTAAATATTGATATTAGCAAAAATATTAATAAAATTTCTTCTGCCTATAAAATATTTTTCTAAACTTTTTTCTCTACAATATGAGACTTGTGTGCACATTTTTACCCTGTGTCCACTGGTTAGTTATTTCATCTACATTGTATGAAATACAATTTTTAAGTTCTAGATTAAAGCATACTTTCTCCAAGAAAAAGTGGTTATGTCAAACTTTTCAAAACTCAAGGAGACTTCACTAATGGCATATAAAGACCCTTGCAACCTACACACATTCGTTATCTCGTTTACAAACATTTTGTGAACTGCAAGGTTTAATTGCCAACATTGTTCCATTACTAGAAACCGTGTTTCCTTCACATATCAAAGCTAACCACTATACACTTACATTATAATTCAAATTCTCTTATAATTGCTTCAGAATCTAACAGAGCTTTAGTAACAAAAATTATAATTGGTTTCAACAAAACTTATAATTGCTTTCTACCCTTCTTATTTTAAGAAGCCTTCTCTAAGAAGTTTATAAACAGGAAGTTCAGTACTGCCACACAGATCACTGCCTTGGAGTCTAGAGCCAGAAAAGCCTAATAAGTCATCACTTCTGCCTTATATGTGTGTGTGCTTATGTGAGCGTATAAACATAGTGTGGATATATCTGTATATAAAATGTTACAGAATTTCCCCCTCTGCTGCCCCCTTCTTCCCACCAGCTTGCATAAAACTGGAAAAATTTCTCTAGAAAGGTGCCAGTCCTCATATGAAGACTTGCTGGAGACTCTCTTTGTGTCTGATTAGTCTGTCTTCAAGCTTAACCATCTGGCTTATATCCAGTTTGGATATGCCTGGTCTTAAGTCCTCTCTCTGCTAAATAAAAAGCCCTTTTGGTATATGGTATTTTCTCTTTAGGAAGATATTTATTCACTCTGTCCAAGCTTCCTCTAAAGCCTTTTAATAATCCAAACATGCTGACTTTGTAGCTTTTTCACTGCAGGATGTTTTTTCCTACTTTCAAACCAATTTTCAGTTCTTTTCTATCCCTCTCCACAATTCAATGTTAGGAAAAAATATTGGATATAGAGACCAAGTGTACAGGTCTGCTGCCAGTCTTCAGCATCTTGTCAGAAGATGAAACTACCACCCCTATTTCAACTCATATTTCACTCTTCACATGTGAAAAGAACAAAAGCAATTGCCGCTAAAGTGTTCTCCCAAAGGCCTTTAAAAATATATTCCATTGTGATAACATATGATTGCCCTGTGCTCTATAGGGTAGGATAATCATGGAAATATAGAACATTAGCAATAGCCCTATCTCTTCTTCTCTTCCTAACAGTACTCTGCACATAAAGCTTTTAACTTAGTTAGAGGATTTTGAAGTATGCTCCAAGGGTTTTTCTAAAACATCACATGATCCAGATGCTCTGTGCATTGCTCTAGGCTAGATGTCTACTTTACAGTCACCTGCAGTCTTAAGGAACTGAATTCAATGGCTCAGGCACATCTTTCCAATCCTATTTACCCATGGCTTCAGCTGAAGACAAGTGTTTACCCAAAGCAATCAGCCCTGCCACAGCCTGAAAGGCAGAATGCTGAAAGCTAAATCACCAGCATCAAAACCAGTTAAAGATTAAGTTTACATTAACATTCATTTTTATCTCTATTACATGTGATGAAACATAACTATAACATTAACATTAGCCTTCACCGTATATTTTTAAAGTACATTCTTTGAAGCAATTAAAATTACATTTAACCAGAAGAGAAGCATGGGCCTCACCTCACCATTACCATAGCAACACAAAAGAGCAGTAAAAGGGGTGGAAGGCTCTCATTCTCAATAAATAACATGACACAGAAGGGATAAGCCAAAGGATTCACTCTCACCTCACACAAGTGAAAGCAAGGATGATTTGAGTAGAAGGCAAGAAGGGAGGAAATAGATCAGTTTAGGACATATATCTGGACTGAGCTGAAGTTTCTTCATTCCTCACATTTACAAGCCCCAAAAAACACTGCCTCAAGAAACAGAAAGGAAAATAATCCCATGGGTTGCACCTGATTGAGAGTTGCCTCCAACAAGTAGATCTACAAGCTACAGCTTCCCTGTCTCATGTTCCATCACTACAAATATCTGGTTGCTCCTATTATGCCAATGCACTGAGTGTTGCTGAGAGCTGGGGTTAACAGAGTGTTAGTTTTGCATTACAGCACTTTCAAGACACACTGTACATGGCTAATTCACTGTCAGTTATTTTCAAACGTAACATCTGCTCTTGGTTTATCTCTCCAGACAAAAGCTGAGGTCACAATTGCAATAATGCTTTTTTTATTGTTCCTGTAAAGATCTGGGGCTTTTCTCCTAATTACCTCGGGTGTGTTCTTGTGAGGCACAAATATTAGAAAACTTTACATAAGGTGAGTCAGAAAATTATAAACCAAGAAGGAAAGTGCAAATTCTATCCATAGTTTTCACATCCCACAGTTTTGAAGGGAAACTGGCAGCTGCCCCCAATGAGAAAAGCAGCTTAGGTTAGCTGTGCAGTATCGTATCCGATGGGGCTACCACAGTACAGCTATAGAAATTGTCAGGAGGAGCAGGAAATCCAATTTCATTCCCTCCTCTCTCGTCATGAGATAAGAGAGTTCTGCTATTGCAGGCTAAAGATTACTGATCATTTCCACATGCACACCCATGTCATGCTCTTTTAACATTCTCATATGAGCACTGGAGATAAACTCCATAGCAGGAGAAGTTAAAAACAGACTTGCCCAACTGCAGCAAGAAGGAACAGAAAAACAATAGCTGTAGCAAGAACAATAGGAACAGCTAAGTTATTTAAAAATGATTTGGATGGGACACACTTTGAGCATCAATCAAATGGCGACAGGCACGAATGATTCCAGCCATTTAATTTTTCTTCACTTCTGACTCACTTGTACCAGGCCACTTTTTCCCCCTGTTGTCAGCAGGGTAGCACCTTATCACTGCCTGGGGACTCAATGCATTACATCAATGTAAAGGGCAAATTAGACTCACCACCACAACCCTGTATAGCTCCTCCATTTAGTCTGCCAGCAATTCAGTGTTGATGATGACCATATCTTGTTCTAGCCAAGTGCTTGTCCCCTAGGACCTGACAGGAGGCCAATACCTAATGTCACATGGATGATGCAGATAAATAACACCCATTTATCTCAGTTCCTGTATGCCCAACTCAAACCTTGGCTGTATTATTGACAAAGTTATTGCCCCTCTTAACTTACATCACTGAGTTCTACAAAGTAGTAAAGGCATCCTAGGGGTGGACATTTTGCTTCATTGCTACCAACAACCCAATGATATCAGTCTTGTAGCTGTAACTTGTGTAAGATCCTCCAACACCTCTCTGAGACAGCAACAAATAAGGACATTGAAAATTCAAGATCACCTTAACTACAACAGTGTTGCAGGTGAATATGCCTTTCAGCCTCTGTTATTCAAAGCTCTAGGAGTTGTGAAATGAAAATTGGGTTGGTAGCCTGGTGTTAGGGTGATCATTATGCAAGTTGACAAGTAAGGTCCACTCCTTCCTCAGTGGTATTTCAAATCTTTATGTTTAAGGTTAAACAACTGAACAATAACATGCCACCTAACATAAAACTATACTTCACTTTTGCAGAACATAATATGGGCTAATAACTTAGACTAAAGCTGGGGTCTTAGATGTGTTCATTATTGAATGCAATTGTTCAACTAGTTAACTGTGAGTCTGAATGCCTATAAAAAGTGTATTTGGTTATGTAAAAATTATGAAGAAAACAAACCACATTCATCAAACACATAAACTGTCACCATTTTAGAAATCTAAGCAGGCTGAAAAACAAAAGGGGAAATGATGGTTCACAAATAATTTGCTGGCTGAGGGAAAACTAATGAATAATTTACTTGACAAACATCATCATGTAATGGAAAACATATTCACAAATCTTCTTAATTGATGGGAAAAATAATTGAATAAAATCTGCAAAAAGAATGTGACAAATTAAAATGAAAATCCCTTGTATGGTTTAAAGTTTTCTTAGGGTAAGATATTATAGCTGCAAATTCAATTATCTGGGGTAAGGACCGCAAAAACACAGAATCACATTCCTTTGTTATTGCTAGGACAACGAGATGCTCAATGTTTCACTGACATTGCACAGATTTAATAGTCAGAAGGCATTAACAGGTTTTGCTTTCATAAAGTGCTGTGAGATGAAACCCTTCAGTCACCCTCCCAGTTGTCTAGCAGGAGTAAGCTCTCACCTTCCAGCTCTGCAGTGACTCCCAGTCTTCTTCCTGCCTGAGTTCTGTGTTGTCAGGGTTTGGTCATGTTGCTAAATGCAAGAATTTCAATATACATGGCCAAGTGGCCAAGGAAAGGACCATTTCTGACTTGGCTGGGCTACTGGGCGCACTCTGCAATACTCTTACGTAGTTTGAGAGCCAGGTGGTCACATGGAGGTGATGGGATCACTGGTTTTGCTTGGGTGCTCTTCTGTACAAATTCTTTACATCTTAGACAAAAAAGAGGCAGGAACCCAAGACTACTAAGGATTTGAGATTTGCCTTGCTATACCTCTGCTCCCTGGTCCTCCTCTGCTCCACCAGTCTTCAGATGGGCAGAGATGTAATACATTCTGTTAGCTCCCTCTTTTCTGGTGCATGGCAGTTCATCTAAGTGTTTACGAAGTCTTTCCTTGTTTGTCTGTGAGTATGTGAAGAAATGCAAAAGATCTGAAGCAGTGCCAGCAACAACTGCATTTCACAGGAAAACAGTGTCCTTTGCTCTGCAGAGAATATGCGTCTATGAGTTTGCTTTTGATGCACTCACAAACATCCCCACACAGACTGCGTTCCATAGCCTTTATTCTTTACTACTGCTGTAGGTAAATAATAATATTTTTTTTTTATTTGTTGAAGTATATATTCATCTGCAATGGGTAGCTATTTTTCCACATGATCCATTAATTTCTACTGGATAAAGCACAGCATCAGCACATATGTGCTGTGTCAAACAGCTCTTTCCTCTCATATTTCTCGTTTAATTAATAATCTAATTTCTCAGTTTGCTGCCACTATTTTTCAATGACCTTTAGTCAAAATCACATCAGTATCTATTTTATCCTATTTTGCACACACTAAAAGAATCTCCTTTAAAGTATGTCTGGTTCCTTTCTGATTGCTCTTTCCCAGTTTGAAATTTTGAAGGGGGTGAAAGCAGAAAGCAAAAGGGTTTAATCCGTGTAGAAGAGACTGTTTTATCTGTATCCTCTGGAATGTATTCAACATTGTACAACCCGAGGAAGTGTGTGCTCTTAGAGACAGAAATCATGCACAGGTCGAAGAGAGGACACAAACACAATACTTCGTGGTGCTCTGCACCTACTGAGTTTAAGGCAATGCAGGGAGGTTTCAAAAATATTTTGGCACTGACAAATGCAGCAGTAAAATTCTCAGACATCTCATAAAGACGAGAGTTGGAAGAGCTCTTGTCACTTAGAAAATCTTACTCTTAATCTCTGAATGTCTCAGTTACCAAGTAATAAAACAGGATACCCCCTCTTGATTATCAGTTCTTGATGATAATAGAAGTTTTANGGGGGGGGGGGGGGGGCATTTTTAGATGAAGTTAGTCTCATTTTATTTACATACTTCGAGATGCCAGGTTTCTTCAGCTTTTACTGATCTTGGACTCAGCAGTTAGATATCACGAATTTCCAAGTATTAGGCCCCAGGCCAGAAAATCACCCACTATGCATAACATGTGCTGCATTCCATTCCTTAATTATAATTAATTACATTTAAAAGTTTGCTACATGCTAAAATTCTAATCTTGGGACATTTTACCCTGGGTCATCCTAGACATAAGATTCTTCTAGTCTCTATAAGCTGTGGTGTATTGTAATTTTGTCATTCTGTTTCTGATTTACAAAAGATTTTGCCCCTAGTGGTCTGTGCTAAATTAACAGTAAATACTCCTATATGATGTTTCAGACCTCAGAAAACATCTGAAAGCATAAAATCTGTGTTTAGATGTTTCTCCCTCTCCAAGCTCCAGTGCAGCTTACACAGGAGCCAAGAGTCTATTTGTCCTCGCTGAAAACTTTCACCAGTCTCTTGTAAATCTGATGTAAGACCAGCATTCTGAACATTTTTTAAAGTACTCAGAGTAAATTGTGCTCAAAATGGTGGCACTGCAAGACATCACGAAAACAGTGGCTGAGGAGTATTGAACAGTTCACTGTCTTTCTTAGAAGACAATGCAGGAGACTGAAATACTGCACAGAGGGACCTCCAGGACCTCTAGAGGTAGGCAGCAAGTCTAAAGAGAAGACCTGAAGACCTACAGGTAACGTCTTCTGTTCTTTACCCTACCTGTGAAGTACTCCTTGTGGTTCTGTGGCTCTCCATTTTCTGGGAAATGGGAAAATTCCTGTTCTGGAGGATTTATCCCAGGGCACAATATGGAAATGACAGATTTCACTTCAACAAAGCATGAGTGCAGGCAGACTTGTTAGTACTGCCTCAGCATTGGCCCTACACACAGTGGTGTCTGAAATGCAGGCGGGTGTCTAAGCTCAGGTATAATATCTGCCAGATATCTATGAACCATTCCTGAGATGGTTAAGTATTCCCAGACTCTCTATGAAGGAGGAGAAATCTACAGAGATGTCTCAGAAACATCACACTGAGGCAACTGGACCCAGCAAAACTAGCACTGGAAGAGACTATTGCTGGCAGCAAGCTGTTTCCATGAACAGCCATTGTGGTGTGTCTACAGCCAAGATTCAGAGGGCAACAGTTAAAACAGAGACACACATGTTGGTTCAGCAGGAAAACGATGTGCTCAGCAAAGTTCCAACACCCGGGGTAGCCGCAAGCAGGCTGGGCGAAGGAAAACCTCCAACATTTCTGCAGAAGTTGTTACTCTACCACCTTTATAAATCAAAACAGCTCTTTGGGAGCTGGATGTATGTGAATCATAAAAATCCTGCCAATTGGGTTTTGCATTGGGGTGAGACTTGGTATCCTACTGGCTGTTTGATTTTCTTATTAAAATTGTAAAGTTCTGTACCATGTTGGTTTTATTTTATAGATGGAAAATGTTAGCCTAATTAATGTTACTGCAAGGAACATTAAGGTTATTAGTATTCAAGCTTTCAGGCATAAAATAAGCATCGGTTTGAATAAGGAAGAAATCTTCTGGAATACAGAGATACAATTGTTTATACGGGGGAAATGTTACACCTTTTGATGAAGCATTAAGATCCAGCTGCTGTCAAAGTCTAAATGGGCTGTGGATATGTTACAGCATGGCTGTTTTTACTTCCTTTGGCAGCAATTTATCCTCTCATCAGACATCCACTTAACAAGCAATTTTTTCGCTCTTAGCAAACAACAGCAATCTAACATGTAAAAGATCCTATCCAGGTATTATGGTTGATTTCATAAATGGTTAATGCCTGTAGCTCTAAAGAAGTGATTAGTAAACTAAAAGCTGCTAATGGAAAGCCCTGAGCAGAGATCTTGACAGAGATCAGATTCCATTTAAAACAAAAAAGCCACAATGATTTCTTCCCACACACTCAAGATGAATTTGAGAAATAAAGGTATCACAACAGGGGTACATTTAAATTGGACTGGCTTCTGAATGCGCTCAGAATACCAAGACAGTGGTGGCACTGGATGAAAGAGCTACACTACTGAGAACAAACACACACATAAGAGAGCACATACAAAATTACATCATAAACTTGGACAGAGCTGCACTGTCATTCTGTGCTTTCAGCAAAGGGCAGAAGTGCAGCCCCGTTGGGCTGGGTACACTGTCGAACAGAACCACAGAAAATCTGGTGACAGTGTTCTCCCCTTTCATCTCACCCTAGCCCAGCTTCTTTGTTTAATACTAGACACCACAAAACCCCCTTCCTACACAGTGTGGTCTGGATACAGTCCTTGACAATTACCTGATTTTAACTGTGTTACTGAGAAGGAGTATCTCTTGATTTCAGATTGCTTGATGGCTTCATCACTAGTTGCCTTGAGCAGTTTTCCATAAAATATGTAATTTCTAGTGTCACACTTCCAGCGAGTGCAGTTATAAACCTAGATTCTCATTTCTTCTCAGACACAGACAATCATTCTAAATGCTTCCTGCTCCCTGTTGCAGATAGTTACTATACCTCACCTTGGAGGGAAGTAAAAGAGATTAGTAAAAACTTAGGGAACATTTTTTATCTATTTACATGAAAGCTGTTACAAAAATACAGAACTGATTTCAACATTACAGAACTACTACCAACACTTGATTATTATATCTGTGTTCTTTATTTCAAAACACCTTTGAACACAGACACATATCTCAAGTTGCTCTAAATTTGTGTCTGGGTGACAGTAAATCCAAACAGTGAGAAGAATTAGAAATCCCAGCCTGCATTCTGTCTTGTGTCTCCCAAGTTTGCCCCATTGTCCTCATTCTTGGCAACATCTGCAAACTTCAGCAGTTTGAAATGGCATGCTTTTTTGGGTCTCTTACACCCAAGGGAAAGATAAGTGTGGTCCTCATCTTGCTGACTTTTTCTAACTCTTATCTTTCACTGACATCCCCTGTGTCCTATAAGTCTTCAAGATAATCTTTAATCCATGTCACAAGTCCCAACCCTTATGTCAAGCTCACTGACTTACCTGATCAATCTTTTTGACCATCTTTTTTTCCCTTTGCTGTACCCTTAGCAAACTATATAAATATCCTTCACATTTCACCCTTGTCTCCTCCTTCAAGTAAGGTATTTAGGGGACCTGGGATCTCAAGTGCATAGGCCTTTTTTTTTTCCTGGGAAAGCTCTTTTTCCAAGCTGTTCTATAATTATGCCCATGATAAGTATTTTTATCTTGTATTTTCAAACAGGGACTCAGAGTCAGACTTCTGACTGATGCTTACTTTGTGTGTGACCTTAGATAAGTCAGCAAGCCACTGCTTCAGTTTGTCATTTTGTACAATGAAAATAGAAACCACAAGTTTCAGAATTAGAGGAATTAAATAACCATCTTGATATATCTTTAAAAGAAACTCTGAGAAGTTAGAAAACAGGAGAACAGCTTGTTCTGACTATGAGACTCATTGAGATGCTGCAGATTGATTTCGGTAGGAAATTAGAAGTCCAAACGAGAGATCAGAGTCAAGATTATTTCGTGTATCGAAATTCAAGTTCTGTACTATTTTGCTTGCCATATAGATGGGGTAATTGAAGCACAGTAACTGATTTCTCCCAAGTCACCTAGGAGGACACTGGGAGAGAGAGGGAGAGAAATTAAATTCCAGTTTGGAAAATTTCACATTCATCAGATTATATTCCCTAGTAAAATGTATATTTTCCTGGCAATCACTAAGCAAAATACAAAGAATCTGAGCTGCCAGCCTTGACCCAGATTATTTCTTTGACACTGTCCAATAATTAATTTCTTTCCTGATGAAATATTAGAAATCTTAAGCTCCTAAAATGACTATACCTTTTTGGCATCACTAAACCTCAGAATTGCACTTCTCCATGAATAAGGAGCATATGGTCATTAAAACAATACAGCGTTTGACAGGGGTGTAAATGTTAACACAGAGAATTCCTACAGCTCCTCAGCACTAACAACACTGACTGTCACTACTGTCATTTGTAACGTTCTGAAAGAGGCAGCTTGGTCCCCATTATACATCTATGCATTTATATTGCATATTTATAATGCATTTGAACCATTGTGTGTGTGCAAATTATACAAACCATTTAGCATCATCTTTGTATTTCTTTCAGTTCAACTCATAATTTGGCATTATTTTAGGCATTCTACAGCTTTGCTGTACACGGATTCTCATACAGAGAGAACTTCAAAGAAGTCATATTACTAGAACTCCTTCTAGTAGTCTCTTTTTCAAGCTGCCTTGGCTTTGAGTGCCTACCCCATGAAGCAAGGTTACAGCAATATTTGAATAACAACCTTTTTGCAGCCAAACCCCTTCTCCATACGTGGAGGGGATCACGCACTGCACAGAGCCCATTTATTGCATTGCCATCAGCCACCAGCTCCAAGGAGAAGCAGCATAAAGACACAACTGGAAGAGACAGGAAGAAAGAGGGCAAGTCCCTGCACAAGGCCACATACCAAAATGCATCAGAGAAGCAGAAACTCTCAAGAATTTCTCCAGGGAAATGCCTCTCTCCATTTACTTTCTTCTATGTCCCAAAGACTGACCTAAAGAGCAGGTTCAGATAGAGATGAATCACTGGTTATGAACCTGAATCAGAGAGAGGGTTTTCAGAGGCGGTAGGAAGGGTCCAGCAAAATAGTGGTGCTCTGATAAGCAGCTTGTTCTGCAGGAGAGAGAAAATTCTTGATGCTTTTCCTCTATATTTTTTGAGTTTTTTTCACTAATCTCAAAAGCTTCAGTGCTCACGTTCCCTCATGGCATGTCATCACTGAGAGTCCTCCAGCTAGGAGAGCAGGCAGCACTGTCCATCAATGCCATTCTCAGAATCAACAACAGGGACACATGCAAGGAAGAAAACAGCTACCCAGAAAGCATCTAAATCCTTTTCCAGACATGCAAGCAAAGAGGCAGAGAGCAAAATGCGTAAAAAGAACAGTGGTCTTCGAATTAGCTGGCAGTCAGAACCAGCCAAATCCAGCATCCAGATGTTTCTCTAGTTCAGGAGCACCTTCACAGGGGAGCCTGGGCTCCAGCACAATCATGAGTTGTTAGTTCAAAAAACTTGATTTCTTCTTTCAGAAGAGCAGCAGCTCCAGGGAAGAATGACTTTACAACGAATCAGGACACCTTGAGAAATGTCCTTCATTTGATTTAGTCCAATGACAATACTCTTGGGAGCTGTCATGCAAAAAGACAGATGGGAGGGAGAAATGAGACAAATGTTTGCAACAGGGAGTTTTTTACAGTGTTGAAATGCTTACTGAAGTGCTTTACTCTTATAAAATGTAGTCAGCAGTCGCAGAAGCTTTTCTTTTTCTTTCCCCCTTTTTCCCAAGTAACCTGGTACTCACATTAATTACTACTATCACCAGCCTTCTGGGTGCAGTCTTGATCTCAAAGACAGCAACTTTGGTAATACACCCTGGGGAAGCTATGAAATAGCTCTTAGGTGTATAAATTTAAAAATAAAATCAAAGTTCAAATAATTTATCCATATTTTCCCAGCAGGAGTTTATGTCAGGTAGGAAAACCGCCATCTTTCTGCTTTGGTTTGGCTTTTTAGCTGTGACAGCTCATTAAGACCAGTACTTTCTTCACTACAGTCACTCTGTATCTCAGATTCAGCCATCACTCCAAAGGCTTGGCCTCAGTAAGCAGACAAATGTATGTGGATATACATTTGCAAGCTCCTTTAGCTTGCAGGTTTCCTGGACTGCAGAGTTATCCTTTCTTGCCACACAGAAAACCACTTAACTATCCGCTCTCTTGTCTTTAGGAACCCCCTGTATGCCACAGATAACAGCTACCTTTGCTTTTAGTCACAGACTAACTGATTCCTGCCTAGTCCTAGATCAAACCTTCCCTTTTGAGAGGGAAAAAAGCACCATTTCAGTTCCCATACTTGCTCCCATGCTCAATGTGTGCCTATCTACACCTGGTGACCTGCACCATGCTCATTGCTCAGAAACGTCTAAAACTTATTTCTAGAATGTGCCTTTGAGTCTGTGTGGAGTCAGCTTGTCCCAAGAAAGCAGAACTGGGCCCTAGGAACAGTCTGGAAATGGAGGGTGAAAAATTAACTGCAGGAGTTACTCAGCATTTTGTATGAGTAGACCTTTATAGTAGCTGACAGAGACCTGCTTTAATAATGGGAAGAGGTGCCTAAAACATCTGTAAGCATCAAGGCATTTCTTTATTCTGCATCCTCCACATTTTGCACTTTTCACCTGCTGCATCTAGAAGAGATTTTGGAGTGTATTTAGTAGGTAATTACCCTGGAACTGCAGATGCAGTTATAAAATGTGAAACTGGCCATATTTTCACTCTTCCTCTTTATGAATAGCCACAAACTATCCCCTGTCCAATCAACAGCCCTTAAACCTGAGTGATGATATGTGACCAGCTCCGCTGAAGATGTTATCCATTCATGCGAGAAATAAGCAGACACAATTGTTGGCGATAATTAGTTTGCACTCCACAGACCCGTCACGATCCTTGGCACTGGTAGGCACTTAACGAGAGTGCGACAGCCTGTTATTCTGAGAGCAGGGAGCTTCTGCACGCACCAGGCCGTGCAACAAACGCTCAGCGTTTTCATTTACTTGCTTCTCATGAGAGCCACTTTGCACAAGGTGTAGCCAAAGGCTGGACTTCACGGCTGCTCTCTTCAAAAGAAGCATTCACACCTGCTCACAGGGAAATGCAGGTGTGAATTTGAAGTAAATCCCGAAAAACTGGTGTGGCTATTCCAGGTGTACATCAGTGACAAACTAAAAATAGCTTCAGACATTCAAAAATACTCTTCTTAGCTGAAATGACAATCTTTCATATCTGTCACGCTATTGATAGAGCTCCTGAATGTCACGGTGGATGACAGCGAACATGAAAGGTAATAAGGAGATTTTCTAATTTCCATTTCTTATCCCTTCACATTTTTAATTTCTCAGTGTGACAATGAATGTTTCTCAGTCAACATCCCAAATTTTTAGTCAGTTTTAGTTTCCATTTTTCCCATATGAACAGTTACACTGCTAGTTCTTAAACTTTTGCTGACATTTTGTGTCACAAAAACTTTGTTTAAAATGGATCTCTCATTGTATATAATGGATACAATGGCAAGCTTCGTTTAAAGTGGATATCTTATTTCAGACCATTACAAAGTTCTATACACCCTATTTGGGCTTACACATTACATTAAACTTATAACCAAATCCTCATCCAGACAGTATAAAAACAATGGCTTGCAAATGCCAGTGTTGCCAGATTTTGGTACTTCTTACCATGGTTATATTTTTTCCTCATGGTACTGCTTCTAAATAAAAGAAAAGAACATGTTGAAAATAGTAAAAAGGTTCTTGACCATTTTGGACCAACTCAATTATAGGGAGTATTGCATGGAAAACTGAAGCTTTTTTTTTCCTCTGAGGTGTGACGCAAGAGGGAAACAGGTTTTTATTTTTAATTGTCAATAGAGACAGCAGGCATTCTTCTAAACTCAAAACCAGAGCTCAACACAGGCTAGTAGCATATACAGCAGGAGCACTACACTTCACCTCTTGGAGGGGGCAGCATGAGACCCTTGTAAAACATAGCATTTTGGAATTGGGCAAGCAACTCCGGGGAAATACTAAAAGGCAACAACAAAGGAAAAATAATGAAAGTCGTAATGTTATTTTAAGGAGCCTACTACATGCTGATACTCCTGATCATAAAAGGATCCTCATTGCACTGAAGAGATTTGTTTCAAACCTCCCTCTGCAGGAAAGCCATTATGATGATATAACAGGTCCAGACTCCTGTAATTTATAAGATATGTCCAAGCTGTGAAAAAATGAAACATTCTACAAATCAGTTTAATGGAGGTCATCATAGAAATGATCTCTGTGAACTTGAAACTGTCTGACTAAGCATGGTGTGCTGTGGCTTATGATTGAGCTGCACAACTGTGTGAGGGGTTGGTGGCCACAAAAAGGCTTTAACTACTTTGCCCTCATTTTGGGGTTCACGGTGTTGGTATTACATCCCATGAAACCCACAAAGTTTCAAGTACATACCCCCAAAGCTAAATTATCAACAATGAGTAGTTCAGAACCTTAATAACAGTACGGCATCTACCCATCTTAGTGCTGCTTGTGCTTTCCAGCCTGCCGCAACAACATCTGTCAGGCCGGTGCCCATGAGCATGCAGACCACAGAGAATACAAACGTGAAAGCTCAGTCCTCAAACATCTTTAGATGTCAGTGAGCTCAGGGCCAGGTATCATGTCAAAATGAAGAACAAGGAAAAGATTTTTTTCACACAGTAATTTTGCTAAAAGAGTGCAGGTGTACAGGTATAACTGAGATAAAAATTTAGCTTTCAAAGTACTGTCTGCAAGGAGTTAAGGGACAGTCTCCTTCAGCTTAAGAATTCAACTAATACTTTGAAATTAAAGAGTTTTCTGTTTTAACTTCAGAAGCTTTGATTTGCCTTAACTTATAAAGGAAAACTCTCTCCATTTGACTGAGCCCCCACTTCAAACACAGTGAGCACTGACAGCCATTCAGAGAATACACATACTAGTAAACTTTCTTTCCATGGCAAGAGGAACTGCACAGCACAGGTCAACAAAATCTGCAAAGCTATTCAGTTACATTCAGTTTGCAAATATAATTTCAAGAAATATTTGTCTTTTCCAAGATCCTAGAGAGGTTGTTTAGTTTAGGAAGGAGAACACAACCATCTGCTGGGAGACAAAACAAGCAGCTTTGAAGCAGCCTGAACTCCCCCTGAGAAGCTCACTCTTCAAATATCAAAAGGCACTGGGTTCTGGGTATGGTTTGCAGGGTAAGATTTTCTCAGTTTGATGTTCTCCAAACTGAAGAAATCAACTCTCAAACCTCACTTACAAGGCCAAAAACGTAATAGCCAGATACCTTATTGACTTTTTGTTGTTTAGAATGCCTTGGCAGGAATTTGATCTTATCATTCATATTTTCCTGTCATGATTATATACTCTTATTCCTTTTCTTTTCCTCTGATAAAGTTTTATGTTACATCCCTTTGGGTTTATTTCCCTGGCAGAGAAACAGACAAGGCGAAAAAAAATTAAGGCTTATTATGAAATCCTGGAACATGTAGTTTCTCAGCTTTTTGAAAGAGAACTTTAGAGGAGAGGGTCCCAAGTAAAAATTGCTTAAGCCTTTGAAGTAGAGACTCTCAGAGACTGAATCTAGCACTTTTCTTGATGTCAAACAAGGCCTGAAAACTCATGAACTGCATTTGAGGGGAAAAAAGGTCTTCAGCTGGACAGTCATTTCTACATTTTTGTGTAATACCTGGCTATCAATTGCAAACAAGTCTGCTCAAACCAGAACTGATGAACTTTCAGTGCAGCATGGCACTGGAAGAGCCAGCACAAAAGAGAAAGGTTAAGAAAGGAGCTTTTCCACTCAATGAGGAAAAGGCGTTCAAGATGGCCATAGAAAGGCCAGTTATGAGAAGGATAAATTTAGTGAGAAAGTTTACATTGTAGCTGTCTTGACAAATCAAAAGAGCAAGTGTACAAGACTTGCAAACCTTTTGAAAAGAGTGTCTCAGTTTGTTTGTTTTGAAGGATTTTTCCCCCTTCAGAAGGGAGCAGATTCAGAATAAGTCACACTCATTATTTTTCAACAAAGTTGACATCAGAATAGGTCTAGCAATAACATCCTCATGCAAGGTTTAAAAACGAGCTTTTTCAACCATAAAATTACTAATTGTCTGCCTTGTAAAAAGATAAAGAAAATGAATGTTTCATTACTGTCACGCTCTTGATATCTTGTTTTATATGGAGAAAAATTAACCAGTTTCAGCTACACAAATGTGAAAACTTGAGATACGTCATTAAGCTTTCCTGCAAGAAATCATAAAGAGCTGATTGTCTTTATTTTTTAATTGAACTTCTTTCAGTCTGGCATACAGCTCCTCTCCTAAAAACTGTGGCACTGGAGCAGTTTCTGAAAAGAATGGTATCAAAAAGTTATTGCAAAGGGATCGGAGGGCCTGGATATTCAGTTCTTTTTTCAGCTTTGTCACCACTTCCTTTTGTGCCTTTGAGGAAATTGTTTACCTTCTCTGATCTTTTAGAGCTGAGGATGTTTTGCATAGTGCATACCAAGAAAAGAAAAGTTGATACAGTGCAGCATGCAAATGACAAACAAACTCATGTGCAAGAAAGACCAACTGCAAGATGTATCTTCTGCCATGAGCACCTATGAGGCTCCAACAAACTGCACATCTGCTTTAAAAACCAGAGAACTGAAAAGGAACTATGGGAAGGATTGCCTGAAGGAGGCTGTAGTGAATTTGACCCCTAGCAATTTTCAGCCTTGTGGTCCCCCTACGACGTCTGGTTACAGCTGCCAACGATAGGCTATGTGACAGCCTCAATGCTCAGGTTTTGTTGATGCAGACTCTGACTTACACACAGTAATCTGCACTGGTTTAATTATTTTGCTTTCTACTTATGTGTGCATTTCCGATAACTGCATCAGCGTAAACAGTTATAATGTTAACCTCTGGTGGATTTTACCACCGCTCCCCTCAGTTATATGGCATTGGAAATACTTACAGCCATAGCACATGCCTGCAAATTTCTTTGAAACCCTCTGATGAATATAAGCAGTAACCTTCCAGAAAATTTTGAAGGATCTATTCAGCACTGAATTTTATGATCTGGCATATGGAACAAATATTTGCAAGAAGCAAAGGAACTTAGGTACATGTTGAACAAATGTTGACATCTCTGTGTGTTGTCTGGAACCACTTCATTCTCACTGGAAATCTTGTCCATATACACTCATTAGAGTTTACACTGTGACTGATCTGATCAAATAGTTTGCCAACAGCCTTCAGTTTAATACTAAATTCTAATCTCCACATTCCGGTCAGATTAATATGTTTATAAAAGTTTATATAGCTAGCTCAGGTATGGAAGCCCACACTGTAGATACTTGAATTTATGAATATAGTCCCTTGTTCCTGACATGGGATATTTTAGTTTGGGTACATTGTCCAGTAATCATAGGAGCTGAGAAGTCTAGCAAGTCACCTTTTTTCAATGTCCAGTTTCTCTTTCAGTTTTTCACAGCAAACATGCACTTCTGTAAAACAGCAATCTGTTCCAACTAGCTCATAACAGAGCCTTTTTAATATGCAGCTGTCTACATTTTACATACCCATCCAAAAACATTGATAGCAAGCAACCACATTTACATAATACAACATTTTAAGTAGCTAGGCTGTAAGCAAACTTGCAATATAGAAGTGGTTGCCAAGTCACCAGTACTGCAGCATGGAGCTTGGGTAGATTTTATACACTTACATCCAAAAACATGACTCAGAAAACCTTTCTCCGGAGGCTTGTTACATAGTCCTACCTTGACCAGCAGCACCTCTTCGACACTTACATCAGCCTCCCCAAACCAGAGGAGCAGGGTGTGAATTGCAGAGTTTATTGCCAATTACTCAGCTGCAACCAGGTGCATTAAATAAACAAGTTTGTTTAAAAGGTCCTTGTATACGTTTGTATGGCATGTATAATTTCCAGCAGTAATGGGTCCAATGAAAGACACAACAGTCAAAAGGCAATAAAAAGTGCAGTTCAAAGCTCTATTGAAATGATTCAATTTTGGCCCACTGAATAAAGTTAAAATATTTTGCAATGTAATATACATTTACACATTACAATAATTACTTCAGTTACTTTTACATTACAGCAATTAATATGTGTGGTGATGAACAAAGCCAGAACAAAATTTTTTAATCATCTTTTTCTTCAGAACATTCGAATTATGCAAAAACTGATTTTTGTATCAGAAAATCTTTCCCAGTACACGATCCTTGGTCTTGTAGTTGATGGCCATAATAACATCATACAAAACTTAAACACTGTGAAATAACAGCTTTTGTAGACACTAGCTATACTTAATAAATGATTGAAGGGGAAGCAAAGAGTTTTTCTGAGATAAGCTGGTCAGGAATGACTGCTAAAGACTTTGGAAACAAGATTGTCACAGTCATGACATTACTTGACATGACAAAATAAACCAAGTCAGAAAGATGTGCAGAAAGGGAGCTTTCAGGGAAGAAGACATGCCAGCTGCAGGGTATGAGCCAGCGTGTTTGAGGCAGCCTTTTGCCAGATCCTAACAATTTTGGGTGGCTTTCAGATGGGTTAGCCATTATTGTCAGGCTCCTTTGCACAAGCACTTAACTGGATTAGCAACATTAAAAGACACTCAACTGAACGGCTACTTATCCCTTAAAGAAATGGCTGGTGAAAATGACCATCCAGTCTTGCAGACAGAGTCATCACCTCACTTTTGGAAGAGAAAATTGAACACTTTTTCTGTGCAAAATGCCCATGAAACATCTTCCCCACAGGTCACCCACTCATAATATGGTGACTATGCTGGCTGTCATGTTCATGGAGATAAAGAGAGCAAACAAGTCTAAAGAACCTTCAGCAAAATAACTATTTGATATACAAAATTCTGCTCCAAATTTCAGATCTGTATAAAATCAGTAGATGTTTACCTATGAGAATTAATTTTGACCTGGGCATGATTTTACTATTCTGAATGCAAAGGGTTTCTATGGGGCTCTTTCCCTCAATGAAAGTCTCACTGAGTTTTAAATATGATGGTGTGGTTGATTTCAGGGGACTATAAACTAGCAAGAAGGAAAAATTCCTCATAAAGATAGGTGTATTAAATACTGTTCTTTTCCCAGAGGAATAAGTCTAGAAGCATCATCACCTAGGGTTATTTCAGACTCAGCTGGAGCAACACCAGGTATCACAACCTTTTACCTCAAGATATGTTTTTGCTTCATTCTCCATAAATCTTAGACCAAGTTCCTCTTGGGATAAAAGGTAGGGAAAGAAATGGCATGCAGTATGTTGTAACTTGTTGACTCTCTCCTGCTATTAGAGCACAAGCCTTCTGCTGAGAAGTCATCTCTGCTGTGGCCTTATCAGAGCAACAGCTTTCTTGTCCTGATGCAAATACACAGTTTTCAGATATTAGTTTTAAAAAATTGTTTTCTCGGTTAAAAATTCATGCCATTCTTCTAATTGTATTGTTTCTTCTAGTATTTTTATACAGACACATTTTCATTCAGTCTTCATGAATGAGAATCTTAGTAGTTCTGTTGCAAATCCATATGGGTCCTTCAAAAATGAGAATATGAACTATGAAGATCTGATGAAAGACCTTTGTTTACTCAGCTGAGATTTCTGAGCTCAAATATAAATAGTTAATTTCATTTCATCACTGAAATGAAAAGACAGATCTGACTTCTCTGCTTTTAATAGGTCAGATCTAGAGCCTTCTGAGTGTTGATCGTACTTGGGGGTTTTTTCCACTTTGGTAGGCTTTACTCCAGAATCTCAACTCTTAGCTTATCATTTTCATTAGCAGTTAAAAAACCTTTTCGGGAACATTTCCCACCTGCAACTGGACACCTGGAATTCGAAAAATCAGGAACACATTCCACCAGAAGAATTAGTCATATTGAAGTGCATCTAAATTAACGAGAAATTTTGCCACGGAGATTATATGCTTGATAATACTAGAAAACGGAACACCCCATCTGTGTGCCAGGGAGACAAGTAAAGTGAAATGCAGCAGCTGTGTCTGAGAGGATGCACCACAAGACAAATACTGGGATTCTGATGAAAAAGTAATATTCCCCATGGCATTATGCTGGCTTATGCAGCTTGTGGTGTGAGGAATGAGCTGCTGTAGTGCAAAAGGTTCAAATCTATCTGTCTTGCTTCTTTGAGGTCACATCAGCCCAAGAGTCTCAAGTCTTACTCAACAATGGATCTAAGCACCTGTTGTACCAGCTGGGCTCATATATTGCTAATAGAAACTGAATCGATACCAACAGTTTCCGAAGTGAAACTTGCTAATGGCAAAGTAAAACAGGTACCTGCAGCTCTGAAAATACAGGGGAAAGTAGATTCATATCATACTACTTGCCCTAACTGGCAGAAATTTTCTTAGCAGCGTAGGAGTGGACTGAAATCCTATTGTTCATTGTGCTAGAGAAGTCGATGACAGCAAAACCAAATCATGTACCTGTTTTCTGAGTCAGAGATCAGCTACGTTAGAACTCAGGAAAGCAAAGCAATGTGTCTAATGACTAGAATGCAATCTCTCATTTTTCATGGAGATAAAGTTCTTTAAGATTTTTCAGGGAAGTTTTGTAATTATCAGGACATATTAGTTTATAGCTGGACATGATTTACAAAGAAAATATCCTAGAAAGATTGACAGTATTGTTATTCTGAAGTTAATACAGGACACCAAAAATTTAACCAAAAAAACTACAAAACACCAGCTATGAATGCATTTCTGTAGTTGCTGCAAGTATTATTTTGAAAGCTTAGAAGCTTGTCTGTGAGCTCAGTCTAAGATGAACAATACTGAGGGAGACAGAAAAATTAGAGGAATCTTATGCGACCTGAGGGGCAGACAGAGGAGAATGCAGAGACATGGGGTTTTTTCTACAGCTGTGTGAGTAACTAGACATACGATATATTGAGGTTTGGTTTTGTACCTTCCCTTCTGTTTGCTTATCTTGAAATTCAGCTCAATGTTCATGGCTCTTAGACAGACTTCTGTTTGGACAAAAATTGTTTATTACATTAATATTAGATAGATCCAGAACCTGAGTCCAATTCTCTCCCATGTCACAAAGCACTTGGAGACAGTTTGAAGCTTGACTGAGAAGTGGTCTTTCTCAGTTCTTGTACCAGAGCAAAGTGACACTGTAGTTGTGTGTCTCCATTGACCAGCAATGTAAGTATCTAAGAACATGAAAAGCATTTGCATTCAGTTTGCTCCATTTCACAAGATCCACAGAAACCTTCACTCATCTTCAGTTGCTGAAAAAAAATGTGTAAAAAGATATAGTTCAATTGTCTCCATCTTACAGTTGGGAAAACTGAAAATTGCAAAGATATATGCTTAAGAGTTCACACTGATTTGGCAGCTGAAACAGTAAAAAGTCTCCCTAGCCCTTAAACATCAGCAGGATGTATTAAAATTTAAACCATCTGTCAAGAGGAATATCTTGTCACATTTTATTTTCTTTACTTTTTATTATCAGGAAAGATCACTGACTCTGCCCCCAGCTATGAGAACAAAAGCGGTTTCTGCTGGGGCTTTGGCTTCAGCTTCGTATTCTTCAGCTCTTTTTTCACTTGCCTTTTAGTTCAGTGTCTTTTGTCCTTGGATGCTGTCTAACCCAGCCCTGATCTTACAGGATTAGAGATCTTCTGCAAATAATTGATTATATATCTCTATTACAAGCTGGAAAGTATCTAGCAGGGGTGTCGCCTGGCTTCTTTTCCACCGCCTTAGGAGCCAAGCGATTTACCTTGCTATAGGTGTCCCGCAGTGGAACAGCTGCAGCTAGGTGAGACTGTTTGCTTTCTGGCTTCCCCTTTTTGGCTGGTGTGAGCCGATGGTGGATTCAGCGAACCACGGAGACAAAGGAGGGGAAGGAGGGGTCCCTTGTAACAGCAGTTTGAGTTTATTTCCCGAACAGAGAGAGCACAAGGAGCCTTGGANGAGCAAAGGCTGACTGGGTCACTGCCACACAGGGGTTGATTCTTATATCCTGGGATGCAATTATGAGAGCTACCACTTTCTTCAGGCTTTCTTAGTCTCTGCATATGCAATTCTCTTTGTTGCACAGCAGCTTAGGCTCTTGCTGTGTCACAGTCATGTGTAAGACCACACTATGTTTCCAGGTCTGAGGCTGTGTGAAGAGATGCCTTCTGCATTCTTTGAATGCAAATATCTTGAAATCTCAGACTCTGGAATTCTGCTTTCTGGAAGGATTTTTTCCCTGTACCATTTCTATTTTAGAAAACAGGATTTTCTGAACTGAGAGTAATGAACTGCTTATTCTGTTACTTGCTACAAAGACCTGCTACCAGCTACCAGTATAGCCAACAGTCTGGATGGTACTGGAGATAGAATAAAATTAGAGTGACCTATCCTAGAAAACAATACTTTATTTTAGGAAAGGGAGTAAGTTGTCTTGCTCAAAAACTTTTCAACCTGAACATCCCTTAAATTTAATTTTAAAAATTGGAAAGGGAAATAGATGAGAAATGTGAGACATTATATTGCTCAGATTGTTAAATTCCCTCTTCTACCATAGCTTTGCTACATGCTTTAGAAGCACCCTACTGGCACTTGCACATGACTGATACTTGTCAAAGAGGATTCTCTCCTTCTTTCTTTACTGCTCAGAGAAGATGAGGTTTTCATGTTGGTTTATTGTTCAGTTACTTATTGAACATTTTCTGTATTTCATCTGCCATCTACCAAAGGTGGTTAAGCAGCAAACCCTTGTAAATTTTAGTGATGTTTGAGATGGTTTTCAGGTCCATTATAATCACAGTCTGATGCTGCAACAGTTCTACTTCCAACACATGCAAGTTTCACTCTCACTGTGTGTAATTTATGTCTAACAGAGAAAAGAAGTCTTTGAGTACTCTTGTCCTGAAGATTTAGGTGACTCTTTGGTTATCAGGCTCAGATCACTGAAACTGGGACTGTGAAGGTGTTGGTATTTTATGGGAATCTAATGTAGAGTAGGAATTCCCCATGGCTAGAGCAGCATACTGTTCCCAGCAGTGCCATTAAAGAGATAGGTTGTGGTGTCTGTATCAGCAGTGTGATGCCCATATCATTATTGTTCATCAACAACTCACAAAGCCAGAGGGGTGGAGGAAGATGCCAGTGATACAGCATCACCTCAAGAACTTTTTAATTCCTTCCAGTCCTTGTCCCCTATGCAGACGTACTATAGCTTGGACTCATATAAACTCAAATTATCAGTGTCCCTACACCCAGCTCCAAATTTTGCCAAACTCTGAAATCTAATTCACAATACTATTCACAATAAATACATAAGACTGAAATCTGAACCTCGGGCTCACCATGGTAATTCAGGGTAAATCCATCCACAGCTAATGGCTGGAGGCTGGCAATGCTGTGGAATACATTACAGAGGAACCTGCTGTCCAACCTAGTTTGAAAACAAAATCACATTTCCCAAAAATGTGCTGCTTGACTGATTAAACCCAGTTGATTTTAAACAGCCGCTACAACCTTCCACCTGGCTGGCATTGAGTGCTCTGCACTTCCAATGTCGTATTCCAGGAAAATTGCTGCTTTCTTGTTCCCGGGTCTCCAGCTTCATTTTCATAATCATACTCCTGTTTCTTTCCAGATTTAACAGTATATAGCCCAGCAGCCTCCCAGCAATAACTTCTACACAGAGATTGTATTCCCTAACTTTAGTATGTCAGAATTTTCTTCATATGCCAATCACTTGCAGTGATCCTACCCGTGGGGGACTCCCATAAACAGTTTTTGTATTTCCAGATGTAGGATGCCATGTGACAGATGAATTAGTCTTGGACGTCATTTCAGCAAAGAGGTTTAGCTCCATAATTTTATACTTTGGCAGCTGCAATGGACACCACCTACAAAAAACAAAAAGCTCTCTGTGTATATTCCGGTTTCAGAAAGAAATATAAAGGGAAATAAATAATACGACTCTTGTTGTTGTCTTCTTTGTTCTACTCTCCGAGAGCTGCAGATGTTGCTCAACTGTTGCAACCAGTTTTTGTTTACCTTCAGATCTCAAGAACGTTACTTTTGTGACTGTAGCCGTGCCAGAGGCAGATTATTCTACTGGCATTCAGCAAGAACTGACAACATAGCAAAATTCAATATATTTTGGAGAGTTCAAAATATTCAGCTATTTTGAGTGGGGACTGCCTCTTCTTAAAACAAAAAATTCATAAGTTGTGTATCAGCCAGCACTGTTAAGCCAAGCACAAGAAAATCAAACAGGAGAGAATCAAAACACTGTCTTTGTAGGACTCCCACATTGATAAGAAAATGAGGACAACAGGAAGTTTAATGGCATAGCCCATCATCAGAAGATTTTTTAGCACTCCTTTTTCAGCCACAGATTTGGCTGAGTTGCAAGTGAAGAAGTTTAAAATTTCTGTTCTGCATTGTTAGCAGCTTCTCCTTCAGAGTGACTTTTTCACTTTTTATTCTAAAAGTATTTATATTTCATTTTATATTCTAGAAAGGTTTATAGAAATAACGATCTCAAGAGCAAAGAGAAATTGCTTAAAATTAGTAGGCCTACAATATGGTTTTATTTCTATTTTAAGAGCATATGAAATAAGGGGGAAACAGCATCAAAAAGAAAAAAAAAATAGCTTCCAAGAAGATTTAGAGAACGGTATGCAAACTGAAACAGCTCAGAGAACAAAACAGTCATTGACACAGAGGTCAGAAATCTTAGTAACAGAAAGGTATAGAAGACAAATACCTTCCAGTGCCTGAAGGGAGCCTACAAGAAGGATGGAGAGGGACTTTTTACAAGAGCATGTAGTGACAGGACAAGGGGGAATGGCTTCAAACTCAAGGACAGTGGGTTAAGATTAGATGTTTGTCAAAAAATCTTTACTGGGAGTGTGGTGTGGCACTGGCACAGGTTGTCTAGAGAAGCTGTGGATCCTGGAGATGTTCAAGGCCAGGCTGGATGGAGCTCTGAGCAACCTGGTCTAGTGGAAGGGGGTTGGAACTAGGTGATCTTTAAGGTCCTTTCCCACCCAATCCATTCCATGATTCCATGAAATACATTCCAATCATATTGTGACTGAGATAAACAGAGCAGATGACAGACAGGTGTAGTAGAACAGACTAAAATTAGAGGCAAGAAGGATATGTGTTTGTGATAATTAAATCCTAGGCTATAATTATTCAGCTAAGAGAATGAAGTATATCAAAATGCAAATTATAATAGATAATTTCCATAATTACTAACTATAAAACACCCTAGCTATTGCAAAAAGTCAATGTTAGATTCTCAAAGGTAGTTGGCCCTTGCAACCAGAATCAAGCATTGTACAACATCAACATTTTAGGACCTTTTTTGTCTTATGAAATCCACAGAAACACAGATGGTTGCACCACCCATCTGGCAAAGGGGAGACCTGAGTTCCAGTGTCTGTATAATTTCAGTGAATATACACGTAAGGTTAGCTGAAGCCAAATATTTTTTTCATTTCCCTTGTAGCTTTGTAATTCTGAAGCAGTAATGTCCTTGTCTTTTCCCCATCCAGATTTTCACAGTCACTTATTTTTTCTATATGAACTGGTACAGTTTCATGGGAAAAAAGAGATTATTCACCCCATGATATTTAATTGACTGATATTAAGACCATTAGTGTGGGAGATGCAGCTTCAAACCTTCTCAGGCAGAGAGAAAATTAATCTCAGTCTCCTGTCTCTGAAGTGACAGCTCTTATGACTAAGTCACTGAATAAAAGGATGTAGGGTAAAATATTCGTCTTGGTGCAGGGATCCATGTGCTTGCTGTATTCCAAAAATGTCTTGCATTAGCCATTAAGGACCAGATAGGTGAAGTAACATCTGTACTTCAGATCTCAGCACCGCTGACCCTCCACTCAAGGCATTTCTAGGCATGACTAACAGGAGATACTGTTTCCTAGAAAACTGCATTAAGGAAAATTTAAGCACGTAAAGCAAGTGAACAGAAGTTAGGAGGATCTGGGTGGGTTTGGCTATGAGCAAAGACCAGCTGATCCTGTATGCATCCAGGCAAATCTGCCATTTTTTGAATGAAAGGCCTTGCCTCAGGCTCTTTACACTAGGCAGCAGGTGGCCATACAATGTCTCTTTTATAACAGATAACATCTGCTATATACGCAAGGCCAGCTCCATGAGGTTCAACAAGGCCAGATCCCGGGTCCTGCACTTTGGTCACAGCAACCCCATGCAGTGCTACAGGCTGGGGACAGAGAGGCTGGAAATCTGCCTGTTGGCAACAAAGCTGATGACGGCTCTGGCACATAAGTATTATGAGGAGTGGCTGAAGGAGCTGGAGTTGTTTAGCCCGGAGAAAAGGAGACTCAGGGGGGACCTCATCTCTCCCCACAACTATCTGAAAGGAGCTTGTAGCAAGGCGGATGTTGATCTCTTTTCCCAAGTAACAAGCAGTAGGACAAGAGGAAATGACCTCAAGTTGTGCCAGGGGAGGCTTAGATGGGTTATTAGGAAAAAATTCATCACAGANACAGGCTGGGGACAGAGAGGCTGGAAATCTGCCTGTTGGCAACAAAGCTGATGACGGCTCTGGCACATAAGTATTATGAGGAGTGGCTGAAGGAGCTGGAGTTGTTTAGCCCGGAGAAAAGGAGACTCAGGGGGGACCTCATCTCTCCCCACAACTATCTGAAAGGAGCTTGTAGCAAGGCGGATGTTGATCTCTTTTCCCAAGTAACAAGCAGTAGGACAAGAGGAAATGACCTCAAGTTGTGCCAGGGGAGGCTTAGATGGGTTATTAGGAAAAAATTCATCACAGAAAGGGTTTTCAAGCATTGGAACAGTCTGCCCATGGAAGTGGTTGAGTCACTATCCCCAGAGGTATTTAAAAGATGTGTAGATGTCATGTTCAGGGACGCTNAGGAGCTGGAGTTGTTTAGCCCGGAGAAAAGGAGACTCAGGGGGGACCTCATCTCTCCCCACAACTATCTGAAAGGAGCTTGTAGCAAGGCGGATGTTGATCTCTTTTCCCAAGTAACAAGCAGTAGGACAAGAGGAAATGACCTCAAGTTGTGCCAGGGGAGGCTTAGATGGGTTATTAGGAAAAAATTCATCACAGAAAGGGTTTTCAAGCATTGGAACAGTCTGCCCATGGAAGTGGTTGAGTCACTATCCCCAGAGGTATTTAAAAGATGTGTAGATGTCATGTTCAGGGACGCTATTTAGTGGCAGACTTGGCAGTGCTGGGTAAATTGTTGGACTCAATGATCTTAAAGGTCCTTTCCAACTTGAATTATTCTGCAATTCTATGTTGTCTATATACCTCAAAGTGATGCATATATTTTTATCCCGTTATGTCTTGCGAAATGACCCAAGCCATCTTTCAAGCTACATTTTCTAAGGCGAAAAAACAATGAAATAACCCTTTGCATCCTAGAGCCCAAGTAGGTTCAGCTCTCTGTGTGCAGATTCTCTGCTACTATGGTTGATATAAGATTGGAAAAGGCTCCATTGCAAAAAAAACCATGTCTTTTGATCCTGTAGGATAATAGGCTGCAGTGTTCCCAGGTTACTGTCAGAAAGCAATCTCCTAGAGGCCAGCTAACTTGAGAAAAAATAGGTTTCTATAAAACTAAAGTTAGGGAAAAACTTGGACTCCTTTGAATTCAATCACTTTTCAAGGTGTTCGTCTCACTGGCATCCAAATACAAAGGTGAGAGGTGTGAAATAAAAAATGAAATAGAGTAGAATAGTTAGTCATTAGGAGGTCACAAAGTGAGGCAGCTTTTTCTGGAACACATTAGCTTCAATGATAAGTAAACCTAAAAAGTTCAAAAATCAACTTCAGTTGGACAATCCAAAGTTCAGTTATTTCTCTTACATCTTGGACTACAGTCTTCCATGGAACAAGATAGCAGAGCATACTCCACTGTCATTTACATGGTATAGATGAAGGTAACAGAGAACAGGTATTTGCCTTTTAATTTCAGTAGCATTACACCATTGATTTATCTGTCTCATCAGCCAGAACATCTCCTGAGAACAGACTTCCAACCAAAACGTCCCTTGGGTTTAGAACCATTACAGAAATATATGGCACTGGAAAGTAGTAATAATTATATTTCCATCTCCAATTTGAACCAGCAAATTCACAGAAGGCACTGGAAATGGACTTCATAAAAGATATATTTATTTATCCAGTTTTTTTCAAAACCTTGCAGCTGGGGAGAAGACACAGGCTTTCTCCAAACCATACTTTTCCACACCATACTTTCTCCAAACCATTTTACTTTCTCATTAAGCAACATTTTCCACCAAAAGCAAATAGATCCTATCTCCCTCTTTAATTACTGTAACAGGAATATCAGGTTAGAAATGCAACCAAGCTGGAAGGAAAAATATTGCTAGCTTCTGAAGCTGATTGAGGGTCTGCTGAACAGGATCTGATTCAATAGCCTCTCCCTCCAGGAAAACACTGAGTTTCATCTCTGCTGCATCCTTAGACCATAATATCTTGTAGTGTTTGCAACAGTGGCCTCCAGGCTCTGGTTGAGAACAAGTTCACTAGGCAGTCACACAGGAGCATCCCACCTAGCAGGCTCAGGCAAAGTTCCAGTGCATCCATGCACTGCAGTAGCGCACGTGGACACAGTTATCTAGCAGGCAAACAGGCACCAGCTGTCCCTGCTCAGCTCACTTCCTTACACACACTTCAGTCTTTCTTGTAGCAAACTCCTGTGATTTCCAGGTGAGTAGGATGTCCTCTCAGGGCTTCAGTGCTCTGCTATAAAGGCACATGGGTTTTGTGGTAGCTGATTACCATGGGCGTAAAATGTGCTCGAAGTTAAGCATATGCTTAATTGCTTTCTTGAGTCAAGGATCAATCTGTCCTCCCAACACTGATTATGGCCCAGATCTTGCACTGCACACTGATTCATGGCTTTGGCTTCATGGAAGTTATTGAAGAATCAGTGCTAATTTCCCACATTTTAGAAATGTTTAGGTAGATGAGTGTAGGAATCAATCAATGTACTCCCTTTGCCATCATAAATCTTAGCTGCTATCAACATTGAGTGCCAAAAGATGTGAAATAAAATATTTCACTCCCCAAAAGAAATGTGAATGCCTTTGAGAGAAGAGGTCAAGTGTGGTTTGGCATATACTGTACATGTACACACATAAATCACTGATAGCTAGATTAGTTCTCTATATTGATCACATCATATATTCCTAACTGGTAGATTATCTAAGAAAATAATCACTAAATTATCTTGAAGGTACCAGCTTCCAAGCAAGATTAATGATATATAATTTACTTTATGAAGGAAGCAGGCATCCAATAAATTAGAAAATACACACCGCCATCAAAGCAAATTGTTAAGTATATCCAGCACTCACCTTACTGAGTAGTTGACAAATGGTTTTTACATTCTTTGCATCAAATCATAAGTATTTTCTTGTCACCCACCTCACTGTAAAAGCAAATATCTGCGAAGTTCCCATACACACGCTATTGACACAAAATTCATTTCAGGGACAAAGTGTTTGCATTCACATATGGTCATGTGGATACACAGTAAGAGAGGTTCAAAAGAATTGAGATTCCTTTTGTGGGACATTAAATTATGACTTAATTGCATGTGTTTAGATGGTTTTGAAAAATAAATCGTCATTCAGAGGCAAGATCTATCTTGAAGTTAAAAATACAGGGCATCCAACCCTGACTAACAGTGTCCACATGTGCACCACCAGAAGCAGCCCTGATTCTGAGAGTAAGAGTGTCCTTCTTACATCATCCTTCTCATACTGTCATCTTCTTAGAACTGCTGGATGTAGACATTTACAGACCTTTTCCCTGACTTCTTTTTCCTAGGGACAACCCTCGGTAAAGTTTAGATTTAGAGTTTACATTTTAAAGTTTACCATTTGCATTTGCTGAATAATTTTGCTGCTAGCATCATCAAAAAATAGTTATCCAAACTAGGTCACTTTGGCCTCTTCTTAAAGTTTTTAGCCTCTAGCATCCACAATAGTTACATTTTACCTTTTAACAATTTTTTATTTAGTTCTAGGTGATTGGTTGTTACTGATTACATTTCATGGTACTCTCACAGGAAAGAAGGGGTGAGTGGAGATTATAATTAGCCTTGTTTCTGGAAGCATTAATCAAATATTAACCAGCCTTCACTACCTCCTCAAAAAGGAAAGTGTTTTTCCCGGAGAAACTGAGGCACAGAGAACGTGACTTGCCTGCAGACAAAAAGTGAGTCATTTATGGAAGTGCAGAATATCATGGTGATCATGTCATGGTGATCACGTCATGGTGTCACGCAGCATGACTGACACTGAGCTCTGTGGCCTCATGCTGAAGTTAAAGGCCTGGGCAATCACTGCTTGGAGGGAAAAGACCCCTGAGGCTTACCTTCACTGTTGAAAGAGCACACTTTCTGCTCCTGCCAAGTAATGAAATTATTGGGAAGGGTAATTTGGGCGCCCTGGAGAGACTGAATTCCTCGTAGGCATTCACACCTGCTATCTCACAGATGACAGCCATTCCCTAGTGGCATCAGCAGCAAGAAATCTTCCTTTACAGAGCTCTGACATAGAAAAAGGAGGCAATGGGTCTACACTAGTTCCCCAGTCCTGTTACCTGATTCACTTGGGTCTTGCATCAGCCCTGATAGGTGTGAAATAGAGAAGAAAGGGACCACGGTCCCATCTGGAAGTTTGGGAAGTGTTTACGAACTCCGACCCCAGCAAATAACATTGTGAACAGCACAAAAATTATGAAGAATGGCTGACAAACTAGCTTGGTGAGAAAAGGTTCCGAGAGACATAGTTCATACAAACTGTACTTACAAAAGCTCAGTTTGGATAGTATTTCCATTGTCTGGCATATTTTGCAAAATGTGGCATAGTAAATGTGGCTAATAAATTCTTTGATGCAGTTATGAAGATGAGCTTTCTGAGGCAAGAATATTTAAATTATACAGCTGGTGGTTTCTGTTGGAGGTTCTGTATGACCAGAAAGCTATCTAAGGAAGC
Source organism: Edolisoma coerulescens (assembly GCA_013397115.1). Classification (NCBI taxonomy): domain Eukaryota; kingdom Metazoa; phylum Chordata; class Aves; order Passeriformes; family Campephagidae; genus Edolisoma; species Edolisoma coerulescens. The sequence continues at coordinate 1,389,597 of VWZW01007936.1, read as the reverse complement.
CTTAATGATTAATCTTTAAAACTGAGAGATAATGTAATTCAGTAAGAGAGCATTAAGAGGAACCTAAAACCTATAAGTAGGGTAAAACAAACTCCTCCCCACCAACAGCAACACATGTACAGCCATTTTACCATTCTGGACTCTTTTGTTTGACATAAACAGGAAGAAGAAGCATTTTTAAATGTAAAAAAAAAAATCAAAATATTCAAGATATATTGAAAATTTGATAAGCAATGGCAACATGTTGTTGCTTCAGCATTATGGAGATAACACAGAAGCAGAGTTCCACATTCAAGGAGGCAAAGAACTTTGACATATTGCCTAGTCTTGTACAGAACACACATTTTCAAAAAATAATGTCTTACTTCTCATGGAATGCTATTACAGCCTGCAGTGTTATTTCAGAGTATAACCATTAATGCCAGGCGGCATTTTCATTTGGCAAAGATCATTTGCAGAGAGGACACAAAGAGGAAGGTACAGAAAAAGTCACATATTACAAAAGGAGAGAAAGGGAGGGAAGAAGGTAAAAAATGGAACAGTTTTCATCATTTTGACTGAATGAACAATGGGTGCAATTACACACATTCAGGCAGATTCAATCAGCACACTGCACACTTTCACAACCACTGTTCTGTTGAGTTCAGGCATTTGCAGGAACAATATGTTGTGTTGCCTTCTTGCTTGGCTTTGTGTGCTGTTTCTCAAGAGGCTTACCATTTGTGTGCACAGCAGCTGTATCCACCTGTGTCTGCTAAGTCAGGCTGCCAGGGCCTAAAATTACCCTTAGATGGTGGTCCCCAGGGCACAGTGAATTTCACTGCTGACTTAAAACATGCCTCATCTGCAAATCATCAAAACATCAGGAAAAAAAAAAGAAAATGGGCACTGTGAAAATGTGAAAAGGGTGCATTCTCTCTCATTTAGCAAGTCAGCTGTGACAGGTACAGCCCTCAGATGGGTTCCAAACAACAATATGGCATTGCAAATAGAAAGTCTTCTTTCATTGCACATAGTTTTTTCCAGAGCAACTCATGAAGAGCTAACATCAAGCAGAACAAAAATGGAAACTAGTGCTGCAGTGGCATGCTAGCCACACAGTCTCACGCCCTGTACACCTTCCAAAGTGCAACAGGCAATGACAGAATGAAGTAAAGGCAGTCAGACCCAATTCTCACACACACTACTGAAGCAGAGCCATCTACTGATATAGAAATTGAACAAGAGGCCAGCAGACATTGGAGCACAGCTGTTACTTTATGAAGGGGTTGGCCATGTCACACTCCAGGAGGGCAAAGCTCAAAAGATATTTGATAACACCAGAGTCAAAAGGGCCACTTTGAGACACAACCACTGAAAATACAGCTATGAAATACACATTTAAATGGCTGTGTCCTGACAGTCCACCCTGGGTTACAGACCCAGCAGCTCAGCAGAGGAGTGCAAATAAGAGGCTCACCATTGAGCCTTGCAACACAAGTGCTGCATCAATCACTTTTTACACAAGATATAATTGGTCTCTCTATGATCCTGGATTGCAGAGGTGTGCATAATGGATCAAATCAGAGGGCAACATGTTGTCTGGGATCAGCGTTCCTTCATCTTCCCAGCAATACCCTTATTCACATATTGTTGGTGGAGGGAGGAGCGGGGGATGTGGTAAAAAACTAATCCTGCCCACTTGGAAGAGGGTCGGAATATTGAGCCATTTATATCTCTCAGTAGGGGGAGGCCTTACATAAGCACCAAGAGAAATAAGCCAAAAAGGCACATGATGGCCCAAATGTGGTTCTGCTGAAATCTCGTACAATTTCATTACCCTCTCTGGGTGCTTCTTCTGATTCTTTGTTTAAAAGTGAGTCACTTCTTTGAGACTGTATGTACAGATATAGAGGCCAGGTAAAACATTCCCCTATGAAAATACTGGTTTAAGGGCTTATGTCCGTTGAGTCTTGCCCCAAAGAGGCACAAAGCATACTCTATATCTGTGGACTTCATGGCACCATTTGGAACCTCCAAAAATGAACCTCCTTCCATCTACAAGGACCCATAGGGCCATGAAAACAGTTACATGCCCACGCTTCTCCAAAACCAGCCGGTTCAGACTGGGGAATTGCCAGGACCGAGTTTACTGCTGTCTGCCAGCTTTGTCTCATTGCCTATCATGTATAATCTCTGCTCTGAGCTAGCAATAAGCGGTCTTCCTTATTACCATTGCAATGTTCACATAATTAAATTGTTCTCAAATTGTAGGCTATAACAGCTTACAGACTCAGATGAAATTGTCGTGACAATTCAGAAATGCTTATTCTCTCTAACCTGTTTATAGGAAGAGACACATCCCAATTGTATGTGGAAAAAAAAAGCTCTAATCCATTAGAAGTCATGTCATAACTGAGTATGTTGATTGAACTGCTCATCAAAGTTAAAAGTCTGTGGAAATCTTTGGAAGTATATTTATCACCACTGACAAAAGGGTTATCCAAGGAAACGTGGAGCTCTAGACAAAAGTTAAGTTTTGGAAAGAAATTGACTCCTATTCTCACAAGTTGTAAAAATTAGCTATTTTTCTCTACCAAATGAACTTAACAGAGAAGACCTAAAGCTCTGCTTATGTCTCAGGTAATTATGAAATTCATATCCTCTCTTCATTTTTCACATCTGGTAGCTAATTTATTTTCTTTACGTTTCACTAGAATAAACTGATATTTTTGTACTGTTTCCAATGTTAAGCAGAAATTCATATTAGTGGGACAATTATGAGTTTTACATTTTCCCAGAGGTCCAGAAAACATATCAATGTGTAAATATGTATGTTACCTACATTACTCATAGAATAAAATATACTTTGCCCAGGTAGGGGCAGTCTGGAAGAGGGTCCTTCAATAACTGTATGAATTTGGAGGAAGGCCACTGGCCCACTGAGGCAGCGAATATGCCTTCTGTGGCAGAAAGCTTTTCATTAGCAGCAAGACAAGACTTGCTGCTAGACACAAGACAAGATCTGAGCTTCAGTGCTGTGCAAAGCTGGGACACAAAATGCTTCCTATTCCTTTTCTCACTTATTCTCTTCTTTTCTCTTTGCCATTTATACAGTGAGAGGTTGGAGGGGGCAAGAATGTCATTCTACAACAGTATCAGAAATAAGAGACTCTGGAGAAAGATTTACTAGAAGGACAAGCTGTGCCTTTGGCATTACACATAAAAAATACAAAATTAAATAACATCAAGGAGGCAAAACAGAAAAATTTCTGCATCTTCCAATTTTTGCAGACAAAGAAGCTATTCAATACAGGACTTTTAATGATTAATGAAGAGGACAGGATTGCCTTTCCAAAGCTGCTCTGAGTACTAAATCACAAATGACCTTTAGTGCTTCCAGCTGAGGGTGATTTATCTCATTTTACCTTTAGTGTCTATCATTGCTTTTTATAAAAATTGGGTCTATCTACTTCTACTAATATATGTTGCTCCCCGGGGGATGGTTCAGGACCCACCCATCAAGACGTCCCTTCTAAAACTACAACAATCCGGCTGAGAGCAACTGCTCTGTGCAATCCACCCCTTGCTGTCCTTCGCTCTAACACCCAGGAGGGAAGCAGGAATGAGGTCAGGTTTGCTAACCTTTCCCCAGCTCTCAACAGGACATCTAACTCTTCCTTGGATCTATCCTCAGCTTTAAAGCTCCACATTCTTGGGGAAAATGTATCTGAGAATTTGTGGTGTATTAAAAATGCTTCTTTTTAACTTTTTATTTCATACCAAGAGTGCAGAAGTATAAAGGGTAAAGAACTAATTTAATGTATAATACAGAAGTAAAAGGACCAGACTTTTAAAAATAAGCTTTCTCAATCAGCTTTCCTTCATATAAGCCCCTTTCTGTGTAATCTTTCCAATGCCATTCCTTCCATGCAAATCAAAATGCCTTTTAGGATGAGGATGTCAGGCCAAGCAAATAAAAGATCCTCCTCTAACTTTAGCACAGGATTAATCAAGAAAAGTTGGGATATAATACAAAAAGAAAGATAACAGAATTCTACCCCGAGTTCCCTGCCATTCGCTTTCACAAGGCAACCTACACTCCCACACTTTCTTCAAGAAGGGTAAACATAGAGCCAGATATTAAACAACACTGGAGATACAGATATGCTTAATGTGAAAGAAGTGAGAGTAAAGTTTAAAGGAGTGGATTCACAAGTAGGATTTTTGTCATTGTTATAGCATCGAACTTTTTAAGTGCTCTTTTATTTTGTGTCTTGAAAGCAAAGATCCTTATATAATGTGGTTAAGGTGGGGACAGGCATTCAGAAAGAAAGTGCAAGGTTTGCAATTTGGACTTTTATCAGCATACTGGAGCTCACATACATCACTTTGTATACTCTGAAAGCACTGATACTCACAGAACCAAAGGAAATGAAAGGCGTGAAATACCTGTGATAATGTATGCCAGCAGTTATTATATAATCCAAGCACTTAGCTGGTTCTTGAAACCACTCCTACCAACTTCAAGAACAAGGAGCTTGCTTTCAGCCTCCCTGACCCATTCAGCTTTTCTCCTGCATGCAGAGAGAGTAGCTAGCATGTTAAAATGTCTCCTTTTAGGGAGACCATGCAGATATCATAAGAACAGTATCTCTCAGTATTATTTCCATAAAAACATAAAATACGTGGTACATAATGAATCATGGTACATAATGAAACTTAAAATGGCAACAACTAAGAAGAGAAACATGATTATCAGTATTTTCTAATTATAAAACTTAAGCTTCACTAAATTGAAAAAGTTTTATTTTAGAAATGAAACAAAATGAACCCAAGGCAAAAAAATATCTGTTCATAAAGGTCAAAGGTATTCCTGGGCTCTTGTTTGCAGTGTTAATTTTTCCAGTAGTGATGCTTCTTTGATGAAAATACACTTGCTACGTTGACCGAGTGCATATTATATCTGGTACAGATGCTGTTTTGCATCAGTTTCAGTTTCATATATTTTTATAGTTTTAGTTATCTATATTTTATTACATATGCTTATTTTCAGAGCAGGATTGACTTTTGCATATTCATTAGCATAATTTTTTACTGTATTACTAAACTTTGTACTTGTTTAGTGTCTTTTACTCAGGACTTAAGCCACATTTTACAGGCATAAAATGACACATACAAGAGAAGAAACAACAAGTATTTAACCCATACAGTGGTACCTCACTTCATGCAAATTTCCTTAAACACAATACTAGTCAGCAAGAGTAAATTTTAAAATTGCTCATAATGAAGGAAATGCTGTAGCAGAGATAGGAATAAAACCCATATTCCTACTTGTATTTAGTGTAATTAAGTCTTGTTACCTCATGCAATTTCATCTCAGGGAGGTATCTAGCTATTCACAGTTATTTGCACCTTTTCAGGAAAGAAAATAGCATCTCAGATATATAATTAGCCACAATGACCTACATAGGTGTCATCTGCAAGGCTGCAACTGAATCCTAGTCTTGGAAGTGTAGGCAGGAATTGCTGCTTCATAGAAACCCATGCGTTTCACATGTTACTGGCTTCCACTTTTGCTTAGCTGCCTCTTTATTGCTACTCCTTACGGTACGGAATTGCATACAGGATAGGCATTCAGGAATGTATAAGGTGGGTCTGCAGGGAGGTCTGGGCACCAACACACTTTCCTTTGCATCATCACACAATCCTTTGCATCATTTTGCTGAGGTGCCATTGCTTTGTCCCACCTGATTGTGCACCTGCTTAACATAATACCTTTTTATTATGGATTCACGCTAACAGAAAGGGATGCAGTAAAAATCCTTTCCTGTAGTAAAATACTACTCACTCTGAACACAGAGAACACACTATTCTATAAAGAATGCTGTCTCCATGTGAAGAAGATGAAATTTAATACTTTGTGTTAAGGAAGTTTAAAACTAAAAGGGAACATTAAGATAGACTTTTCAGACTCCCTTAGACATAATGGCCAGAACTGTATCCAGTAACCCCTGCATGAAGCAACATGTCTTGTGATTGACCTAGGGTGTATCATTCAATGGCACATTTTACCTTGTCCAAATAACTTATGAGATGGAAAATAAATGACTCTTAAAAGGTTTGGCTAACCTACACCCACCTTTGGAGAATCTCACTTGGAAAGTACAGAGGAAAAGATTCTTACCTTGTGTTCATCAGTAATCAGTTAATCTCAGTTGGTTTGTATACTCAGTAAGACAAAGCCTGGACTCTTCCCAGACATTTGTTCTAAGACATAAACCACAAATGCTCTGGCAATTGTCTGACTCCAGCAAACAAGCACTGGTACATGCAAGTTCATTTTTTGCCACACCCTCTCTGATTTCTAGTCTTGTTGGTAATCCTTTCTTCTCTCTTCATTGCTATTAGGACATGTCTTATGCCTCAAACATAAACTTTCATGTGTTTCTTCCTCTAGGGTTTTCTCTCTCTTTCTCTTTTCAGGCAGCTAGATCTTTTCTGGAACACACATCCTTTAAAATAGCTGCTTTGTTCACCCTTTTTTAACAGTTGATTCCTGAGAGCTCAGGACCCTACTCTCTTCAACACCTCATTTATAAATTTCCTTTCTCCAATACATTATCTGCTACTCCAATTCCAATCTGTTTACCAGCAAGTACTCAAGAGAGTCTCTTTCTTTTAAAAATCCAGTTCATATTCTTATCCTGATCTGGGTTTAGCTCTGGCTGGACATGAAAACAATTCTTCTGCAAGTATCTAATAATCAGTCTTTCTACTTATGTTAGTTTTCAATATGATGGACAGCTCCATTCTATTAAATCGCTCTTTAGCAATGCCATCATCTCCATTTCCTTCCAGAATTATTTCCTCTTTCCCTACTCTTACCCGTTCTCTTTGCCTCCTCTGTCTGCTTTCTTCTATTTCCATGCTAATTCTTTCTTTGACTAAAATACCTGCAGCTTTAATAGTGTTTCTTAATATTTTTTTTAAGATATTTACCTGTTTCCTATCTCATTTCTTCCCATTTCTACCAGTGAGTGTCATAAAATTCCCAGAGGATCATAATGCTACCTGTGACCAGTTTTGGAAAAGGAGTCCTTTGTTACTCACATCTCTTTTAATCTGGATGAGTTGATGAGTGATTTTGATCAGGGTAGTAAGAACTTATACAGCTTAAAAACTACCAAAACTAGGGTTCACCAGCCTTTAGTCCTTTTTCCTCCAGAGCAAACACTGTGAAACTTTTAATGTACTTTTGGCACCCTTCCCCAAGGCTTTTCATTAGGCAGCAGGCAAACATTCTTCTCCGAAGCAGTCTGCAACATTTCCAGCTACTCACATTATTTTTAATTGACAGATTTCCATAGCTTATAAGAATCTTCATTAAACCTTTCTGATCTTCTGCTGCCTATATAAAGCAAACACTATCCATTGCATTACTATTCTTTGGCTGCCTATTCTTCATTCTTTGGATATCTCTCATTACTTCCCTGTCTATTCTGTCCATCTAACTTTGTGGTATTAGCTTCATCTAATGTAAACCATTGCCTGAAAGACATTTATGGGCAGCGGGAACAAGAAAATCTTCACACTTCCTGCTACTCTCCATGAGATATATTCTACAGGTTTCTTCACTTCCATCACAACCTTTATGTCAGGGTTGATTCTAAGTTCTCTCCTGCTGTGGCTAATCTGCCTCTGTGCTATTCTCTGTATAACCCCACTAGTTTCTGCTAACATTTTCTTCAATAACTTTGTGTCCTCTCATCTGAGGAGACTGAGCCTTCTCCCAGTTTTATAAAATCCCAGCTCCCCACTGCTGTTTATGGATTTTCCTTTACACAAATCCCTCTTCAGAAATTTTAATTCCTTTCTTGCTCATCTTGGAATATAGTCCAGATTTAGAGAGCAATCAGTTTAGAAATTGCTTCAGCAAAAGTTTATTCCACTGAAAAAACATAGTTAATATAAAAACAATTTCTCGCTGCAATAAGTTAGTGCCACAATGAAACTTTCATCAACAAAAGGTTCTGTAAATCCAGCATAGAATTTTTTTGAAACTAGCAGCACAGAGGACCTCAGTGTGGTCAGCTATTCCATAGAAAAATCCTGCTCACATCCCTGAAATTTCTGAGTTTTTCTAAACTTAAAATTTGGTGTATACATAATAGTCACTTCATACCCATCCAGCCAAATTATCTTCATTTCTTTCTTTGGTTTTTTGGTGGTTTTGTTGTTATTTGTTTGGATTTTGTTTTGGTTTGTTGGGTTTTGGTTATTGGGGGTTTTGTAAATATCCCTTGAAATTTGCTCTATCCAGTTTGGCAGATCAGTGGTCTCATTTTTCTTCCAACACCAAGCAACAGCAGTGGTGCAAGGGTATTCTCCTGTTTAGTTTCTGAATTTCTCTGCCCATTAATTTTTCACCTCAGCTCAGACCTTACTGAAATACCTTTCACTCCCTTTCTTATAGTTGTCTTCCTCAGTACCTTGTTACTTATTTTGTAACTTAATGAAGACTTTTGCTGTGACAGATGTGGTCCTAAAGACAGGTTAATTGTATTCCCTTTCAACTGGGCAATATTCCTATCAGGATAGCAACCAACACATTGAGACGAATTTGAATTTTTTCTCTACCTTACTATAAACACTTTCACTACGGTAAATACAAATTCCACTGCATGCAGACTGTAGGAAAATACACAGCACAAATGAGTACTTCCAACTTTCAGGGAGACTCCAGCAGGGCTCTGGCTTTGGCAAGTGAAAGATTGCAGGCAGTACATCTTATTACATGGGTGGTCGAGTTATTGAACTTTATTGACAAAGGCCTGGATTTTCCAGCAAGACGGAGCTTCATTAAAATTCTGCAGAGACTGAAAATTCAATAATCTCTCTCACAAAGCACTGCATGAGTAGGGCTGATTAGGCAATTTCTCTCTCATTCCATTTCTTTTGCTAAAAGCGTTGTTACTTCTTGTTGGTACAAAGAGACAATCATTAAATGAGCATTCGCTATACTTGATTAAGCAGAAAGTTTTAAAGGTGCATTGGCTCTCTTCCTCTAGAATTAATTGAGGCCTTAAAAAAGTTGCAATAACAACACCACCACCACTTAATCTTTCTAAGCTGAATTATTTAAAATTTGGATCTGATGAATCCATTTGTGGCTCTTCGTGTTTTTCAATTCTCTGTTTTCATAGTTACTTGTACATTTGCAGCCAGGTCTGCTGAGTACTGGGAAGAGCATGTGAATTACTCTCTGCTTAATTTCTTTCCTTGTGAATCACAACTTATTTGCTCTCACTGGGTTTCAGATTAAGAAACCCCTTAAGAATAGAATGGTAGGACCAGATTTAAGATCAGCTACCTGATCATCTCTTTTTTGGCAGTGACTATGAGTTGCTAGGAAGGGAAGTAGCATAGCAAGATTACTGTTATACTTTCCTTGGGAAAGACATGGGCTTCAGCAATCCATAGTTTAGGGAATTCTTGACACAGAGGTTGTATCCTCGTATTTAATAACTGTCAGTGGATTTTTCTTCTGTGACTTTGTTTACTCAAGCGCCCCACCACTACCCCTCCCTGGTACAATATGATAGTGCCTTGCTGCTTGCAGGAATGTTTTCCAGTAAGCAAAGCCAGTTTAGAGACTAGGAGACCTTATAAATCTGCTCTTAAGAGTCTGTTCACAGTAATCACAGAAGCAATTTCCTCTCTTTGTTTTTTGGTGGGTATTTTGTTGTGGGTTTTCTCCTTTTTTTGGTTTTTGGTTTTAGTTTGGGGTTTTTGTTGTGAGTTGAGAGGGGGAGATGTTAGGATTTCATTTATGCAAAGAAAGATGATGAAAAAGACACAAACCCTGCAGGATGGGAACCTAGAAAAATAATTAGAGGACTTGTACTCCTGCTTATCTTCTCTGCTCTTGATCAGTCCTGTATTACTGATTGTTCTTTTTCCTAAAACAGTTAAGCTGCACCCAAAATAGGGTGTCTAATACCACAGACAATATCAGTATGTGTTTGGTCAATAACACTAGTTATATAACCTAGTTTGATCCTCAGAAATAAGGTGAGGAAGCTGCTGCTGCAATTCATTACCTTCTGCTAAGCTGTTTTTGGAGCACAGACCAATCCACTCTGACCCTGACTGTATTAGAATGTAAAACCAAAACAAAAACAAAAACAACCAAATACCAGTCTTGATTCCAGTTGTATTCATTCTCTGCTCAGCTGAAATCCCATTAACCTTTGTGAAATTTTGTTTAAGTTAGCACCGAGGAAAACAAAACAAATAGTCTTCTAAATATGGTCGAGTTATTGGTGCAGGTACATAAAATCTACATTGAAATATGAATGCAAAGCTTAGGCATTGCAGTGCCTCTCACCCTTTGGTCACCCTGCCATTTCTGATTAACTGTTTGATATTTATCTTGATAATTTTTTTCAAGTAAGGGTACCCAAAAAATATTTTGGTACTCGGTGTAGTGAGAGACACAGGCCAGAACAGATGTCTACCCCGAAACATCTGGGTACCAGATGAGGGTGTAAGAAGCACCAGGTGGCAGCAGGACCCAGCAACACGCCAGCAGAGGCTCAACACACGTGGGAGACCTGTCCTGAAGAGAGAAGCAGTAGAGCAGAAAGGTTTAACTACTGTTTCCACACTTAATTTCTGAAGATACCATTCTTCAGATTAAAATTTTGGTCACAGTTATTGTCAAATCTGAATGCGACACATAAACAGACTTTCACCAGATCTACCATCTTCATAAGCTTGTGCATTCTACAGCCTGGAAAAGCAAGTTTTCAAGAAGCAGCTTCTCTTTGTTAATGGCTTGGGAGACACTCCAGTGCAGGACTAGACAGCTGTTTTTATATGGCTATCCTTTCTAACACAACTGCCTTATCTTGGAGCTCTTTTGCATGTTTTTCTATTTTGTTATTTCTCTAAGCAGACTTTTAAAAAGAGAATTGCTGGCAATGCTCTCATGTCTGCACGAGGGGGCAGGAGAGGCTCACAGTTTCGGCACCAAAAGCTGCCTGTGACGAGAGTAAGAGGAAAAAGTGACTTTAGCACTGCAGGTACCTCTAGTTCTTTACCCTTCTTCTCTCCTTGAAGACAGCCCTTGCTGCAAGGCTATTTCATAGTAGTGGCTGGAAAATAAATAGGGTTTGCAAAAAAACTTGTGTCAACAAAAGTCTGCAGATTTGTCTCAAATACACATAAGCGTCTGAGATTGTTAGTAGGAAAAGGGCATTTTTTCATAGCAATTTCCATTCCTATAATTACTTTGAAATAAATACCAGTAAGAACTGCAGTTAAAAGACAGATCAGAACATTCCCTTCCCCTATGTCTTTTTTCTGACCATAATTAAGAGACTGTGCTTTAAAATCAGGAAACACAAACACCATGGCCTGAGAGATGTTAGGAATAGGGTTGCAGGAGAAATTAGTAGGATGCCTCATTGCAGTCACAAAGTAGTCCAGCAAAGTGGAGCAGAGCTTGAGTGAGCCAAGCCATGATCCCATGTAAATCAACAGCATTCTCTTGATGCAGTAATACACAATTTACACCTAATAAAGAGTGGCTCACATTCTTCTGTGGGGAAAAAAAAAAAAGTGCTGAGAAGAAAAAGCTCTTGTTCATATATTTACCAAATCCAACTATTTGCTACAGTAATAACCACTAAAATTTGTTTTGGACCACTAACATTCAGTCTTCTCGTCTCCCATACATTTTTGAAAAAATAAGTGTACAAACAAGAAGCATGAGAATGTTTGATAGGTCTGAAGCTGAAACCAACTATTTTTTCTGGAAAATAAATAATTCAGTCTTGCAATACTTTTAGAAGGCAGAGGGCTATTCTTTTCCCATAAAGAGACAAAAAGAGGGTCTCATGAAGGTGGTGACTTGACATGGGGTCTATAGGAAGACAGAGTAAATGGGGAGTTTCTTGTTACTCAGCATCTACTCAGGTTCCATCACCAGTGCTGCAGTTATCACCTTCCCTCATCTGCACAATAATCCTCGGAGTCTCAGTCCTGCTGCATTGTCCTACATAGGGAAGCATAACATGAACCAGTGTAGATCACTAAGCTCTGAAAATACAGGTGGTACAACTGGGACAAGAGGTATGAAAAATATTGACCTTGCATGAAGTGTCTGCGCTTGTCCAATTCCTGATGGAGAGAGAGTCCACCCCCCTGCCACAGCTGTGGACTACTTCTGCACTTTTCTGTGCATCCATTCCAATGCTTTTTTAACTTGTGAGCTGACTCAGCTTCCTAAAGTAGCTAATAATAAAGTTAATAAAGTACCAAGGTCACCTCTTGTAAAAAGAAATGAGATAACAGGCCAGCTTCCGTGTCCTAGAAAATCTCACCCTAGTGTGCCTAGAAAGCACATCAAGGTCAAGTCACCAGGTCAACTCTATTGGGAATGCTGCTACACCTTCACAGATCAGGAGACACATGAAGAAAGCATTCAGGTTGAAGCCACCACAGACAACTGGTCGGATATGCCATAACAGAAGGAGGGAATTCAGCTGCAGTTTCCTATTAGCTTTCTGCATCTATAGCAATCACTCAGGTGGAGGCTTCTGGTCTAGTATTTGGTTCTGGGACTGCTGGTCCTCTTTAATACTTCTTCTCCATCAGTGGGCTTATTTGTTCCAGTAGCTAACTCGACACCATTTCCGTCAGGTACTCCCCTCAAGGCCATCTCTTCTATTTCTCTGCCAAATAAGTGCTTTGTTTCAGATCCTTCAACATAAAGCCTCAGGGCCAAAGGGTCCCATCTTTATTCCACAATACTACAGCAGTAGTTAGTAATGTAGTATCACTGAGGATTGCTAGATGTGGGTATGGCTATTCTGATTCTGCATTTTAAGGACTTGGGTGAGAACCTGCCTGATTTTAAGCACCCAAACAATGCTTGCAGATTTACACAGGCTCATAAGGTGACTTAAAATTAAGAATGTGTCTAAAGTACCTTGCTAAATCAGACTCTGCTAAGTGACATTGCCTGTAAGGGACACAATAATAAAAAAATCCAGCTGTTGGCACCAAGGAAGCCTTCTTCATGCTGGGTGGCCAAGACCACATTTTCAAAGCAGGGAAATGAAGGCTATAATTGAGGCTTCCCATGTGTGTTCAAATCAGAGCCTTATACAAAATTGCTAAAAGCAATGAGAAGACTTGCATTGACTTTAAAACTTTTTGAATAAGGCTGTTGCATAGCAAATGTTGCAGATAAGGCCACCACAGATTGAGACTCAGAAAATAGAGGCAGATTTCAGGTAAAATCAACCACTTGGGTGCAAACACACCATTGCTGAATAATTGTGCCCTTAATCTGATCCTTAACATAGCGTGCAACAAAATCTCCAGCTTGTGTGCTGCATCCTGGGTACATCATAATTACTTGACTTGGAGATCTCTTTGTATTCCACCAATTCAACCATGCAAAAGAACAGATTTGTATAGTGCAGAAATCAGTCATTGAGTAAGTTCATTGGTTTTATTATTTAAGGCAAGGACTCTATTTTGGCTACATTTCCTTGCAGAAAAATTGTATTCAATGGCAATTGCAAGTCAGAGTTGCTCACTGCTGAGACAGAGGTGAAACAGCAATAGTTAAATGCTTCCCTCCTGTGATGGTATTAGCATGACTGCTAGGAAATATGTGCTTGAAAATGCCAGAGAAAGTGATTTGTCTGTGACAGAAGCTGTTTTAAGAAGAGAGAAAATGAAAACCACAACCACACTAAAATAAAGCCTCTTTTAATGAGCTTCGGATGCCTTCTGGAAAATTGAGAAGAGATTTTAATGCATAAATGGTTCTTCTGGTATATCATTATATTTTCTGTTGGAAGGTTTTGTTGGGTTTCTTTGTCGTTTGGATTTTTTTAACTACCAAGTATATACTTATTTTTTTATTTAACTGAGAACAAGACTTCTGTTGTTAGAAACAGAAAGCAGGAAGAACCAACTTGCTCTAGTCATCAGAAGAACCAGTGTGAGAGATGTTTACCTGAACCTAACCTAAATTCCTGAGGATACCCACCAGTATTTCCTGGAGGATGGATTGGTAATCAATTTAGCTTTGTGTTGCTGAGCATGAATCATTGAAAATCATAATGATCAAGTGTCTATGTCATCCCTAAGGTAAAAATAAGAGGAGAGGATATGGAAAAAAAATCTAATATGCCTTTGCAGACCCTGCTTATGGGCACAGAAGAAGATAGAGCAAAATTACACCTCTTGAGGGTATGATGGTTTTCAGTCTATTTGATTGTGGCAACTCAGCTACATGCCAGTCTATTGCTCTCCTGTTGAATTCTCCTTTGTCATATTGCCTGCACAGAAGAACTGACATATTTATGCCATTTTGTGTCTTATGTTATCTATTCCTTAATCTGTCTCATTTTATGCCACTAGAGACATTAGTGGGGTCCCATTACTGCTATACTAATTGAAAAACCAGGACTCTTACCCTTCACTCTAACACTCAAAGTGCAACCCTGTCATTGAGGAAGTAATCTGAACTTGTTAACTAACATCTGACAGCTTCTCATTCATATTTTTCCATGAAGTTGTATGAATTTATAGTTCTTGTCTTCAAAATGAAAGGAAAAAGTAAATAATTGAAAATTATGAACGATTTCAAGGTGCAACTGTACTATTCAACCACACTGTATTTCTACTTGCTTTCCAATGAATCTGTGCACACTGACCAAGGCTCAAGAATTGCAGAAAGTTTTCCCATATGAGAGTTATTTATGGCATCATTGCAGGCAAAATGTCTATACTCATCTTTAACATTTCCTGAATGAGTAATCTAGGTATGAAAAAAGGATTGTTGAAGGCTCCTCCTTCAAACAAGTTTTATGGAAAAATAGCAGCTTTTACCTGAAGCATACAGGCCAGGCATTTATCTGCCAGAAGCAGTTTCAGAAGCTGGATCTCCATTTCAAAATGCCACCTCTGAGATCACTCTCTAAATCCAGGCAATATAGGGAGAGGTCTCATCACACTGCCAGTTGGCTGGATCAGACTCACTCATCCCCTCCATTCAGTGTGATTGCTATTCTTAGACATCTAAATTCATCACATAATGATCTGAAGTCAGGTCTGCACATTCATGTGTTGTAACCAAGCTTTTGAACTGGGAAGGAAGGAAGGAATTCCTCTACTGAAAGTCATGATGCCTAAATCCTGGTCTGGAACTGATCCTTACAAAGTAAGGCCTCAAATTCCCTTCTTAAAGAGGAATTTTTTCACACTTGATGACTGTTGAGCTTGATATTTTCTCAACTCTGGCTGGTCATTAACATGCCGGCTCTATGACAAACATTTATTCTTTATTTTCCTTAAGTCCATCTGCCCAGTTACACCTCAAGTTTCCCTTTGCTCATTCCCTCTGCTTATTCCACACAGTGGATTTCCAGGGTAGGAGGGAACATGCAGCACTGCTGCTGTCTGCTGCATAAACAACACAGAGGATGGGAAGAGGACATCCAAGAGAAGCATCTTACCTATGCAAATGGTATGTCACCATATTTCCTTTTTTTTTTTTTTTAAAAAAAAGAAAAATGCTCTTCAATAATCAATTGTCTTGGGAGAGACATCTGAAAACATTTTGTCTAGCAGAAGAGAGATGTTCATAGGCTGCATGCAGGGTCAGGTTTAAGTTTATTACTTCGGCTTGTGGCTGTCACAAGTCAAAATAATTTCTAGTGGGGGTCTTAGAGAAAGTAGAGTCAATGCACTCCTTGCCCATTTACAAACTTCATCTGCCTCATGGCAAGATGACCATAGTGCATCTTTACAAGACAGTTTTGAATCACGTTTCATCTATCCTTCATATCTTATCTTAAAAACATGCTCAGCAATCTGAAGGACCTATCCCATACAGGCTTTTGACCACACCTTGCACCGGCAATTCACATAATTGAAACCCTCCTGTGATTAAATACACTATTTTTCTCTGAGCTGTGTCAGACACAGCAGTGTCACTGAGATTCAGATCCTTCATCTGCTACCCCTTTGCACAGGCTCTCTGAGGCCAATCCATATCCATTCTTCTGACATCAGTCCTGTGACAATCCCTCTTCACAGGACAGAAGAGAAGTGTCTTGAGGCTTCAAGCTACCACTTTCTCCCACTGCATGATCAGTCTTTAGCCTCCATTTCTCATTTGATTGTCAACAAGATCATCTCTAAAAAGGCTGAAGAGAAGAAGTCTTATGGAGGAGACTGGATGACCTGGTTATTCAGCATCTGCCCCCATCTTTGCTGTCTCCCTCTCTGCCTCCATCTCTTTCTGTCTTACTTCTTTTCTTTTGTCACACATTTGTCCAGCAAAGAAGGAGGGCATTTGTCAGGTGGATGCCTAGTTTGTATTCTTATCTTCTCTTGTGCAACCGCACTCTTAACCATTAATACGTAACAGTGAAGCAAGACTGCAGTTTCACAAGCTCATCTCACCAAGGACTGAAGAAGTAAGTAGCTCAGTCATTAACCCCCTTGGCTGTTACTAAACTCTTCTGGGCATCAATGAGAAAGAGACAAGAAAAGTCCTTGGGAATAGAAAATGTCTGGTCATAATTATAACGCAAGTGCCTAACCTGTCACATGAGAGTTCAAGACCAAGACTAAATGTTTGAACCCACTCCTGAAAAAATGAGACCCAATCTTGCAAAGAAACTACAAAATCTCTACTACAAAATTAACTATAGAACTAGTGTACCATGATAAGAAACAGCAGCTAAAGAATAAATTCCAAGAAAAGCACACATCTCACTCCCTCTGAGTTGCTTTCCTTTTGCTTCTGTCTGTCTGCATCAGTTAATGACCGCTCAAGAGCTTATCCCTCCAGCTGCCAAGATATCTCAAACCCAGAATCATTTTTTGCCTATAGCTGGCCAGCCGATCCCCAGAAGGGTGGAAATCATCACAGATTTCAATCACGTGCAACTTGAAAGTGGTATCCTGTCTCAGCAGGATTATACCAGTTGCTCATTCATCTGGTAGTGTTTTTCTCATCCTTTCTGAGTGCTAGGAGTTGGAGAGGGACAAGAGACCACAATGCCATAAAGTCCACAGGAAATGGTAACAACGGCTGTTGCCTTCCATCCAGAAGGCAAACATATATCAGTGATGGGTCTAGTGATCCTTACATACATAGCAAAAAATCTTCTCTGCTACTGCCTCAAGTACGAGCGGCTGCATTTACAAAGAGGACTTTTATAAAGATAAAAAAATGAGAATTAAATTCCTTCCATGCAAGGTTGTTTTGCACCATTACTAGTTCCACAGATGCATAGCAACTGCTAAATCCATGCGGGGCCTGTGCACCAGCTGCACCTTCACACTGATCTTGGCCCAAGCCCAGCTTCTGTTGTGTGTGGGTGCCAGCCCTGCACCTGCACTGCTCACTCACCATAGCCACATCCCTACAAGCTCTTATAGGAGAGTTACAGGAAGTTTACCTTACAGGTAAATAGGTGTTAACACCCTCCTCATATAAAGAAAGGCACAGGGCTTTGGGACTAGCTGTTTGTGTATTTACACTCTGGTTCATCAACCCTAGCACTTAATTGCTTTTCCCAAATTAAAGCAGAGAAGAGAGACAAGTTCAGTTAATGAATAAACTGTTCCCATTGTTAATTAATCAGTGGCAGAATAATGATTCAGAATCAGAGCTGCTCTGTTCTAGCCATACCCAAAAGGAGATCAGCTCACCTCCTCCCAAACACTTGAGAAAGGCAGCATTCAGAGGTTGCCTAGCAAGTGAGCCAATGCAAGCTGTGCTACAGAGTGTGCTGCCACAAACGTTGTCTTGACGCACTCCCACTTCAGCTCCCTCGTCACCAGCTCTGGGTATGTGACACTGCAAAAAAGGAGCATTTTCCAGGTAATCAGGGCCTTAAACAGCTAGGACTATGTTTTGGCCCCAAGTCCTGGCACACCACTCAGATGGCAGAAAGCTGGTATGCAGTGTTTCTGGAGTGACATGCGTAATAAGCAAGTTGCTACCACCACTACCATCCACACTTGTCACACTCTTCAAATGGTCTCAATGTTTAGCCTCATTTGTTTGGAGCCATTAGGGTAGCCCCAGTACCTAGTGCTGGACACATTCAGGGATTCCCTTTGAAGCTGTTGCACTGTGATTATGTTGTACAAAGAATTAGATAGAAACTTTTTCCAGATGAAATTATATCAGACCTGAGACTATCTGGATAATAAGTACTGAAGAGCAGCCAGGCAAATTGCCAGGCAGAAGTGGAAAACATGTCACCAGTTCACCTTCATCACAGACAAACTGAGATGGCATCTGCTGTAGGTCTGCCAACTGCTCACATTTCCCTGCCTTGATTTCACCTGTGGCAGCACAGGCAGGAGAGCTGGCTTTGCACGTGGTCAGGACATTTAGCTTTGTTTGAGTACTCGGCGCTTTGTTTGAGTCCATTGACCTGGTGTTTTACAACGAACTCAAAGCACATTTATCCAGAACACTGGGAGAGTGGGGGCTGGAGGGCCATTCCAGGAGCTGAACTGCCAGAAGTTGGTGTCCTCATCATTTATGGCTTAATCAGTTTAATCATTGTGTCACCAGGGCATTACAAAAATATCACTAGCTTCCAGACTGATCAATACTTTTCTAAGGTTTTTGTACATTGACCTTTTAATACACAGCTGACTGTGAAATCTGCCTTGATGGAAGAAAATGGCATTTTATCACATTAAAAAAAAAAAAAAATTCTGGCATGGTATTACCACACTCCACAGAGACTAGCTAAACTAAAGAAGTAAGCTCATAACAAGTGTACTAATTAGAGGATGAAAGGAGTGGATATGAAGTCAAAAAAAAAAAAACAAACCAGGAAATCAAATTTCCAGGGATATTTGCAAGGCTGTGGGTATTTTCTGTGTGCAGTGAGACAGTGCTGACACATCCACAAAAGCAAGGGCCTTCTTTCCACAGGCTTCAACAGACGGTTCAAATTTAAGAACTGAGAAGAATGGAATGTGAGGAAACAGGGAAATTTGAGGGAGAGATGAACAAAATTGTTATTCAAGGAAAGAATGAGTGAGGAAAAACTTGTCACATGACCCAGCCAGTGGATGCTGAAGAAATTAAGGGCAGGGGTGATATGGGAGACCAAATAAATTTTGGAAGTCCATGATCTGGGGACCAGGTGCACAGTGACAGCGTTAAAGGCCTGGGACGCAAGTGGTTAGGCAGTAGTTTCTGAAGTAGCAACAGCAGGAAGTTTATGCAGGAAATAAGTAGCAGACAACCTCTTCAGAGACAAATATCCTGTTTTCCTGCAAACCTTCCTAGTTAAGAAAAAGAAAGAATCCAAATAAATCCCATATAACGAAGTCACCAGATTATTATTTTTTACTTTTTAAGTAAACAAAATGTTCTTTTAAGTTCTGTGAGAGGCATTAGTGGGTTTTAAAATAAGAAAAATTAACACCACATTTCCCACAACTGAGCTTGCACACCACAAAAATTGTACTGCCCACTCTGGTTTCCTTTGTTTTGTTAGTTGTGCTCCACATCAGAAACAATGAAAGCTTTTTTGTTGTTGTTGTTAAGAAACATCTTTCAAATTGAGCTGTAAACCATTCCTGATGTATGTGAGCATGGATGTGTGGGGGTGTGTGAGCAAGCTTGTTTGTGACAGAGGAAGAGTGGATACATGTGTAGTAGGGGAAAAATGAGAGCTGAGAAAGAAAAATCCAGTCTAGAGTGGAATTAAGCAGTGAAAAACGAGTTGTGAAACAGGATTATAACAAGATGAGGTTATTTTTGTGATTTTAGGCCAGTTGGGGAAATGGGAAACCTAGAAATTCTCTCAGTTAATAGGAAGGCAA
Organism: Edolisoma coerulescens; assembly: GCA_013397115.1. Classification (NCBI taxonomy): domain Eukaryota; kingdom Metazoa; phylum Chordata; class Aves; order Passeriformes; family Campephagidae; genus Edolisoma; species Edolisoma coerulescens. Next base: position 1,369,722 of record VWZW01007936.1, on the reverse strand, counting down.
TTCAGAGTTCATTAAATGCCCTTGGTTGTTTGGCCATTTGTTTTAAATCTCCCAGCAACAACGGGAAGAAGATTTGCAAAAAACTATAGGAGGAAAAAGTTCCATGGGGTTCAAAAAAAAGGAAAAAAAGAAAGAAAAAGAAAAGGAGAAAAAACTCTGCCATAGGAATAAAAGCTCTCTCGGTGCTGGGCTTCTTTTTACAAGCTTTGCTCTTGTAGGTTTCTATATTGTAACAGCTGGGCTGCATTTTTTCAGCATTCCTTCTTAAGCAAAAAAAACAGGGATTTTAATGGGATCTGGTGCAGATTACAACAGCTCAGGGTAACTAATCAACTGCTTCTGGGTCAGGAAGAAAAGATCCACTGCTGAGAAATGGCAGGAATTGTTCCCCTCTTTCAACTGAAGTGTTGCTGAGTACTGCTTCCTTCTGGCAGTTTCTGTGCTACAAATTTTTCTTTTAAAATCTTATTTACTTTTCCAGCAGTGATTTAGGCAGTTACTTAAGGTCCTGCAGCTAAATCAAATATTTAATTTTCATCTAGTGTCAGTGAAAGATAACAGAGCTCGGCAGGTACTCAGCATGAACAAATTGAGGTTTCGATTGCTACAAGTACTCCTATGTTCTCAGATAGCCACAGATACCGTCCGCCCAGACAATGGGTAGTTAGTAGGAGAGACATTCTTCCTAAGAACCGTTTTGTCCTTGCTCCCTTCCCAAGGCTGCCAACAGAGCTAAGTGGTTCCTTGCGAAGCACACGCTTGACTCCACTGGGCTGAATCCCACCACGTCAGGCAGCCGGCATTTGAGAGCCGTCTGCCCTCACTGCTGGGGCAGCGCAGCGCTGGAATACTCACCTACAGGTTAAGCAGTCAGCATTCCATTTCCAGTCCTTCAAAGCCATCCAATTACTCACCATGCAATTACTTGGTAGTCAGTAAATAAAATTCACATGATCAGAAAAATACTGCTTTGTTAGGGAAAGGAGGAACAGGATAAATAGAAAATTAGGGGGTTCTTTTCCAGTAGAGAAAAATATTAGTTTCAAAATTTGTATCCATATTTCTTCTCCAGTTCAGGCATGTTTGTCTGGATCCATTTCTAGCCTTAAAATGCAAGGATGACTTACCATCTAAAAAAAGCCTCACATTTGGGCAATGTGTCTTAAGTCCTTTTCAACTAATTCAGCCTGCAGATTCCAGAAGCTGGGCCACCTCGGATTAGCTCCATGCGCTGTTAGCAACTGGCAGTGTGTAAGGGAATTGAAGTATTATACAAAACCCTGGTAATGGCTGAATTCTGCCTGTTAGCTTTAATAACTTTAAAAAATAAAATTACTCAAGCCTAGCAAATCTGTTGACACTCCAAAGCTGGAAAGGACCCAAATTTACCTTTTCCTCAGTGCTTAAAGCCATTATTCAAAGACAACTGAAATAATAATTTTTTTTAAAAATTAGCACACTAATACTGGAGCTAACTTTAATTCTATTACCCACACTGGATACAATGCAGAAAAGTCAAACCCTCATTGCTGTAAAAGATACATCAGGTTTACACAGGAAAACCAAGTGGTATGTTCAGCTTTGTAATATAATGACATAGGAGCGCTTTCTACATGGCAGAGGGAGAAGTGGTGATGCCCCTTTCATTCAGATTAATTTAGCTTTGGGGATCTGAAAATCTAGTCTAAACTCAGATAGCTGCAAGATTATGTGGAAACATTGAGTAGAGGGAGTGAAAGAAAAGTTTTATCAGGATGTGTTCCCAGGAAATCCCACCTATTTACATGGGAAAGTGCTTACAGTGATCTGATAAAGCAAGAGAACTGGGCTCCAGAGCTTTTGTTCAGAACAAGTACAGAGGCCCTGTAGACATTTCCCTGGCTCAGCAGGTTGCCCCCCGGTCCCCTTTTCTAGTAGTGCAGTGAGAAGTGCTTTAAAATACATGTAGGCAGATTCTTTAGATAGTCTACAGATAGATCCTACAGATATATAGGTACATTTCTGGTGTATTTCTGTTCTAATGTTGACTGTCCTAAAGAGCTAGGATTATGCAGCTGTACTTGCAATTTAGCTGAATACATTTTAATTCCAGGATTTTCCTTGTGATGTTCCATCTCAGTTTTCCTTTGCTTATATTTATCCTGCCTATAATCCTAAATATTTCCTTTCCCCGACCCCTCTCTTCTTGGTATTCATGTCACACAATTTTTTCAGACTGTTAACATCTTTCTATTTTAGCATCCCAAAATTAAACCGGATTTAGAATCTTCTCCCATAAATCAAATACAACATGATCAATTAACACATCTCTTAAAGGTGGCTCCTCTCACAGAGCTGGACCTGAGAGGCTGACAAACTCACAGCCTAGGACTTCACAAACTATGTCAAACAACTGTAATTTCAGCTGTGCATTTCCTGCCTTTTTTGCCCGCATGAAAACATACATTAATAAACTGATGCTGAGAAACTCCAAAGAGCAAATCACAGAGTTCAGCCAGCTAAAAAAAAGGCAGAACCTGAATTTGAACACACAAATCTGAAAATGTTTTTACCCTTTGATTTCTTATACTTTTTTTGTTTCAACAACAGAACGAAAAAATCCCCTCTCTATGACAGATGCATGATATTATAGAAATTTGCTTCTCTGCTAGCGTGAAAGCACTGTATCATAAGGGGAAGGCAGGAGATGTCCTTGCAGGTTCCAACCTACTATTTCATATTTGTCATGTAGACTCTTCGGATTAAGAAGCTGGCATGTCTCAACTATATCCTACTTGCTTGAGTGCCATGGTATTGGAAAGAAACATTCAGTGCTTCATGTTTCTTCTGTATTACAATAGTATTAGTTACAAACCATGCATGGAGACTGATTACTTTGCCCCAGAGATATTTGGCTCTCCGGGCTAAACAACCACTAACTGTCTCAGAACAAGGACAGAAATTAAATATGCGGCTGACTCTGCAAGTCTACTAAAGGCTGGAAAACAGCATGTCCACCCTTGAACTTTCAAGGAGGTCTATGGGAAAACAGTGTGGAGGAATAAAGGACAGGCATGGGAATTACTTTGCAAGACAGTATGATGCTCTAATTGCTCAGGAATTAAAAGGTGAGATGTAATTAATCACTACAACTAATTCATTGTTTAACCTTGAAAAAATCCCTAGTGATTGATTCTGTGCTCAGGTTTTCCTGTACACATATTCAGAATATTAGCTAATGCAAAGCAAGAGTCACTCAGATTTTTAAAGGCCTTTAGGAGCTCTCAAAACTAAAAATCAGGCTGTCTCTGAGAGCACTCCACCTTTTAGGAGCTAAAGCACTAATTTAACTGTAGCCACATTACTAATTCTCCTCACACACAATTTCCAGGTTTAAGTACCAGTTGCAAAGAAGTCATACCCCAGATATGAGAGTCCTTTCCCACTACCTCATCATTCCTTCACAGCACAGCTGTTGTAATAACCCTGAGGACAAAGCCAGGAAGTCTGTGATACACCCCAGGCCATGACCATCACAGCTTTAAGCTGAAAACTTTTGAGGGCAGTCAGCCTGAAGCAAGGGGCGATAAGTGACTATCATCTTTGCTGTGGGATATTTGCTTGAATGCCAAATGCCATTTTAAAGACTGTTATTGTAGCTCCCTCGACAGTGCAGGACTGATCATCAGCAGTGAAAGTACCAACATATTTGAGCTAAAAAACAATGTTCTCCTACAGAACACAACAGATATAGGCTAGGGGGCAATGCATATAAAGAAAAGTAAAAGCTCCTATCCTCTTTAAATTTCCTGGTCCCTGCCACCACATTGTCTGGAATTGAATTGGTATAAGCAATATGGTCTTTAAGATTTGAAAGACACCATAAGCCCAAAAGATATTCACTACCACCCCCGCTCCCTAAAGAATAGCCCAAGTCTTTTTCAAGAGCACATACCTTGTGCTGTGTCAACACCTTTATGTAAAAAAATACCAAAAAATAAATCCTCTTCTTATATGTCTCTGCAGAGGCAGCTCCACAGCCAAGCCCTCAGCTAGAACCACTACTACAGGAATCAGAGTCCTTTTGTGACTGCTCTCTTGGGGCAGTGTCAATTTACACCTGCCTCAGGTTTAATTTAGCAATTAGTAATTATTTGGTAAATTAAGGAAGGTGGGAGAGTTTCCTCTCAATAAGGCTATTATTAAATAAGAGAAAAACTGAATGCTAAATGAACTGAGCATGTTATTTCTGCCCTCATAGAGTGCCAAACAGACTAGGGTAGGTTTGTAGAAGTCTAGGGGTTTCATTTGCAAAGATGTCTTAGTGCCTTCCATTCTCAAATTTGCTAATGCTGTGGTTGGTATTTTGCTCGGCAAATCCACTTTCTTTCAAAACTTTTCTTCTGTCTTTAAAATCATGACTGGCACAGCCGCAAGCAATAGTCAAAGATCAAGTCTTTTTTCAAAGCTGACCAGCATCAAGAAGCATGTGCTCCTCTGTGGTGAACTGCACAGCTCTACTTGGTCTAACAAAAACAACCCCATTTCACTAGTATCTGAGGATGTCTCATTTGTTCCAACTAATGCATACATGTATCTTTTTACTTACCAAAACCAGCAGAAGACAGATCAGGTCTGGGTTAATACAAGAAGGTACATTTCCTTGGCTAGGTATAAGCTCCACCTTATCTCTTCAGTGAAAAAAAACACCAGCCCATAACTTTCCTGTCCTTAACAAAAAATTCAGTTTTATGGGGAGAGCTCAAAGGGAGGGCATTCACTGAATGACAGCCACAGGGGAAGGCAAGGATTTAACAGGTCTGATGAGATTTCCACTTGTTCTGGGCTGCAGATTAGAAGAAATTCAAAGTAGGCCTGGCAGTGCATAAACAAGAAAAGGGACAGGTCCAGAGCCTGCTGCCATTCAAAGACAAGCCAGAAGCATTAGCCTGTATTAAGGAAGACAAGAATAAGTGTAGGGGCTTTTACTTAGTGCCTGACACCTGCAACCAAGGTTCTTCTTACATCATTTCCAAATATTTTTGATTTTGGCTTAGTGTCTGATGTAGCAATAAAACAAAGCTCTCATATTTTGCATACTCAGAGAGCTCCCAAAACACTAATGGCAGAATCTCAGCCCCATTTATTCCAGTTCACAAAACTGGCAGGTCAGCCTCTTCTGGGAATCTGATCATTATGAAATGAGCTGTATGGGAGCTGAACTCTTTAGAAATTCAGCCCCTTAACATATGAAGAGCATGAGATGCCTTTTCATTTGTGGGTCTGCACATGTGTTTTAGGGTAAGGAATAAAGGATAGTAATGTTTGAACATGTTGTGTCCAGAATTTAAAAAAAAAAAAAAAAGAAAAAAAAAGAAAAAAAAAAAAAAAAAAAAAAATAAAGAAAATAAAAAGCATTGTAAGGCAGTTTCACAAGAGTCAGTTAAAAACCAATGAAATCTATAAACCTTATAAACTGAGGCCCAACAAAACAAACAGCAGTACTTTGCTCCCTATAAGTGAACACAGGTTCTGATAGTACCATTTGTTTTTAAACCATAGGCTACATACTTGGTAGGTCTTCTCTTCATCAGCAAAGCTTTTTGATGCATTATTTATCCAAGTTTGGGTTAGGGTTATGCCAATTCCACTTGATCTGACCCTTTTTCCACACACAACTCAGCATGTGCCACCCAGGCAGCACTCAACACTGTTTGTCAGCAGTTGTCCTCTGACCACCTGCTACAGAAAGGCAGCAGAGCTAGTCCATGTCCAAGCTTCACATGAAAGCCCAGAGTGCCAGGACTGCAGTTGTCACAAGCAGGACTGAGTCCCTGCCTGGCAAGAGCTGGTCAGATGCAAGGAAGAAAATGGGATTTGCGCAAACTAATACTTTGAAATAGAGTGGGGAAATACCACTCCTCTTGTGCAAGCTTAACAGAAATTCAGCAGTGCCCAGGGTCACCAAGGCCCACCTGGCAGCAGTCTCCAGACATGTGTTAGAGGATCTCTAGTGCAATACCAACTCAGAGAGCACTGTTCCAACTGCTGGGCCACTGATCATCTGACATCCTGCAGCTGCCCAGTTATTCAGAAGAAAAACAAACCCAAACTCTTAGAAAAGTGCCCATGGATCAGAATGTTGCTTAAGCAACAAGGCCTATCTGTGCCTTTGGCATGAAAGGTAGAGATCCATAATTGCATAAATGCATAAAGAACAGTCCGGGAATAATGTCAGACCTGGAAGAACTAGAATTGAAACAGAAACTATGTGGCGTTTCTGCAAGAAATGGAGATTTATTTTTAAATAACAAAGTTATCCAAAGGAACAGCTACATTTTCCTTGCTTCCCTGAGTAATATTGAAGCGGTGGTGGAAAGATTCTCATCTTTTATGGAAATAAGTCAAAAAAGCTGAATTCTTATTTAACTGTTACCAGTACCAAATAAAACCCTGCAAGTAACTTCCAGAGCATAGCAAGATATTCAATGAGTATTTAGTATACAATATTGTCTGAATTACCAGTTTCCATCAAAGACCCACAGTGGCAACTTTAACACATTTTTTCTTATTTTAAACAGAAGATAGGCTCCCACAAAATGTCAGCTTGCACGCATCCCAAGGAAAAAAACCCTCAATTATATTTGCAAATATCTATTTACAAAAGACCAAGATAGAATGCTGGATATTGATTTTCCTACCTGGGCTCTTCAAAATCCTACGACTACTCTAAGCCTTATTTATATGCAAGTGATTTTTTAAAATAGATTTTGGACTAGTCAGTGTGGTCTAAGATTTAAAGGAAAGGGCTGAGAAACAGGAAACGTGGGTGAATTGGGTTGGATGAAAGCCTGGATAAAGGCATGTGGTTTGTTTGCATGATTTCTAGTTAATAACAAGGAAGATTGGGTGTCTCAGAAAATTAAAAAAAGGGAAAGAAAGCTTTATCCAACAGAAAAAAAACCCAAAGCAAAAAACCTTCATATGAAAGTAACCGAACTTGTAAATACTAATGGAAAGCAGTTACGTGTCTCATCACTTAAAACTGGAATGGAGAAAGCCCTAGAAAATGTTCTCCAGGGAACACCTCTAGAATCAGAGAATCATAGAATGTTAAGGGTTATACGGGACTGCGGAGATCATCTAGTCCCAAATCACCCTGCCATGGGCAGGGATACCTCCCACTAGATCAGGTTGGGCAAGGCCTAATCTAACAACACTGCCAGGGTTGGGGCATCCACAGCCTCCCTGGGCAACCTGTTCCAGTGCCTCATAGTAAAGATTTTGTTCCTAGCACTAGCCTAAATCTCCCCTCTTTCAGTTTGCACCCATTACTCCTTGTCCTATCACTACAGTTCCTGACAAAGAGCCTCTCTCCATCTTCCCTGTGGGCCCCCTTCAGATACTGGAATGCTGCTATGAGGTCTTCCTGCAACCTTCTCTTTTTCAGGGTGTACAGCCCCAAATTTCTCAGCCTGTCTTGATAGGGGAAGTGTTCCAGTCCTCTTACCACCTTCATGATGTTTCTCTGGACTTGCTCCAACAGGTCCATGTCCCTCCTATTGGAGGCACCAGAACTCTTATNAAAAATTCCCACAGGAAAGAGTCTGTGCTGTCACAATGCAGCACTCCAGGTGGGGTCTCAAGAGAGAAGAGTAGAGGAGCAGAATCACCTCTGTCATCCTGCTGGTCACGCCTCTTTTGATGCAGCCCAGGACTGGGTTGGCTTTCCAGGCTGTGAATGCACACTGTTGACTCAGGCTGAGTTTTTCATCAACCATCACCCCAAAGCCTTTTTCCACGGGCCCGTTCTCAATCACTTCTCCACCCAGCCTGTAGGTTTGTCTGGGATTGCTGTGACCCAGTTGCAGGGCCTTGCACTTTGCATTGTTGAACTTCATGAGGTTTGCATCTGCCCACCTCTCAAGGGTGTCAAGGTCCCTCTGGATGGCACTCCTTCCCTCCAATGTGTCAACTGCACCACTCACCTTGGTGCTGTCAGCAAACTTACTGAGGGTGCACTCAATCCCACCAGAGATACTGAACAGTATTGGCCCCAGTACCAACCCCTGAGGGACACCACTTGTCACTGGTCTCTACATGTACAATGAGCCATTGACCACAATTCTCTGTGTGAGGCTATGCAGCCAGTTCTTCACCCACCAGGTGGTCCTATGTCAGTTTGCAACACGATGCCTAGAAGGGCTGGACCTGTGACTGTAGCAGTGTTGGAACAACATGAACAAAAATCAATCAGCTGAGTGTTCTTGTCCTCCCACTGATACAAACCAGTGACGAAAAAAAAAGCTGTACAAAATCCTTTTAATATATTATGGAAACAGTAAAAACCATTCTTTTACTGTTTTCCCAAACCTGCTGTTCTGTGTGAGATAAGTATGTGAGGTTTAATGTCTTTTGTAATGGTTAACCTACTTCGGGCATGTTCAGATATTGTTTTGTGTGTATGTGTGCACAAAGGTCTGATCTTTTGACAAATTCTTGGAGAGCTGCCCATTATAAAGGCAATGATTTTTTTTTAAAGGAGACACTCCAAAGATTCAGAAATAAATCTGCAGAAACAGGACATTCAATTATTTAAGGTAAAGAAAGGGGTAATTTTTTTAACATTCTACTGTTACAATGCTGATTCCAAGGCTGTCTCTCTTCTTTGGTCCTCTCTGATGCTTATCCTCCTCCTAAACTGCAGACTAACACAAGCTCCAAGCGGTTGAAGGCAAGAACAAGGCAAGTAAAGCTATGACCTTTTGATGAGTGCTACCAATAAAGTTCATCTGTTTTCTGCTTTTTTCTTACCTTTTTTTCTGAATTTTAGCCCTGTTGTCACATTTTTGTAATAATTTCCCAGTTTAAAAAAAAATTAAATTTTTCTGTTTCCTTAATTAAGCACATGTAAGTGAGCCAGTCTTCAATTGTACTTCTTGCTTTCCTTGAGACTGGATTACCAGGTACTTATTAGGATTTATTTGCGACTTTAGAACAAGGACAACAAGAATTCATTGCTCCTTTCCTGAGAAACCTGTGATTTAATCAATGATCATAATCTTATATCACAGCAAGGCTTTTTAACCTGAGAACTGTGAAGGTCAATCACACAAATTCACTATGTGGAAAATATTATTTGGTATACTTGACATCAGCAGAAACTAAGCTAACATTTTAGCACTGAGAAAATAATTTGCCAAACAGCCTTTCATTTTGAGTCCCTCATGGTGCAGGCTGTATAGGCATTAGAGGCTTCTTCTTAGAGGTGAGAGTGCTAGCTCTGGAGCGAATCTGGTACCTGATGCTTAATTTAAATCTAATTCACCTAGTGCCTAAGTTCCAGGTAATTTCACATGATGAAATCAAGACTTTAAATTAAATTTAAAAATGGTTTAGACAAATCTTTTTGCAAAAACAATAAAAATAATCAAATAGTTTACATCCCACTGAAATGCAACTATTTAATGCTAGCTTACTAATCGTGTTAGTATTGTTGATTAATCACTAAAATATTGTTGCTTAAGTATTTTTTCTTAAACTTCAGATTTTCTATTGCGATATAGTTAACCTTATGATAATGTAAGATGAGTTTTTTGCGAAAATTTTGTCTTCTACAGCTTACTTGTCTTAACTTTGTCACAATTATCTACATTTTTTCTTGTCTAAAATGTCAGTGTACAATGTCCTCCTTAAATATTACACTTTGAGTGCGTAGAGTGTAAAAACATACTTCTCAAAGTATGTTCAGTTTGGGTAGCAATCATGTGAGGCTGTAGGGTTACTGTATACCACTGGAGAGAGAGTTCATGGATTCTCATGAAGGAGACCTTCACTTGTAGATTTTCCTTTCTTCTACTCATTCCTACATATTCTGGCAAATTTGCCCATTTAGAGACACAGGGAGAACACAGAAGAAAGAAAAAAAAAGTTACTTTCAGCAAGATTCTACAGAAATAACTGGATAGAAAGTCATAATGAAAGTTTGGCTGGCTATGGGGTTGATTTCGCCCATGGCAAGAAAAATCTTCTGGAAATAGAGACACACTGGGTGGCATGAAGTTTCCTTTAACATGCTCTGGCTTCTTATGGAATACTTCCTTTAAAGAAGTTATCCTCCACGTTCATCAATGCATTCATCCTTATGATTAAAAAACTGATTAAGTCCCAGGCTGTGGGAAGTACTATTACAGCTGGCATTATGTGGCTGCTTTCTCAGAAAAAAAATGCTCATCTGCAAGTATTCAACGGCTTACATGAGTGTTATTTTTCCTGAAGATTTCTACTCCAGAGTTTTTATGTACAATATATCAGGTGATAAATGTCAGTTGTGCTTGGTATGGCCAGTCAGTCGTGCTTGGTGTGGCCATCTCCTTTTACTTAAGTGTGATCGTGTCTTCTTTTTCCACCATGGGAAAAATATGCGTCTGTGTGTCTCTGTGTGGATGTATCTCTATTCTTTACCACATTCTGAAACAGCAATGTAAAATGTTTTGACATTTTCCACAAAAGAAAAAAAAGCAATAACAAAAAACCCAACAACTTTGGAAAGAGTTCAGGGCTGGAATGTTTCAGGGGAAAAAAAACTTCACAGAAGATTATGTTTCAAAAGAGAGTGATGAATAATGGAAAGTATGAACTGTGAAGTCCTATTATATCAGTTGTATTTAGGTTAACCACATGTAATTTTTTTAAGCCCACAAATTCTTAAGAAATTTTAATCACATGATGGACTTATTTGTAAACTTGCATACTGCCCTGAAGAAGACACTGATTGTTGCATTCTGTTGTGACTCATGTGAATCGCTGGTTCAGGCTGCCAGGAGTCAGAAAGCAAACTAAGTAGTATGTAGTGACTGAATTTCCGATAGAGTTATCCTCGGGACACTCCATAGCATTTTTTTAACACACTAAGATGTGAAAAATAAAAAGAGGGTGATAAAAAACAGTCTTTAAGTTTGAAACTTATCACTGTTTTCTTTCATTCTGTTGAAACTAAAAATTACATAGTCTAAGCACACATATGCACTAAACAGGAATGTCCTATATTTTTGTTGCCCACTCTATTCAAAATAGGTATTTCAACAAATGTACACAAAAACCTCTAAGACAGTATGTGAAAGCCCTTTTCCTTAATAAAAATACTACTGTTACTTCTGAATTTTTCTTCAAAATTCAAGTATCACCAACTTTACACAACAGTTCCTGTTCTCCAAATATCAGAAGTAAACCTGCATGCATGCTATATTGTAATAACATATATTTATTTTTTTGAAATTGAATTCTTTATTGCATGTCAATGAAAATATAAGTCTACAGTAAACTCAAAGCCACATCAAAGTATTGCCATCTGTTTTTTTCTTCTATTGGCAAGACAAAGAGGTTTAAGATATATTTAATTAAAGCATGATCAGTGATTAAATATATCATGAGTGACAACGTATGGTAGTAGTCACAATTAAAAAATAGTTAGGTTCCTATTTATCTGTCAAGTGAACTGGTTTATCTGCTGATCATTAATGAATGTCAGATGTAATCTAATGGCTTTTTAATAGAAGGAAGCTTGACAAAATACTGGCAGATGGTATTCTGGGTAATGATCCAGACTGCAGTAATCTCAGTAATGACTTATATTATCTATTTACCTGGCCCCAAACAAAGAAAGGAGGGGGAGGGAGGGACCACAAAAAGATTCAAGTAGCTTTGGCATTGTAAATGTTCAAATCACTGAAGCAGCACATTCCTTTCTGTAGTGGGAGAAAACATGAAATTGATTAAAACAGTGTAAATGCAACAGGAAGATCCTCCTCCGCAGTCAGTTTGGGAATGGAAACTTACCTAGTTCTCATGGACTTTTTGGGTTTTTTTTTCCTGTTGTTGCTCTGAAGTGGTCAGTTGAGGGGAAATTCTGTCCTTTAAAGGAAAAACATCTCATCCCACCACTGGGGCACTCCAGCAGGCTTTTTCTCAAGGAGTGGTGATCCACTCCAAAAGAGAGGCAATAACATTAAGGAAGGCTTTAGAAGCCACAAAGGACTGCCGTGGGCCCTGAAAATCTTCCTTTTGCCTCACATTGACATGGATCATGATACAGGACAATGACTATTTTTCTGCTTCCCTCAATAACTCACAGGAGAAACTCTAAACAGTCATCATGAACTTAAAGAAGTGTCTCCTGACTTTGTCACAGTTACAGTTTCTGAAACCTGAAAAAAATACTTGTATCTTGTGAAATTCCATGTCAGATACTGAAAGTTCCATTGAAGTTAGAATTTGATGATCTAAGTAAATACAAGTGGAAGCTTCATGAAGATTTTCATACATAATAAACATATAATAAGAAAACTCTTGCAATTAACATTAAATAGTAAGTTCTATCGAAATAAAAAAGGTCTGCTGGACTTTTCTTCTCCCCAACCTCACCTGCGGTGATACTTCTGCTGCTGAAAATAGTGCTGGGAAACTTGTTGATCTGTTGACTTGGAAATATCCGTTCCAAGAAAAAACAGGATGACCTGAACTTCAGCTCAGTACCAGTGTCACACAGTGTAAATTAAGAGGTCACTACAATCTGCTCAGGAGGAGCTGCGTGTGACGCTGGACTGTTTGCCATGGTATTGGATGACAGAGAAGAAGCATTATACTGAGGTATACAGATTTTGGTGACAGGCAAGAGAAATATCCTGAGAAAATAGCTCTAATGTTTTATGCACTTTCAGTCAGGCATCCAGCCTAGCTGTTATCAAATTAGTCTATAGTAGAGATGTACTTCTGTTTTTCAGGTGCTTTGAGAAGCACAGGTGACAAAGCTGTGTTATTTACCATTAGGTGTGTTCAGTCTTTATGTGACCTACTGTGGACAGTTCTAGCACTGCTGTTCAGCCCATCTGTGAAGACCGGCAAGGACCACTTGAGACACAATTTCTGCAGCTAAAAATAATCTGCTGCTCCTTCCATAGCAGCATCAGCTACAAGGTTTCCTTTCTCATGAAGCAAGTGCTTTTCATTTACAAGCATAGTCGTCCAATTTCTGGTTTGGAAGAATTGGTCTAATTTCCTGTGAATCTCTAAGAAAACCTCAGAAAGATTTGTCTCATAAGACATCTGTTCAGGTCTAATGTATGGGAGTCACTGTGCTCAGACCTTCACCCTGCATGAGCCTGGAGCGTTGTTATGAATTTTTACAAAAGGTTGGCAGTCGTAGGGAAATACAAATTCTGGTAGCTAGGGCTGAGATGAAAACCTGTATGTTCACTCCCAGTCTGCAGAAAGCTTGTCTGTGTTGTTATAATCTGCCCACAAAGCCAGTTTTAGCTCTGCAGGCTGGCATGCAAAAAATTATGTTTGAGAACAAGCCCACATGCAGATGATATGCACTGAGAATACACAGATAAACAGAACAAAATACTTTATTCTCCCCATATCTCACTTGACCTTCTTACAACTCACATCCTGACATCATGCTTTAAGACCTCAGCTGTTCTGTTGCCTTAAGTAAACTCCACAAAATCAAAGACTGAAATGGGGGAAACATCACCAATGGTATGACAGATTCAAGAAACAGGGGGAATCATGTGCAGGAAGGATATAAGGAAAAAAGAAGAGGGTTAAAGGACATCCAAACCTGATCAATTCCTAAAGAAGATAAGGCTTTTAAGAAAACTTCCCCTCCTGTTATCTGCACACCTAACCAGTACCTAAGTACCTAAGCTTTTCTTTGAGTAACAGAAATATACATGTTGAAAATGTGGTAAATAGTGACTTAAAAAGAGCATTTTCCCTGCCTGCTACTTCTTTAATTTTATATAACAGGAACTATCTTAGAGACGACTAAAACTTTTGACGTATTCATGTGTTTCATATATATGACCTAAATTGGATTCTCCTTCTCTAGTCAAGTCACACAAGGCTTACAAATCCTTAGTCCTTAAGGATTTGAACAGGATGCTCATTCTGTGTGTTTCCATTCAACATTAGCCCTCTAAGACACATTTAAGCTCATTGATTCACTAATATGAACATTAGACGCACACAAGCATATAGAGTGAGTTGACTTGTCTGTAATCAAAAATTTTAACCAAGATTTAGGTCTTTTGTTTGAAGACTATATTTGGGAAAGGTTTATTATGCCTCAGGAGTTCTCTGTCAGAAAGCAAGATCTTGAGAAGTAGTCAATCATCTTCAGATACTGCTCCATAAATAACCTATTTTCTTGTTTGTTTGTTTGTTTGTTTCTACCATGGACACCATCTATTCCAGAAAAACCCAAAACACTCTCACAAATTTTTAGGAGTATCCAGAGTCTAATTTTTGTTTAAAAGTTATTTATTAATGGTCCTATTTTCTAATAAAACTGTTATTTCATCACATCTGCCTTCACCTGATTTACACAGCTGTGAAATAAGAAGCAAGAAAGGTATTTTTATTTCTTCCAGAGTACTAAGTAGCTCCTTATAGCAACAATTGATATAAGGGTCATAATCACTAACAGCCAGACTACAGGAATATTCTCACAACTCAAAATTCTCCTTTCAGTACTTTTGGGGGTTATTTTTGTTATGTGAACTAGATAATCTAGAGAGAGTTATTTATTTGGTTGTTTCAAGGGCTATAAAGTCTACTGTAATGAACCTTTCTGTTTGGGAAACTAGGATGTAACCTTGATGGTCTTCCTTTTGGTGATTTGTTTTGTTCTTTCTTACCTATATTCACAATCAGTTTTTAGATGTAGGGTCCTGTAAAACTTATTGGAACAAAAGATGACAAAGAAGAGGGAATTTCTAAAATACAATTAAATCACAAAGTGAGTTTGTTTTAAAAGTTGCTGCACATTTTTAATTTGAATTTTTTTTCTTATAGCTGCTATTCAGCTGTGGTTTTAATTTTATTTTTGATCTTTTGCCTGTACATTGAAATGGGAGTAGCATTTATAGCTGATGCATTCATAACTGATTTGTCCAGGTTTCATGTGCTACATACATCTTGGCATGCTCTCTTCAAGCACTTTTTTCTTTTGAACAGTGCAATTCTGTGCAGACTCAAATACTGTCCTTGTAGCTCTCTGTTTCCCTCCCCTTTACCTTTCTTAAAATTTGAGTAGTCAGATAGTAAATTAGTCCCACCACTTATAAGGGACTTTGCTTGTATTGCTTAAGATCTAGTCAGGGTGGCATAAGCTTTTATATTAAATATAGTTCTAAGTTTCCTTGGTCAAATGTCAAGATTCCACTGTGTATTAGCAACCAGTAGTAGAATAAAACACAGAAGAGGTATATTTTCCTTTATCGTTTATTATAATACAAGAAAAACAAATCTAGAAAGCACATTTCATGGAGCACCATATTGTAACAAAATTTTGCTGGCTCTCCTGCAGTGTATTTTTGACATTTAAACAATGACACACACATAGTCAGTACACACAGGCACCTACACCACGGAGATCTTATTAACAGACCCAAAGAAACGCCTCCTTCAAGTACAGACACAAAAGGTGCACAGAGGAATGCCAGTGTGAGGGCATCTGAGCGCTAACTGAGCTAATCACTCTTTTATTAGCGATCTTCATAAGCACACAAGCCCCCTCTGTCTCACCCCAATCTCTCTTCACTGAAGACTCCAAACTGGGCCCAACTGAATATGGATTTGTCATAGACATGGTGTAAAGTTGTACAAAACTGGCCAATATTCCCTACCGGACACCTCTTACTGCTTTGGTTATAGTACTGAATGAAAGTCTTAAAACCCCTTAAATCTATACTCCACATCACAGAAAAGCCACTTTCACACATGCAGAAACATAACTTCCCTCTGCACACACCTGGATGCATAGCACAAATACCTTTTTGAGCAGCTGTGTAGGTTTCCCCACCAAGATCACCTTCCTAAAAATCACTGCATTTTGTTTTTCAAAGTGTTCAGACAATTGTTCAACAATGTATTTCTTAATATATTTTCTTCTTTTTAATTGATGGGATATGTTTTCCTGCTGCCTTAAATTTATGTCATTGTCTACACAAGGAAAGAGCAAAATGCTATAGCTTTTCATCTGCACAAAATGTTTTACATTCCTTTTACACAGTGTTAAATACAGATGCTAAGCACAGAACAATGTATGATGATAATCCAGAACAGCTTTTTACGTTGCTCAAAATGAAAAATACTGGAAGTTTCCCATACTAATGTTGAGACACAGTATTGGGGTCTCTATTATATACAGTAGCCTTCCAGAGTACTTTCAGGCACCTATTTTGTGAGCCTTTACTCAACATGTATGTCACACTGGAGCACCTCAAGTAATACAGTATAGTGCCCAGACAGTTAGAATGAGATAGAAGCAAATCCAGTCTCAGAGCAGACTAGACCAGCTTGTAGAAGTACAAGGCTAGCAAGGTAGTAAAATTTCTACCTGGACGCAAAATAACTTTTACAAAAATTTGGGGTATCTGACATATGGCCACTTTTACCATCAATTGAGGATAATGTATATATTTAATTAAAACCTTTTCAATAAAATTTTTTAATTTTGCAAAAAAGAAGTGGAAAAAAAAAGAGGTTATGTTTCTATCAGCCTCCTAGAAAATCCGTTTCTTTTTTTTTTTTTCTTTTACGCCCATTTTTCTTTGAAGAAAGCCCTGCTTTCTGACCAGAAGTTTTCTGGGGAAACCCAAGGTTTTGCAAAATATATTTGTCTTGATAATCAGTGAGGCTGGAATAACTTTAAATTTTAGGCAGGACAGTCATACATGTTGCCAAGAAAGAAAAGAAATTATTGTGTATTTTTATTTGTGGAAAATCAATGTGTTTTTCCCATTTACAGGAGCCAATTTTATAGTTCCTGTATACTATGTGATGAACAGGTACCTATAAGACAAAAAAATGGAAATTCAAAAGGAGAGACTGGACTTGAAAAATAATTGTAACTTTAGATATGCAAATGGTATTAACAAACTGAATTACTAATTCAGACTCTTTCCTCTGAACTAAAGGTATGTTTCAACAGCTGTGCTAAACATTTGGCTAGTATTTCCCATATAAACAGTTCAGACTTCAACAGTATAATGAGGAAAAGAGGAAAAGACTTACTAGTTTAAGTTTTACAAAGGCTATGGAGTTGCTATGGATTAAAAAAGTTTCAGATGACTGACGAATAGGATACAATAAGGAAAAGATGCTGTGCTGCGTATATGAATACAGATTTTCACTTGGATTAATGTCTACATCTTTACTCACCTGAATAAAAGGACAGTGTAGCAAAAATAGAAGAGATTTAGAGGCAAGGAAAGAATATGGACCTGTTTAGGAATATGAGTTGTTTGTCTTAAGAAACAAACAAAAGGTATGCAAATTTCTGTATAGATTAAATAATGACCAACATACAGAAGAAAAATTAGGATAACTTATGTTTAGTGGTTTAGCATATAACAGCAAGAGATGAGAATGACATTGAAAAGCAGCCAATTTAAATATGAAAGAAAAAATCTGCTTTCATTTGGTTTTCTTTGATCTTAAATGGGATGGGTTTTTTATTTTAGTAATCCCCACCTCACAAAATATTTAAATCTCAAAATTCAGAATCAGCCTCTCGTAGGGTGATGAGACATCAACAATCAATTTAGATGAGGCAAAAATAATAAGGGCTGAAGCTAATAAAAATTCTGTAACTTAAAAACTATTGCACCTTCCCCTGAAGCATTTGATACAGTCAGAGGTAGGATACTGGATTAAACAAACCATGTCGTTTGGCTATGTTACTGTTTCTATGGTAATAGGTTTTAAAGATTCAGTTATATATCCCAGTTAGTCATGAAGATCTGTAACAATCTTCCACACTGAGCTATGATTTACAGTAACAAGTAGGACAATTATTATTAGTGGTCTTAGACTCCACTTAGATGTGCATGCATATGTATACACATACATAAAAATGCATTCCATACATACAGATGCACATATAAATGCACACACACACACACGCACGCACAGACACTGGCCTTCTGAGAAGTGGGGCTCACCAGGAGATCTGAGGAGCACTCTTTACACCCTTCTCCGATGCACATTACCAACTGTGTAAGTGCATGTGTGTCTATGTTTAACAGTGTGTGGAGGAAAATGTGGGAAGAATGAGAAGTATGAACCTGAGTATGGGAGAAATTACCCATGTTACTGTCACTATTTCAGATCTGTGCTTGAAAACACATTTCCGAATTCCTCCTACATTGGCTAAGTTGACCAACAGCCAAGCTAGAGGAAACACACAACATTAATGGGCATTGTGAAAATTAAAACACTTATGTATTTTCTATTCTCTCCTATGTTAGTATCAACACATCATATTCCTGACAATGGGCAGGATGAGAAAATAAAAGAACTAATTTGATTTTTGCCACTTATTCTGTCTATCTGTTTCATGTTTCCGCCAAAGATGAGAGAAAACTTGGATAGTCCATCTCCATATGGGTTTTCATTTATCAGCTCTAATAGGTTAGCTCATTGTAAATCTGCCTTTTCATTAGGTTTGATTAAATAATTTTAGTTTTAGAAATACCTAAACTTAATGTATACTCTAAGTTCACAGTATCTCTTTAAACATAACTATTAATTCCTCATACTCATTCACATGAAAATTCTGCCATCTTTTGCACATATTCACACTAATTCAAACTATTTGTCCTCCGTGTTTCTCTTCTGTGAAGGTTTTCAAAAATATGAGCAAAACAGACTATCATCTCATCTGGTAGCAGAACTGCAGCTAATCAATTCTAAGGCTGCAAACTAATTAACTTTCAGATTAACATAGCTAAAACCTAGTTTCAGGTATCTAAGACAGCAAAAGTCAGCATGACTACATTTAACAGGGTAAATGACAGGATAGGTTTCCATTTCAATGAGGTAAAGTTGTGCATAAGTTCCCCCATCCCCAAAATACACCTGTAAGGTCATTATCTCACATTAAAAAAAAAAAAAAAAGAACAGAGAGAAATAAGTTATTTTTTTAAAAAGCTTAAAGTGAAATTACCTTTAAGACTATGGCTAGACAGAAAGAGATGGAGGTGGGTAAAGAAACAGAGATGAGAACCAGAGAATATTGATAAATGTGTGTTGTTAGCTCTGAGAACCAAGGGTTTGGTTGGCATCAGCTGAGTTTTGTCTCATGATGCATGCTCTAGATGGTTCTCAATGTTGTGTTATAAATAGTCCAGGTATTTCAGTTTTCAAATGGTAATGGGCTTCTTTGATCACCTTTGTCTTTTTGGTCCAACTCTATATATTTTAACATCTTTCTCAGCAGGCACAGGCCTGCACACTAGATACAAACATGTAGATAGCATTACATAGTCAATATGCTGTGCAGAGGTGTCCACAGAGAGTACAAATACCAGCAGACAAAGCTTCATCTTGCTCTGAGCAGCCAGTCTGCCTGTGCACTGCACTGCATGTGGTTCCTGCAGTCTCCGAACAATACATTTTCTACCAAGAGAGGAAAATCGCCCCACTGCACTGCTTCTGTATACAAAGTAATTGCAAACCCCCTGCTCCTCCCAGGTTCCTCTCATTGGCCACAGGGGCGTAAAGAAGCATTTCTGATGAAATGTACAGCATTGCCTTTCCATGGAATGCCTTCCAAGCACAAACGCTTCCTCTGCCTCACCCCAGGACTGCGGCTTCTGGGAGACAGGTCTTATCTCCGCACCCTACCTGCTTGCCAGCAGCACCTTTTTGGAGAAGCCTGTTCATGTCTTCTGTCCCATAGCAAGAGCAGGAGTGGGATTTTTTTCACTTGACAATGTTTCTGTGGAGCTAGATTTTTGTTTTTTCTTTTCCTAGTTGACATTCACTTGACATCGTTATCAAATGTGTTCTCCTGCAATCATCGGAAAGATTTTATTCAAACTAACATATGTTTTCTTTTTTTTCCCTTTTGCATCACCTTAAAGGGACACATCTGTTGACATAACTCTGTAGGGAATGGATTTCATCTTTTGCTGAAGTTTTGTTCCAGCCAAAGCCGAACCTCTTGAAGGTTGTAGAAAAAGGGGCCTTTGCCTCCCAGGTAGGCGATTTTTTGTCTCTGCACAATGCATACTCGTTCAAATGAAACCCCGTAGGCCACATTGGCATTGTTGTCCATGCAGTCAGCCACCACTTGGCATTGAGGTGGCAAGGAAAAGTGCTCCAGGAGCTGGTGAGCAGCTGCACATCTCTCTTCTTGGCTTCTGTGTTTCTTAACTTCGAATGAAGAGGGAGAGATTCCAGGGGCAGCCCAGCCATCTGACGGGTGAGCTTCATCGATGTAGACCAACAGAAAGTCAGCCACACCAGAGAACTCCTCCACCAGCTTGCTGAAGGCTGACAGCTGGCTTGTGAACGGTGGTCAGGTAGCTGAGCCAAAGTTGACCACCAGTGGCCGCTCAGAGTTGGCAAAATCCAGAAGGTGGCATTTGGTTCCACACTTGCCACCAACATTCTTCCAGCTGCTACTGCTGCCATTGCTGTCCTTGGCTATGTGGATTACACTGGAGTTTGGGGCTTCTCCTCCCAGTTTGACCTGATGGCAGAACAAATTAAAACATAGCAAGTTAGTGTGACTTGCTTGTGCAGTATCCTTATGACTACATTTTTGGAATAGTCACCTGTTCAGAGTACACCTAACAAGTCACATGGGGACAGAGCAAATCATCAAAAGCAGCAGCTTCAAAACAGTCATCTTGTCCACCTGCACTCACAGTTCAGGAAAATGTGGCATTCCTGACAAGTATGCTACTTCATTAATGTTAAAAAATTTGATAAGAAGCCTGTCCTGTCCACTACATACATGGTCCTGTCCACCCTTATGTATTTGGAGACTTGTATTTGCTTTCAGACAGACTACCTCAAATTTCTTCTAACTTTCCTCTGTGAGACATGGGTTTTTTTCACTGGCATTTTCCATGAGTTCTCTTCACTTGGTTCACATTGTCCTTGAAGCTCACTGTTCAAAACTTCAACAGTGTTTTTACTAATTTTCAGTATAATCAGACAATTATTTCATGTAATCAAGTAGCTCACAGACTACACCTGTTTATATATTCTTGATGTTTGCTTTTTATGAGACACCATGACTGTTCTGGCAAACAATAGCCTGTTGATTTGGATTAGCTAGTAAGGTGTTATAAAGCCTAGGTCCCTTTTCAGCCTACAACCTACAGTTTAAGCCATTTTTCCAATTCTCAAAAATCATTCTGCATTATATTCCTGATCTTCACAACACACACAGTGCCTCTCAATTTTGAGAGATTTGCAGATTTGTATATTCTCTTCCATCTGCAGTCCAAGAATGAAAATACTCAAGAGTACCAATCACAAGAGATCTCTGCAGATGCTCACTTAATACAGATATGCTGCTTTGACAGCGGATCATCCAAGATTGTGCTCTCTAAAATTTCTAACCACTTTGCAGTAATTTCATCGATGATTGAGTGACACATTTCCTTCTACTGCAATGTTTCTTTACAAGATGATTGGGGAAAAAAAAAAACAGCAGGAAAAGGGGAAAGTTTATATGATGGCTGAAGTAGAATGTGGTGAAAATTAACTGTCTCAGCCCCAACTTCAAATCTAACTCAGACCCAACAGGCAATGGTGGAAAGGTCATTTTGCCTGACCATTTCTATTTGCATGTCTATAGAAAAAAAAGACAGAATAAAAGAAGCTCACAGGAGGGAATACCAGAATAAGGTGGAGCCTACAGGGGGCTCTGAGATTCTTAGCTGATAACTACTATAGAACCACAAAACATTACTGCATATTACAATTAATTTTTAATGAGCTCTGCCGCAGCAATTCCTATGTCTCTGCCTTTAAGATCAACCTCTAGTACAACAATGCAATTATCCTTTTGTATTTTCCTGACTCTTTCTGTCTCTGTCCCCTGACAATTTGATTATGTTCAGAAGTGTTGCTTTGAAAGAAACATACAGGACCAAAGTCTGAAGTCTTTTACATCTTATATATTTCTTTCTGAAGCCAGTCTGCAATAAAAGTCTATAGAAGTTAACACTACATGAGAACTGTGTAAAAACTGAATAAATAACTGATTTTTGGTGCACTTGTATTTTACGTTGCGTTACAGGGTATCAGATGAAATATAGGAGTCAGATGCAGTAAGAAGGTGAGTGAACAGCTGAATACTGAACTCATGCAGTTGCTGCTGCACAGAGATCCAAAGGCAAGTAGATTGCTGATACTGGATCCTCCATTTCTCCCTCAGAAACCTGACTACCTTGAACAAATCTGCAGTTTTTCATGACTGCCCTATTTCATCAGAATAACAATAGAAGCAAGAGTCTAATCAAAGCAAAGTTTGTAAGACACAGCCCTTAAAGCTTCCAGACTTCACAGCTATATGAGAATGTCTCACAGCATGTTGGCACTTATAAGCATTATTTTGACTCCTTTCTATAGGGCAAATGGAAACGCAACTATGCCACCATTCTCACTCAGAGATCAGCAAGGAAGAGACCCACAAATCTCTCCAGGCCAAGCATGTGGTGATCATGCCACTGGAAGCAGAGGATGTGCAGCTGCAGCACAGTCAAGAGAACGAATGATGCTCTGGGAAAGCAAAGCCCCTTTTACCCCTATCCCTGTAAACCTGCATCTGCAGCATTTCTATCTGCTAGAGCCCTGGTAACCGTTTGGAAAAAGCCTCGTGCTTTGCCTTTGAAAGCAAGAGGCTTGAAACAGCTGAGTTTAGGACCTGATGTGTGAGCGTGCTGTCCACTAGACTCAAAGAAAGAAAGTAACTATATCCCAGTTTTTGAGAAATTATCTGTCTGGAGAGGCAGGCTCAGAGACTCAGGCTCTGGCATTTAAGAAGTAGCATTAAGCATCTTACAGTATTTAAGGCCATCTACACCTTAGCAGGTAGCAGGTAGTCTTCTGTTCAGCTGTTGATCATTTCTCTCTGCCATTCTGTGACGTAAGGTAGGTAAAGCAGGAGTGACTAAGGTAAAGGGCTGCACTTGAACAAATAAATATACAGGTCAAGATCACGTGGTGTCCATATAATCACCCTGAGGGCTGCATTCAATCCAGAAGCCAACTAAACAATTCAGCAATTTGTGATAAATTGGTGATTACCAAAAAAGGGGCACATCTTGAGAAACACACACGAACATCTGCACAAACACTAGATCCCTCTTTAGCTAGAAAGCTTAACTGTTCCTGCACTGCCATACATGCTTTTTCAGAGCTAGCTTGCTCAAAATGTGCCTTTTGGGCAAAGCCTGACATGTAGGTATTTGTGCTACACCCACTCCCTAGATGAATAATGGACCTCAGTATTTAAGAGTGTGTGCTCATCCAGTCAAAGAAAAGAAGTAATGGCATGTAATTTATCGCACAAATCACAATTAAACAGCACACTTTGAATTTCTGATATTTGCTCTCCCTCTTCAGAGGAGAAGAAAAATAAAGGTAAAAAGAAGCACTTATAAGTCAGGAATGAACAGAGCTGCTTAGGACCAAAGAAACATCTGAGCAGCTGTTTCTACTTACTCCTCAGGTTTTATCTAAACAAAACTATCATGACTGAAAATATCTAGCCACCACTCCTCAACTAGGAAATCATAGTTTGCCTCTTGATCATTTTAGGCAGAAAGAGAAGCTATATATCATAAGTTCCACATTACCAACTCCTCACTCACGTCTACCAAACCCTTTAATTTCCTAGGCCAGTTTGCAAACCCTGAAGAAACACTAACAAAACAACTTCCAGCAGACACCAACATGGGAATGCCCTTCAAGTCCTATTTAACATTGATACCAAAGATGACAACATATTTTCTGTTCTTCAACAATGCAAGTTTGCATTCTGTCTCTCATACTCCTTATGGACTATAAAAATAGATGGAGTTAGGAAACAAAGTACAAAGAAGCCCTTATCCATCTATACAGCTATACATCACCTTACAGCAGTTTCTCTTCATTTCCCACAGCCATGAAGGAAGTCTCATGGCCGCAGGTTACCTATCATTTTAATTTTTGTTTCTAGGAGTGCTTGTGTTGGGTTTTTTCCCCTTAATGAGACGTCCTTGCCAAGCAGGCATTCACGAGGCATTTTCTGCTCTTGTAGAGAAGTAATTAGGTCGGTGCCTTGTTCCATGCCAGTGTCAGGCACTCCAAAAAGCAGCCCTGCCCAGTCGTTAATGCTTAAACATAAATAGCAGCGGCAGATCCACTAATTGGTCTTGATGAAGCACTGACGTTCCCAAGGGACTGTTTATTTCACCAGACTCTGAACCGATTGACACAGGATGACAATATCATCCTTGCTGATCATCTGCATTGTAGGCCTTGGCCATCGTCTTTGTTGTTATTTATTGAAAGAAAAAATAGCTCTTGGAAAAGAAAATCAACGCAATGAGAAAACAAACAAAAACACCCATGTATTCAGCCAAACTGCTTTTGAAATCTTACACAAAGGCAGGCAAAATATAAATTCTGAGAAACAAACCAGCAGAATTCCCCTCACACGCAACCCAGCATTTCCATAATCACGTACTTTTGTGCGTGAATATTTGGCCACTCGGTGCCAGCCTTCTGAATGAGGTAGAAACCGAGCAGCACGCAGGCATCCCCGCCAACACAGCCCGCATGGGACATGCAAGGTAGGCCAACCAAATCTGAGAGCCAGCCCCGCCATCAGCAGGGGCAAGCAGCAACACCAAAGCAGTGATTCGCATCATCTGTGAGAATTTTGTGTTTGCCTGACAGGCTGTTCTCAGTCTGCATGCAGAGTGAAAAGGGAACAAGATTGCTGATGCTTTAGCACACAGTCTGCAAAATGAAGGAGACTTAGGGGCAGGAGAGAAAGACCTATTCATAAACTGCAGGCTAGAAATAGCACATACTGCTAACTTTGTCCTACATTTTCCATAAGGACTAGGTAAAGCCCTATGGACAAAACATTGCCTCCTCATTTACCTTTTCTTTTTTCCTGTTTTGCTTTTATCAACTTCAGCACAACCTTCCTGGGATCCTGTACACTGGAATACAGCTTTCATTCCCTGCATCAGGGATTTTCATACAGTTTGGCAGACTCATCAGGTTGTGTCAACCCCCTAAAAAAATAGGTGCTGCCAGACAAATAACGGTTTGTGATATTAGTCATTTGAATATGGACATGTTGTGTTTGGGACTGGAGTGCAGCGACTGGTAATGAACTGAATCCCTACAGCCTTTAGCATTTTTTCGAATTCTCTTCTTTGATTTGATCCCATCCAACGAGGTGTAGCTTCATCCAAATCATAATTTGACTCTGGTTGGAGAATTCTACAAACTATTATTTTTGTTTTCTTTATTTACATGACCCAGAGTTGTGCAGTTGATAAAAATAACAGGACACTCTTGTCTGGAGTAGAGTAAGGGTATACAAGTTCTTCGTTTGTCTTGGGAAGGTGGCAACTTGAATTACTGGAATCAGAGAGTAGAGACTAGAAATGACTCAGGCTTTCCCAGAGTCTTTTATTTAGGATCAGGTATGTGGAGCTGACGGAGGGAAGTGAGAGACAAATTAACAGGGCACAGTCCAGATAAAAATAACTAGTCAAATGCTGCTCTCTCCATTTAAAAGCCGCCAGTCCCACAAATAAGTATGCAGGGCACAGGGAAAGCATAAAGGAGCCTTTTGCCTTTCACTATTACAGTTAATTTTAGTTCCTGTGATTCGGGAGCCTAGAGCAAGCTTCTTAAGGGCCTTATGTTTCCCTCAAAATGGGAGCATGGCCTACTACACTGTGGCCACTGGGATCTACCTATGGGTGACAGAGGCCTTCATCAGTTTTTGTTACTCAGCACATGAAGGGAATTTTTTAACTTTTTTTTTACCCAGCTTTAGCACTTATGAATACACAGTGGTGGTTTTGACAGAGAGGTAGAGCCAGCATGCAAGAATAGTGTACGATCCTCTTCCTGAATAGTGCCTGTTAGCTAATTTTTTTGTGTCTATCACAGCAAAAAGCGGTTTTCACAGGGCTTTGACAACGAGGCAAGCACTCCTTACAGTAAGTTTTCCATACATAAGGGTGAAAATGGAACAGTGCAAAGAGGTGGTGTGGAAGAAGTGAATTTAGATCTGCAAAATGAAGTGGGGTGAGACCCCATGTGGGATAAAAGTCCTCATATTCCTTTTCCTGCCCTTTGTCTGTTTTGAATGTTTGAACTCTTAAGTTCTGTGGGACCAACAGTCTGCTCCTCTTGTTGGGACACTGCCTAGTACAGTGGGTCCCTGGCTTAGGCTGGTCCTCAGACATAACTATAACAAACATGATTATATATTAATAATAATGACAAAGTTTTAATAATAATTGCAATGTCAAGCCCAAATACTGTTGAATTGATGTTCCCAGCTTTGCAAGAGAAGTTTTAATTGTGGTTTGGTTCAGTTTTGTTTTTGTCACTTCTTTCAAGATTGTTTTCATTTGCAAATGTCAATGAAAACAATTCTGCTAAAGCTGAACTTTGTAAAACCAATAAAATATTTTAATACCACACGACATCTAGTTCTAAACCCTGAAATTATACAACAGACTTTCTTTCACAAATTCCCTCTATCACTGTCAAATGCAGAGAGATACACTTCCTTACCTTGCCAGACAAAATGAATACAAATAGTAAGTATGAAGGTTGTGTCTTTGTTTCAACCTTTAAAACATTTCCCCAAAAAGCAAAGAGTTACTTGACAGCCAAAGAGCAGGTAGAGGATCATGCTTTTATATTACTTTCACATATATCTTTGTGATAATGTTGTGCAGCATGCATTTAATATGTAAGGTTTGGGACTGTTTTGCTTTGCAAGCTGATTTATTTTAGATGTTGTACCTACAAAGCAGGCAAAAGCAGCCAAAAGTAATTTAATCGTGCCTGCCTGAAAACCCAGGAAAATCTCACTGGGTATTTACTGAACCACTCTACTTGCTGCTACATCCAGAGCTGGGCCTACGCCATGAACCTGGGATCCTGTGCCAGCCATTCCCCTGTGTTGGGACTGTCATGCCAGAGCTTGCTGCTGGCCCATTCTAAAGACAGTAAAAAGCTGTACAAGTACACACACACCCATTACCACCCACCACCTGAGATACCAGCATCCCTCTGAGGCCCATGACACACAGTTACACACGTCTCTGTGTATGTGCACATGTGCACATTGCCACCATAGGTGCACCACAGCATTCCTAAACATTGGGCTGCTGCAGGGAGAGGCCAATAAGGTCTTCCTTCTAACTACCCTACACTGAGGTGGAGAAGAGGGAGGATTTCCTCAAGGATAACATTAAAGCTTTCTACTGGAGACCATGAATGATAGCCCTGCCTTGCTGAAGCACATATCCGGCTCTGAAAAAGCTCCCAGCAGCAGGCCTCACTACTGGGCATCGCTAATGGGTGCAACCATTTTTGAACCTATTTTAAAAGCATTTTAAAATAACAAATTCTCACCTTTGGAATTGTAGAAAACAGATTCATCTCACTACTAAATAAAGCATGGAACTTAGCAGGTAAAAAAAAGGTTTTAAAATTTTTTTTTTCAACACTTCTTCAGCTTTTTCTCTGGATTTTTGCAGATGTGTGATACATTCAGTGTACATGCTTTAAACTAAAACAAATCCCTCACTGGCATTTGTAGAAATGGCCTATGTAAATCATGGTTACACTAACACCCTCCCAAAGAGTCTTGTTTTTTCTCTCTCAGCAATAGCTGTGGCTGCATTCACATCTGTATGTGTGTGTACATACACATATATGTGTATACATATACAGAGAAATGAGAGAGACTGACTCCTGGAAAAGTAGATTATGTATGCCTATGAATGTGTATTTTTGCCTTTTTATTCATATATATATGTACATAGGAGACAAATATAGATCTTTATACATGCAAACATATAAAATTGTAAATACCTACACACACACATACCTATATAAAAATAGTATTTAAAACATTTGCACTCTTTCAATTACAGAAAGTTTATGTAACTTGACTACTAGCTCTATTTATCTCTGTTATGATGATTAGTTTGGTCCTAAAGACTCCCTTGTAGTGTAAGACACACTTGCCCCTTGGAAAACAATAGGAGGATGGTCTATAAATCACAAAGCTGGTGCAGTGTAGACAGTATCAACACTTAGTCTGACAGATATTGAACTCAGAGCTAAGGAAGTAAAAAGAGATATATTATTCATTAGTAAAGTTTACATTAAAAATCAAAATAAACAAAAGAGCAATTATTTTGATTCCAGGAGGATTTTAAAATGTGGAGAAAACCATTCATAATGTTCCAATAAAAAAGAACACTGAATATACTTTACATACAATACAACAAACTTTGCATTGTTTCCCCACTGAGGATGTTAAAATCTTCAACTGTTGCTAGGTAATCTTGCCTATGAAATAATTGTCCTCGCTAAAAAATCATGTGCAATGATACTTAATAACAACAAAAAGCAGAAAAAAAAGTTGAAATCTGGATAAGATATTAATAAGGTTTTCTAGACAATGAGAAAGCAAATCAGAATAGCTGTTTTGAACTATACCCTAGCCATTATAAGATCATATCTTGTACACACCACTCCTTGAAAAAAAAATCAATTCTGGGACAGTGCATGCTTTCAAGGCAAAGGCACTTTCTTGTAATATAAATGTACCTTAATTCAGAATATAGTATCTACACACAGTGTTTTTCTGGAACAGCTTCCAATAAATTTTTCTTTGAATAGAAATTTTACATCAAGTACTTTTGTGAAAAATATTATGACATGTACCCTGGAAGAATTCTGTGCGAGTGGCACAAAACACAGTAAAACCAAGCACAGTTAATTTTTTGATCCAGTCTCCTGCTAACTGCCAGTCTAGATTTGGTTAGCTCAGACATCTGGAATTCTGCTATTCCACATGAGAAATGGTGATTTTCTCATAAATACTGCTCAGTAGAATGAGTTTAAGTACCTTTTCAAGTAATTTGCTAATATCTGGCTTCAGCTGGTAAATTGGAGCAACAAGCAGTCATGGTTATGGTATCAGCTACATTTTGTCACGCTGTATAGTGCCCTGATTCCACAATATTTTCATTTCTCACTTATTGTCTCAAATTAAGATATCACAACAGGGTAATTCTAGTCAGGATTTAGAAAAGGGTGATTCAAGGAAAAATATGCTTTGTGGGACATTCTTTGATATATTTCGCTACTTCTCATGCTTTTTAAATACGTTACAAAGCAGGGTATGTTTCAATCTTTTTCAACTCTACTAGTGCAACTTTTCAGATTAAACTTTTTTCCTTTTTATTCCTTAGAAGCAGCAGAAGATTCTCATCTATTGTGGGGGTGATGAGTCTTCTTCCAATATCGCTCCTCAGTTTATTTTGTCCTCTTTATAATTTGATTTCTATACCTGTCTTCCTGTGACAATCAAGAGTTTCCAAAGATGTTCTGTCCTTTTGGCCCATAATTCTATCACGCAAAACAGTCTTTCCATGAATTGTTGGTCAATTCATTTTGTCTTAAGGGGAGCTGCCACGAATGGACTTTTTCCTCTTTTTGGAACAAGGTGATAAAATTTGGTTGTGTTTACACGCATTTCTCTGCTGAGTTCATTGAGGCCCAGAGTTCATTCTATGAACTTTATAGCCTGATTGACCTGAATAACCTAGGTGATTTAATTATGATAAGGGAGATAATAAAATTACCAAAGTTCAAGGTATGAGTTTCATTGCCAATACCAAAAATAGCACAGAGTCATCATACCTGTAGCTTCCATGGTTAACATCAATGATACTGAAGGAAAGGCAAAGCATGACTTTGGAAACTACAGAAAGGCATGCAATATCTTAATTTTAAATAATTGTGTGTAATTTAAGCAAAAATAGATTGAAAATATCTCATGGATTTAAGGTTTCTTACAGTTTCACAACTTCTCCAGACCCCAGGCCACATACAGATTGCAAATATGGGAACTCAAAACTTGACTGTTGCAGAGTCATGCTACCAACTTCCACTGGAGCCTTGACCAAGTCATGTGTTAACTGTCCTGCCTTGCTTTGTCTGTAAAATGGGAACAATTGTGTTCACTGACCCATTTAACAAGGCCACTGTAAAATGTACTTACTTAATGTCTATGAAGAGAATAAAAACAAGGACTAGAAGGGCTAGGAGAATAGTGGGCTTCATTCAGCATTATTTTGTTTGGGTAGCCAGCTGGATGATTCCTGGGATGGCAGTAAGAGGCTGACCCATTTGGCAAAAGCTAAAGTTATTTATATTTGTCTTACACTGAAAAATAATGTCCCCATGGCTTGGGTTTCAGTCTAAGCAGATGGTATTCCATATCACAAAGCCAGCAAACACCAACATCACCAGCTCTTCACATTTTTAGATGAGAGCAAATACAAAGGCTATTGTAGAGGTGTGAAAGCAAACTGGGGGGAAGGCAATACAAAAAGAAATTACTAGAGTATCTTTTGGATAGGACCCTTATGACATCACTTGGAGTATGTTAAATTAGATGGTCTAAATAAGACAACAAATCAACAGACTAAGCACTGTTTTGAAAGCCACAGAGCTCTGAATCCAGTTCTTCTACTTACTAACTGGGTGGTCTGTGCAAGAAATTTCATGGTTTTGGGTCCACCTTTTCAATCTATAAAAGGGAATTCTAGCTACCTCGTGAGACCTGGGCAGTACCACTGGGTAAGGTTTGTAAGAAATCTTAAAAGGAAAAGAAAAGTACATGTTGCATAACTGTTACTGGCTTTATTAACTTAAATCAGCAGGCAGCTGTCCGACAGCTAGTCAAGTTCATTTTTAATCTCTGACATGTCCCTCTGTCACACCTTTCATGAAGGAAAAATGTCACTATTTCAATTTGTGCACAGTTTTACTATTACTTGGAAGCCTCCTCCAATATAAAAGTTAACATATGAGTAATAGAAAATGCCAGTGTAATGACAATGGTTCATTTCTGTGTTTTACTCTAGGTAAAACAGTTCTGGTTACATAGCTAACCTCTATGTAGAGCTCTATCTGAAGATGCAGTCTTTTTATAATATCTGAGGATCTCACACGGCAATAATAAACTACAGCTGTGAAAACATCTAGAGTATTTTACAATTACTCTTACACGAAGGTCTTGAAATACTTTAAAAACATGAAGATTATTATTCATGCTCTTGGGGAAACTGAGGCACGCCTAAACTAAGTGACATGGCCAAGGCTGTACAGAGGGTTAGCGCAGGGAGTCAGCAGCTTCAATTTCTTGAATTCTTAACCCCGACTTAGAAGTACCGCTTCTTTCAGCTTATACTTCTCCCATCAAATTTAACATCAGATAGGAGACAGTCCGCACCGCAGTCATTCCCTTCCCTTCTCCGCTGACGTGCGGGATGCTCATCCCAGCTCACCCACCCCAGCCTCACCGTCCCCATCCCCGCGTACTCACCTGCTTGTAGGCGTCCAGGAGGAAGCTGTTCCAGACGCAGCGCAGCCCCTCCGAGGTCAGCATCCTCCGCCACTCACCGCGCCCAGACTTAGAGCGGCTCAGAAACAGAACCATGTGCTTCAGGAGAATCACAGAGTCATAGAGCGCAAGAAAGAGGCAGTTGGAGAAAAAGACGGGCAAGATCTGAAGCGTGATCAACAAATCCACACTTAGCAGACCCATCTTCCTTGCTGCTTCTCTTCAGCCGGATACCTTCAGCTCTCTTTATTGCTCTGTACCCTCATTTAAAAGAGTAAAGCAAAAGGCATTTCAAAAGCCTCATTACCCCTTTCACAGCTGTTCTATTTAAAATAAGCAGAGATAGTTAAGTATGAGCAGGCTAGTTAAAACCATAACTGCACCATACTCATTCAACTGCAAGCTGCTTATTTTTCAGAAATTCAGATGTTAACAAAAATTCACTTAACCGGGAGACCTGATTTTGCTGAAGAGAGAGGCAGCTGTGTTTCCAGTTCCCTGCAGTTACAAAATTTAAGCTGAGACTGTTAATTGTTAACTTTCCTGCACTATCCCATTGTTTCTCAGCTATTTAAGCACTGAACAGACCTCTCATTTCTGTGTCAGTAAAGCTAGCTACCAGGTGCAACAATACTTTTAAAAAAAGGTTTATGTACATAAACTTTCTGTTCCTTCCTCCCTGCCTCCCTCCCTCTCTTTCCCTCTCTGTCTCCCCCGCCCCCCCGCTCCTACTCCGCGTCCCTGTATTCCTGCCTTCCTCCTCTCGCACTCGCTCTTTGCTATCTGCCTATGGTGCAAAGTGCTCTCCCCTCTAGAGTCCTAGCTTGCTTCCCTGAAGCCTTTTATACATTCCCTAGCTAATTGCTGCAATAGAGAAATGAAACCCTAATCTTAGTAAAGATCTTGACGTCAATGTAAAAGAGGGCTTTACTTTGGCCAGGACTGCAGTGAATAGAAAAAATGAAATTCTCAAAACTTTTTTTTTTTTTTCCCCTTAAGAGAGAGGAGAAAAAAAAGAGAGACAGAGAGCAAGGGTGGAACTTTGCTTTACTTTGAATAGGAAAATGAAAAAACCCAATATGCTTCAGAATGTTCTTACAAAATGCTTCCAAATTTTGGAAGAAGTATTTTAATATGACATGGAAGGTGACACAGCAACACAGACTTCTGTTGTTGATAGGTTTTTTTCTTTTGGTTGTTTTTTTCCTTTGTCCTTTTGTCTTTTATAGGAAGGTGTGTGAATGGATGCATCCCAAGAAAGGGCACATTTCTGTACATTTTTCTCCCACCTGCCTGAACTACATGTATAGTGTTTAAATATCTTTTGTGGTTTTCTTGGTAACATAAGTGAACACCTATCACTGACTTCATCTACTGATGTGTAAGAGAAGGAGAAAAGAAAGGGAGAAAAGAAGTTTTTGATGGATTGGGGGTTTTGAAGCTAAAGTTCCCTGCCTAAAGAAATATATGTTTCAGCCTTAAATGCTGTTAATCAACTGAGCTTCAAGGACTTTAATATTCCCCTATGATAGCTATTTACATCCACTAGTCTACTAAGGTTAACTAACTTTTGGTTAAAAGCTTGTAAAGAAAAAACAGAAAAGTTTCCTCTGGCAGAGCCATTTGTAGCTTTAACAATTGCAAGTATCCCCTACAGCCCCATGCTGAAGGGTTTTTTGTTCATTTGCACTTCTCTTTGTTTCACCTTTTCAGTCCAATACTTAGTCCTCTTTTCACATGATTTTTTGGGGAGCTACAGTCCACGTGTTTGTTTGGGGTTTTTTTAGCATGGTTCTAAATCCCTTAGGTAAATATTTCATGTATTTCCTGTTGCAGACATCCATAATTTTGGTTTTTAGTGGATGTCTTCACGATGTGCTTACGCAGGCTCTCCTCACAGGATACATTTCATTCCCAGAGATGCCAGCATGATATCTAACCTCTGTCAACTCACATCCTTGATGAGGAGTACAAGCTTGCTTCATTAGTATCTTAGTCTTCATCAGTCATCACTATCCTTCCACTGCTAGCAAATGCAGAAGGTAAACACCATCAATTTTACCTGCTCTGGGGTCTTTAATTTTCAGACATTGTAATATCACTTGGCCTGTCATTATACAAGGATGTACACCTCTAGAAAAGCCACCCCATGTCTTGTCTTGTTCTCACCAAAGAAAACTTTGTTTAGGTAGCTTAATTTCAGGCATTTGCAAAAGATATCACCCAGACAGGATATCTTCCAGCAAATGTTTACTCATAGAAATAACTTTAAAAGGTTGCACACATTAAACCAGTGACCTTCTGCATTACTAGCATAAACAAAACAAAACAAAAAAAGACTGAGTTTCTTATTCAAACTATTTTTAAGTCAAATGTTGGTGATGACAGTGTTCTGTTGCCATAGAAGGATTGCAACCTCACAGATCTGGCTTTATTACTAAAACTTGCAAAAACACGTTATAAGAATTCATTTATATATCCCCACACATGGATGAGTCAGTGTTCTCATGTCATGTGAGCACAAGACAGGAACAAGGGTCCCCAGAGCTGCTAAACTAGCTTACTGTCTGACCTCGGGCAAGCATATGTAATCACTTGATTACAAGCACTCTTAAGCCTAAGTTACTCTTCTGTAGATCCACCACTAAAAAGTACGTGATTCTGTCTGGGAAGGTCCCCTTTCTTTATTTTGGGAAGGCCTGTTAAACGGCAGGCCTGGAGATTGTTGATGACAGTGCCAGATGAATCATCAGCCATTGTTTCTGAGAACAGTTTGCAAACATCTCTGAGGACAGTCCAGCTCAGGCTCTTCCTGTTCCCTGGAGGTAAAGTCAGGCAAGAACTTACCCTGGGAACACGATGTATTCTGGGTTCCTGTGAAACAACTGCCCCTACCCACAGCATGCTTCATGGGTGAAGAGGTTGTTTGTAAGACAGCTGGAGACCAGACAGCTACAGAGCTTTGAAGTGCATCGGGAGCTGAGCAGGAAGCCCATGGAGCACTGGTGTGAGATGGTAGTTAGTATTTACTGCGTCACCTTACTTGCCTATATAGCAGACTGTGTGTGTTGAGTTAAACAGAACTACAACAGATTGTGTGTTTGGGAGCTTCAGTCCAGAAATGGATGATAACTCCCTAATAAAACCATAAAGTCATAAATTTTTCAAGTAAATACATGTAAAAAGATAGTTTTTCTCATTACTGTCTTCAGAAGCAGCCTGTCTCTGCAGGGCACAAGGCACTACTAGTCAGCTTGACAGGAGAGTCCAGCAGCCCTCAACAGAGAAGGAAAGCTTAACCCTGCTTCTTGACAGTATTTAGTAGTTTTTCTCCTTCTTGACTGAAACAATTGATCCCTGTGCTTATTTCTCTCAGACATCAAAAATACAAGGGAAATCACTATTTGCGTCTTTTGTGAAAGTCATGTATATAGAGAGTAACCTTGCTTTTGAAGCCAACAGCCTGTTGCTATTTCCCTGAAGATGGTCATGAAACAAGGAAGAAAGGCTAGATCTTTCAGACCTTAAGACATTAAGAGAGCCTTGAAGTTTTGAAGCCTTCCTTCCTGAAGGAAAACTGGATGAATTTGATACATGAGGAATAATTAGGCAGGATTGAGTTTATGCATGAAAGAACCGAGATAAGGCTCAGCTGAAGCTCATTTCACTTTCCTGCTCTGCCATACCTTCCTATATATTTTGGGTATAGCCCTACAATGTACCTCAGTTCTTCATCAGCAAAAGAAAATAAAATCCTCTCGCAATCTAAGGAGCAGTCAGGTTCAGTAATGGGAAATTAAACATATCATCCATAATTTGTCAAGATGGAATGAGCAAAGCCAACAACATTAAAGCATTTACTGTTACTAAACCTTGTATGTGGCTAAAGTCAACAATATCGGTATAGATGTTCATATTTTGTAATGTTTATAGAAATCAGTGCCATCAAAACCGAAACCATGCATAGCATCATGTTTCTTTCCAGTTTCAACCACAGCAGCATGAAGATTAGAACATGAGTCCCTAGTAAGTTTGTTTTCTGCACCTCTCTTGATAACTGGACCTGGACACAGAAAATTTGAGGTGGAGTTACTACAGCTCAAGCCACTTCCTCTAATCTCATTTTCTAGTGGATCCATACTAGCTTTCTGTATGTCAGAGAGTGTAGTTTACAACCTTCACCTTTTTGTATAGATTTTTACTTGTTTGTTGCTTAACTACCTGTGTAAGCTACAGTAGCACTCAGTCACACTGTATCAAGACACTAGAGTACAAACCAAGTAGACCGATTGATATTTTGGTTACTCAGACTTATTTTCTCCAACTAAGCAAGACTATTTTGAATGCAGTTACTCTTTGCAGCACAGCTGTGAAAGAGTACCTCCCAGTGACAGGCCAGTGAGGCTGCTGCTCTGGTCCTACCCCCAGGAGGTTCATGGGAGAGATCATCCCAAAGGATTCAGCACAACCTGTGTGCCTGCCTTGCTGCTTCTCACTGCTTTCACTGCCAAAACCAAAGAATGAAGCTTTTTGTTTCCGAGCTAGTTAGTGTGTCCATGAGCTTATCCCTGGAGAATTGTGCAGCTGCAGAGTGATATGGCTAGAGATGGGGAAGAGAAAAGTTTTGCTTAGCCTTGCTGCCCTGGGCACAATTTGTTTATTGAAGCCAAACAAGAATTTGTATGTCTCATAAACCTGCATTTTTTCTCTTTGCCAAAAGAGAACAATCACCTTCATCTCTCAGCAACAATTCCCTCACTTAAAATGCCATTGAGCATTCACTGTCTATTTACACTTTTTGATTAGGACCAGCAGCATATTTTCTTAAAAGAAATAATAAGTTTAATGAAAAAATATTTTTTTTTTTCACACGAGTTGTAGCGTTATCTGAATGGATTATCCATGGTGTGGATTCTCCAGGCTTTACCTGCCTCCATCACTCCTGGCCATATCACCATGTCTGAATGGAGCACTGTTCCTCCCCAGCCCCGTTCTGCCTGCTTAAAGCTTCCTCTGCTCCCTACAGGAATTTGCTTACCAGCATTTCCAAGGTGAGCACACTAAATCTATCATTACTGCCTAATTTATTTACCTTTTGTATAAGCCTTGGTTTTGTTTTGTTTTATTTGGTTTATTCTACCATTGCTATTATGCTGCATAATTGAGAGTTCATTATTTCGTGAAACTGGCAGCTGTGAGAACTGTTGATTTAATACCCCAGAGACCTGATTCTTTAAGTTTATCTGTAGTGCAACTGAGTACAGGTAAGAAGAATGCAAATTGCCCACAGAAGCAGCTCTCCATGGCAATTTGGAGTGAAGTCCCTGAATCAGGTAAAGGAAGTCAGCCTCACTGCCCGCTCAGTCCACAAAGCAGTGCTACAATTAGAGGTCATTTCATCCAATAGGTGCCAAACTGGGAGAGTATTCAAATGAACTAAAGAAGGAAAAGGCCATATAACTGGGTCACTGCTGGACAAGGAAAGAACAGAATATCCTAAGAGATGGCAAGCTGTACCTAGATATACCAGGCAGTAACTGAGGTTGTCTTATAATCAAGCCGCAGTAGTTCAGAAAGATCGAAGTGCACAAGGAGAACTGGGACTGCTAATGCCTCTGCAAAACCTGTTCTTTAAACTTCAAAGCTGTCAGTCTGGCACCTTCTAAGAGTCTGCATTCATTGTATGATGGCAAAATGAAAAAATTGACTCATGGGTGTGGCTGTATAATAGTGACAAATTTGAGACTAGAAGAATTCCTCACATCCCTTCACTAATTATCACCAAATTTCTATGCAAAACAAAAATCATCTCCTTATGTAAACAAAGCTGATGCTAAAACACACCTGGTTGAGTCAGACTTAATTTTGGAACAAAACAAAACACCCTATCCACCCTAAAAGATAAGGTAGTTTCTTTAAAGAAAAACAAGAAAGTTGATTTATTAATAAGGATAATCAGAAGAGGTTTTCGGGGCGGGGGGGAGAATATGTATAAAATTTTATTATCTCTGTAGCCGTTTCTAAGTAATTTGGCTCAAAGCTCTAGAAAAGCCCACCAGCCCCACCTCTTCCAGTTAAGAAGGGTCCATTTCCTTTTTCCCAGCAAACCACTGACCTTCTTCTCAAGAACAGCCTCTTAGATGCATGAGATTAGTAACTATATGTATCCAAATATCATCAGTATTCAGCCTCAGGTCAGATAACTTTGAATTTTTTTTTCGGTAGGATTCAAATTTCCTACCTAACCTTGCTTCTCTCAGTTTTGTCAATACTCTATTACCATCATTTTTATGCCTTTTAGAAGTCATGAATTTGCAGCCAAAATATCCTAGAAGTTTGTATCTTCTAGGAAATCAATGAGTTTGTATCTCTTCATTCTCGGGAGTAAGGAATATACCTAGATCTTCTTGGATGAGACAGTAAGGTGTTCATGGGCAATTTATTTCCCTAAGTGAGGATAGGGAATTTCTTATATCAAAGACTGAAAGCCAAGGCTTCTTTTTTCATTTCAATGTTTTCAATATTCATGACAGAAACTACAAATCTTTGAAAGAAACCATATTGTAGGTGTCCAAATCTCCTTGCAACAACTTGGTTTTATACATTCAAGTGTATAAATAATGGCTTTCAGGCCATTTGAAGACTAGCATTACTTTAATGAACTCCTTCCATTTCACGGGTTTATTAAAAACTGTTAAATGTATATGGGACACATGAACAATCTTGCTCAGTCTCCCTTAGCCCCAGGGCTCTAGCTTTTCCTAAACTACTCAGATTATCTGCTCATGCTAGGTTTTCTACTATATTTTCCTCAGTCTGAGAAACTGTCCATACAGAACATTTTCTACATTAGAAAAAGTTAATTCTATTATCCTGAAACAATCTAAGTGATAATGCAAGAAATGCCCATTGTGCTTCTTATAGAGGGATGTTAAATATGTATAAATTTATGTGCTTTTTTCTTCCCCATGACCATATTTTCCAGATCTCTGGCAATTGAAGAAATGGAGGAAAATATTTCAAGTCAGTCACTTCTCCAAAAAAATAAACCCACTATTTCAATAATATTTCATTTTTTACATGAAAACCAGCTAATTTCTGAGCTGTGTTTCCACAGATAATAGGGATGCTAGACAGGATACCTACTCAATGTGAGCAATAGAAAGTGCTCAAGAGCTTTGTACTGTAAGAAATACTTTCTGTCTTCCACTGACACTGACTTCAGACTTATTAAGACTTCAGCTTTATTGAAACTTTGTGGCTTTCGGGGCTGTTCCTGGTCAGGACAATCCGGGGTTGTGACCTTCCTAGAGAAAGCGTCCCGCAAGGGAAAGGCTTTTCCAGGGGCCTTTGCAACTTCGCCCGAGCGATAGGCGGTTTCCGCGAGTGTAGCTGCTTTAGCTACAAAGTGATTTCAGCTCTTGGTGATCCAGCTCTTTGTGAAATCAGCTCGTGTGATGCCGCCTGGGCAGAACCCGGGGACAGAGAGACAGGGAGCCTTGCGCAGCGAATTCCGCAGGTAGCTTTATTCAGCCATCCCTGCGAAGGGGGCCAGAGGCAAAAGCTCCCCTCACTCAGGGCGAGCCCAGAGGGTTCTTTTATGGGGAAGGCAGGGGGTGGGGTGGGACTCCATCAGCCAACGGGACACAGGTTATCTCCATAGAGGGGCAAAGCACCT
This sequence comes from Edolisoma coerulescens, assembly GCA_013397115.1. Taxonomy (NCBI): domain Eukaryota; kingdom Metazoa; phylum Chordata; class Aves; order Passeriformes; family Campephagidae; genus Edolisoma; species Edolisoma coerulescens. The sequence goes on along the minus strand of VWZW01007936.1, from coordinate 1,330,579 downwards.
TGGGAGTGGCTCTTTTCCTCACCGTAACCAAAAGTAGCTTGCAGGAGGTTGGCATTCAGGCATCACAGCTTCAGAGGAGTGCAGGAGGCTCTTTCCTTAAGGGTTCACAGCTCTCCACAAAACTTCTGCTTTGATTCTAGTGAAATTTAACTTCTCCATTCCCACTCTGGATTCTTTCGTTGTTTGGTTTTGTTTGTTTGTTTTTAATTTATTTTAATCCCATTACCCTTTTTTGTTTAGAAATCATTTAGGCCTAGCATGTTCTTTCAGTCTTCAGTTTCTGTGGTTAGAAGTCTGTGACACTTGTACAATCCCGTGGCTGGCTCCATCCATTTCCTAACACAGTTCCCCAAATTAGAGTCAGTGATTCATGCTCATTACTTTATGGTTTGTTCGTTTCACTAGTAAATGTGATGTTTAATTTACATCATCAATTATGCTAAGCCTTGAATTAGTATATATTATAGAAAATCCCTGCCCTGAAGAGCTTCAATTTAAGTAGAAAAGTTTGAAAGAATGAAGTGGAGAAAGGGGCAGAGCCTCAGAGAATTTCAGCAATTTGCAGTCACAAGTTAGAACTTGAATTTCAGGGTCCTGCAATTCTTTTATTTCAGTATATCTCTCTACTCCTTTTATCAAGGCAAAGAATCATTCCAGCCAGAAATAGAAAGAAAATAGCAGGTTTCATTCTCAGGTCCTTATTTACTTGATGTCGCCACAACTAATGATCAAAAACAGAGGGTCAAGGAAAGAAGATTTTGATGACTTAATGTTAGATTACCCTAAAAAAGCAAGTTTATTAAAAGGGGAAATTCAACTTAAAAGAAAAAAAATAAAACTTTGTCTTAGAATAAATTTAACACAAGTACAAGCTCCAAGATTTTTGCTTTTTATGCCCTTACCACGTTCTTTGTTCTTTATAGTTGCCTAAATATCTGTTGTGAGGTCTGTTATGCCACCTTCCCAACCTGAAGAAGGAAATCTTCCAAGCAGCTAGCTTGCTCTTGGGAAAAGTGAAGTTTTTATAGATGATGAAAGCTGCTTGTTCTGAGGTTCAGCATGACAGACCATTTCAATAAATGCTGTGAGCATGTACCCAGGAACATAAATTTTCATTTCCTCCTAAAAATTTTTGAACAGGCATTTGAAAGGAAATGTAGTGATTCAGAAAGTTTAATGTAATTCCCTTTACATCAGAAGAATTGTAGTGGTGAAAACAAGAATTTTTGATGGAACAGTAGATTAAGAGTCAAAAAACCTGTCCCCAGTCAGCAAACAACTCACTGTGTGCATTTAAATAAGCCACTGAAAACCTCTGCCATGCTTTCCCTATATACCTACTTTTACTTAGAGAGTTATATCAAACACAGGTTTTTATGAAACTTAAGTGAGCTTTTCAAAGCTTTAAAGCTTTTGCCATCTTCAGAGGAAAGATGCATAAATGTCAGCTACGACTAACAGCAGTAATCAGAATAATGCAGCAGAGACACAAATTAATGCCATTCACCTGTAAGGTTTCATCATACCTTTAGTTACCTAGGCAGTAATCTATTATGCCCTCACACTCAAAGTACCAAGAACCTTATCAAGTTTTTATGGGATTTTCTTTATTAAGTCTCATTGCAAGTGAAAAAAGGGCCTTCATCTTCACTGTGTACAGGTAGGATTAACACTATTAATTTCATAAGTAAAAGAGATAGACTATATCCTATCTGTTGCCATATATTTCTTTTAAAAACTCCAAGAACTGAAGTATTCTTCTGGTCCTTCTATTACGAACAAGCCAAAAGACAACTAAGTATGACAAGTATTTTTGTAGCCTAAACAATGCCATGTAGCATTTACCTTAGAAGTATCCAAAATATTATTCTACCCCACCCTTATTAACTCACAAAGTTTCCTTACAGTAAAATGCAGGTTTTTACATCAGAACATTCTGAATATATGTGGATAAGGTATATATACACTGAGAAAAACAGATTTATTGACATATTTAGTGGTATACTTTTATATTCATTACTTTAATTATTCAATGGCAAACTTGACACTGTCTGTTTTAGGGTGCTAGCAAGATTCTAATTTCACATGAAAAAAGTTAAAGTTCTACCTCTTCCCGACAAAATCGGATCATTTTGCTAAAACCCCCTTAAAATATCTTGCAAAACACTGAGGCATGCACACACCCAACTTTAAGCAAGACCCATTTAGTCCAGCATAGAAACTTCAAAAGCCTGGATTTTCAAATGCACTTGTACAGAAACAAATTTCTTACGACAGCATTAGCTGAAGTGTCCTGTTCTGTTCTTGAAACAGATATGCACAGGCATAATGCAAGTGCCTTGTAGGTGTGTTCCACTTCTGACTTCCCACTGCCCTGTACCTCCTGTGGCCACTGACACAAGGTAGGTGTATAGTTACCATTTTCCAAGGGTGTATCTGTTTGCATGTATGGTGTCTGTAAAAAGAATGGAGCAACGACAAATCATGTTCATGTGTCTGTACTTCCAAATGGGACCATTATGTAGCAAAGTGCAGCATTGCAGCTCATAAACATACAGTTACTAAAAGAAGTGTAGCTACAACTGGCCTCTACATTGGTTCAGTTTGTGCTTATACACTATCATCACTGCTGTAATCAGCAATAGTAGTAATTTGCCTGGTTTAAAAAAAAAAAAAAGTCAAAGCATTTTCTAATGTTAATTTTCCTTGTGAACTAAGAAGCTTAACAGCAGCTAAGTCATAGCTAGTGTTATGATAAATGTAAAAGATAATGAGTTGAATAGTAATAACACTTAGCACTTACGTAGCTATGTGTACTTTCAAAATGCTGTACACATACTGAAAAACTCATTTTAATTAAAAATGCCTTGAAAAGATTAAAGTACCCTTGAAATAAGTGAGAAGCGTTGGTCATTACTTCAACAAGGGAAAGATATGTCCCCAAATACCTTTATGTCTGAAAACTATTAAGAAAATAAAACTGCAACATAACTTAGGAAAAAATAATGTTTCACCACATGGAATAAGCCTTTGGAAAAGAGTGAAACTATTTACACAAATAAAGCTGGAAAGTCAAGCCCTAAATTATGCGTCACAGCTTTTCCCTTTTTTTTTCTCTTTTTCTTCATTACTGAGATTTCAACCTTTCAACATACCAGGCAAAAAGTCCCACTGACTTTACCAGGAGAAGTCTCTTAGCAATTTTTATGTGCTTTCTAAGGTGTTTGCCTTTCCTGAGTTGTTCAGTTTCATGTCAGTAGTGATACTCATAGCTATAAAACAACTTGTTACTTTTGTGCAAAACCACACCTTACTGTTTCTAAGAGCAGTGTTCTCAGCACTCCTGCCCTCAAGAAAAATGCTGCTCTTCCCATCAGAGACCTTCATTTTGTTCCTTGTAAGAAGGAGGTGGCCAGTAAAAGGGCAGTATGCTTCACCAACAGAATTTCACAGCCTCATTTTACTTGTTTTTTAACACTTTGTAAGGAGCTGCTCTGCTAGGGTGACAGTCCCATACCTGTTGCCGTTCTCCCCATCATGCCAGCCAAAATGTCTGGGCCGCATGCAGCAAGCATGCAAGAGTACACTTCACTTTCTCACAGCTAAAGGCCTTACCACCTTGTGTAAAAATTTTCTGTCCCTTTTCCCATACAACTATTCACCCTTCCCTCTTCTGAGACACTTTTTGCTTTCATAAAAAATTTGTATGGACTTGGGATGTATCTCTCAACTTTGCTTTTCACTTTCAAGCATACTAAATTTTAATCCATAAAGCATTAAACTTGCAAAGGCAATTTTTCTAGTGCAAAATCATTTTTGTATCTAACTGATCTATGCAGTGCTACAATAATCCCAGCCAGTCATTTTTGTCTCTACTGAGAAGCAGGTAAAAATCCCTCTGGCGAGTGAACTCCATTGATTTTCTTAACTGTTTTCAGCAATCTCTTCCAAAGGTATTTTAAGCAAATTTCTATAAAACATCCTTTCTGTGTCTCAGAGGCAAATCAATTTCTTCTTATTGTGCTCTCAGAGGTAACTGCTGATACATGCATATCTGAATGTTTTTAGCAGACATTCTGTAAGTTTCAAGAGCAGCGAAATCTTGATTTCTGGTTGGCAGATTTTATGAAAATTAACATGGAATTATTGCTTGCATCTAAGACCTTATAAACTTGTCTATGGAAAAGATAGGAAATGTACCACTTAGGAGAAGTTGGTGCAGAAGAACCATAGAATTGTTTAGGTTGGAAGGGTCCTTAACATTCATCTAGTTCCAACCTTATCTAAAATGCCTGAGTCAAGCTCAAGCCCAGAGCCTTGGCATTTTGCATGGCTGGAAAAACAGAACTGAAAACTTGAATAGCAGTTTCTTCAGGCTATGGTCATATAAAAATTACTCCTAGCTGCATGCAGACAAACCATTCCACCAAACAGGTATCAGGAGAGAGAAGAGGGTAAAATGGGATATATTCTAGTACTTCATGCTCCCAAATTGAAAACATGAATCCCTTTTGTCCAGTCCATGATCTGCAATGGACTTCCTGACAGATTCTAAGATGCCTGTATGTCTCACTGTCCCCATCTTACAACGTGGGCAATGACTGACTCAAATCAGAGCTAAAAGAAGATGCAAGTATTGCAATTATTTTTTTTTATCATGAAGGGGAGAAAAGGGAATCAAACGTGTCTGACAGTTTTGAGACAAGACAGAATATGTTAAACGTTTTTCGTTAGATAAATTTTACATTATCTGCATATTCTTCCTCTTTCACAATCTCTAATGAAGGCTAGGTCTGTTGCAAGTTTAGCACCTCTCCTCCAGGCACCTTGTGGTTAAAATCACTACAGAGGGCTATAGAGCCCCTCTGTCGTGGATGGCCTGTATGACCTTGAGTGAGCCAGAGCAGATCTCAAGGAAATCATTCTTTGTACAGAGGATCAATTTACAGCCATCAGACTCGAGTCCACTTCTACTTTGTCTCTTCTGATTTTGCCCTTTGGACTCTAGTAGTATTTAACACATTGATATTTCTGACACGCTTTTATATTATAGCATTTCCAGCCGTAAAGGCAGACAGTTCTGGTGGGGTCACAAGCAAATCGGAGCTGTCTCTTCAAGATATATAAAGTTCAGCCACAGTTCACAGTTACAGTGACTGTATTTTCCAAAGCATCCTGTGCAAAGCAATAACATGAGCTTCATCAGCCAGCAAAAAGAATAACAAGATGTCACTGTGGATGTTATTTCTGAGAGGCAATGATAATTCACTAGTATTTGCGCAGATTACTGAGAACAGGTGTGCAGCAAAGTTGATTCCACTCATTTATATTAATAAGTATATTAGGGTATTGTGTCTTATCACGTTAATTAATTAGAGTGGATTGAATTAAGGAGTTTGCCAGAAACTAATAAAAATTAATGGGGAACCATGCACTAAAAGGTAATCCTTTATGCTGTATCAGGTAAGCAGGTAAGCAATAGCTGAGTGAACTCCCATACCATGCTGGGAAGGTATTATTAATCAGCTTTTAAAAATATTTTAGGCATATTTGAAGGTATGAGCAGCAACAAAATCAATAAAACCTCCAATTTCAGGTCCTGCAGATGGGCAAAAGATGTAAGGCATGAATAAGCATTCCAGGAACCAGGAAGGACACAGCTAGACTAGCAAACCTGGTTTCACAAATTTTGCTTTCTTATGTCCCACTTGCTTACCCAAATAAATCCTTCACACAATCTAGAATACAGGAGAGTTAGGTCAAACTGGTTTGGGTAACAACAGCACAAAGCAAGTCACCCCCCCCGCCCCACCTTGAGTATTACCGTCTTTTTTTTTTTTGCTAATACTTAAAAACTCAGTTTTGAGTCATTGTCATGTACAACTACATCTACATAAAACAAATAAAATACTGCTTTAGTAACATGTGTCCCTTCGTGTTGAAATACCTGTATCATAGAAATTTACCTGTACAGTCCACCCCTATGCCAAAATAGGCTTATTCTCTTCAATTATTCTGAAAGGATTGTCTCAATTGGTAGAAATTTCAAGGCATGTGACTTCTGCCCCTTCTCTTGCGGAAGATTTGACAAACCTACAATTTCTAGAGTTCAAAGGCTTTTGACCTCATATTTTCTACTCAAAAGATCACTCCAGGACACCTTAGTTTTGCTGAGGAAAGGCAGCAACTTTTCCCCACTATTTATATAGTTCGGTTTCCTATAGATAACTATACAGAATCACAGAGTGGTGGAGATTAAAAGGAGCCCTCAAAGATCATAAAGTCCAATCTCCTTGCTCAAAGCAGGGTCAGCTAAAGCAGGTTGCTCCAAGCCTTCTCCAGTCAGGTGTTAAATCTCCATGACAGAGACTCCATAACCTCTCTTGTCAACCTGTTCCACTATTTGACCACCTTCACAACAAAAATGGGTTTTTCTCAGTTAAGTGGACTTTCCTGTGTTTCAGTTTGTGTCTATTGCCTCTTCTCTTGTCACTGAGCAACTCTGAGAAGAGTCTAGCTTCATATTCGTTACAACCCCACCCATGTCAGGAACTAAACACATAAACATAAATGACAATGTGACCCACATATGCACCCCTGAGTTCTCTTCTCTGGGATGAACAGTTCCAGCTCACTCAGACTCTCCTAGGATAAAAAATGCTCCATTCCCTTACTGAGCTTCATGATCCTAGCTGGACTTGCTCCAGCATGTCCATGCTCCCTTGTACTGGGAAACCCAGTACTGGCCACAGCACTCCAGGAAGGGCCTCACCAATGCTGAGTAGAGAAGAAAATGCCCTCCTTTGGGCTGCTGGCAGTGCTGTCTCTCAGGCAGACCAGGAGGCTGTTTCTTGTGCTGCAAGAGCACATTATTGGCTTATGTTCAGCTTGGAGTCCACCAGGACACCCAGGTCCCTTTCTGTCAAGCTGCTTCCAAGACATCCAGAATTACTGGTGGATGGGGCTAGGTTATCCTCTAGCTGTAGGACACTGCACTTCCCATAGTCAAACTTCATGCAGTCCCATTTCTCCAGACTGGTGATATCCCTCTGAACAGCTTAACCATCTGATGCAATATCCCTGCTGAATCTTCCTTTGGGCAAGGAATATGCATTGGACCATGCAAGTCTATAACACAAATTCAGCTGAATTATATCTGAGATTACACTTACCTTGGCCCAATTTTTGTTTCTCTACTGGCAGAGAAACATCATTGAAAGGTTTTGCTAAATTATGCTAGACCTTGCAAAAGCCTGTAATGAGGAAAAGGGCTCTGCTGATGTAGATGAATCTTACACTTACAATGGCATAAGTACCCTTTTGTTCGTTTTTTAATTCAGAATAACAAACCACTCCTAAAATTGCATAGAAATGGAAAAAAGCAAATTGTGTTTAAAAAGTTGAAGAAATTAGGAGAATAATGTGTGCTAATCTTTGGCTCACTTTGTGTCTTCACCTCACCCATCTGATACAAATATGAAAGCTGATGAGAAACAATAATCTTATTGGAAAATTTACATTTAAAATCTCATTCCCTGACCACCCTACCCGTATCCTCCACTTCTACAAGTGGTCAAGGAATTTTCCCAATAGTGAATGCCTTTTTTTTTTAGCAGCAACATTTTCTTCAACACATTTGATTCATATTAAAGAAGCCACCTGCCTTTACTACTCAGCTAACTTAAGCAGCAAGTTAGTTATGCACATAATAGTCTTTTGCACCGACTGTGCCCTGAAGGAAGCATGATGTTGCATATTGGCAACAAGGGCAGTAGTGGTGGGCCAAGGGATTTGTTACCAAATACATCCTACATGACAAATATCCAGGAGACACTCAGGTGGGGCCACTACAGACTAGTCTCGGGGCTACTAAAGGGCAGCAGTAAAGCAGCACCATACAATTCATATAAGACAGAGAGGCTTCCCGCACAAAAAATAAAACTTTCAAACCAACACTAAAACCAAAACCCTCAGGGTTCATGTTGAAGAGAATGATTCTGCTTTTTTACCTCTTCAAAATACAGGGGATTTATTATTTCTAAAGTACTTCAAATCAAAGAATCACAATTTTGTTATGAATCACTAATGCTATTTCCTGTTTAACATTGATGGTTTCTTGGAAGACATTAATCCAGTTACCGCCCAGACTCAACTTTGCTTAATTTTTAAGACTGAACAACATACTAACTAGGATGTCACAATGAAAAAGTACATTGTAATGATATAATGAAGTGGCTCAGAGAATATATACCAGATCCTGGTCAGGACGAATCTCATGGTGAATAAAGGAAATGGTTTCAATGATATAGAGAGAACAAGTAACAAAAGGCGACAAAGAACCTTCTACTCTGAGGTCCTCATTTGCAAGGCATATTACGCAAAATATTCATTGCTCTTAGAGCTTACAACCACATTTTGTGACAGAGCATTTGAGGAACCTTCTGTGTTCCAGATTAATCGTATGACCCAGACAGATACACAAAAGACTCAGTTTCAAATCACACTATAAATCCCACATGCATCTATGATAAGCAACATCAGAATCATGACAAGAGAAACTATCAGGCTTTGCTTTTGGACCAGCACTTTCAAAAGAAGTGGCTGGAAAGCTAGAAACTGCCTGGGCAAGTGGATATGTCCCTAGAGATGATCTAAGTGTGATGCACATCCAGAGTTCATTGGGAATAGCAGGTGGGGAGTCTACAGTCAGCCTCAATGTTAATCTTGCAGGAAAATAACACAGAAAGGCAGTAATTTCAGTCTCATTCTGCCATAGATACCTCTCAGTACAGTTTTGGTACCCCTTTTACTCCAGTGGGTTGCAGTTTAAAATATCCTATTGCAAGATCACATAAGGTCCTCATACATGTCACTCTCCAGTGTTCAGCCTAGTGTCATAATTTAGCCAACAATAACAGCAACTGACAGCCACCACACTTCTTTTCTAGAATAGCAGCTTCCAAGCTTTTTTTTTTTTTCTGGAAATCTCTCTTTGGGCTCATTATATGCTTGTAGTTCTGAATTTCACTTTTGCAACTGAATTTCCAGTTGGGTCCTGACTTCTGGCATCATTGCTACAATCATAGGGTTTGGAACTGGCAAGTCCAGGAGTTCATCTCCAAGTATTCAGGGTCAGAAATAAAGAGATATCTGATAAAGACTCAGCAGAAGTCTGAAATTATACTGGAAATATGAAGAAAGTAAAGATCCTGGGGTTTGTTGATGAAAAGGTAAAGCCATAACAGCTCAGGAAAATTTCAAATTTCATCTGGAAATCCAAATTTCTAATGCAACTGTGCCCTCTTGTCAGCACCTTGCAATCTCAGGATGGGTTAGTTAATAAAAGCCATTTTATATATTTGCTTTGTTTGTGGAGAGGTAAACTATGTTCAGAGTTCAAAACTCTGACCTGGCCCTTAAAAAGAAATATAATTAATAATCTGGCTACATTGGAAAACAACACTCTGGAACCAACCAGGTGTCTTCTTGGCACAGAAGCCCTTTCATGATAAAAATCAAGCTGGAATATTTGGGTGGGTTGGGTTCTTTTCCCAGTTTGTTTTAATAAGTCAGTGTGACTGCAAGCCAAGACTAAACAGTGAGAAAAAGTATTTTACCCATCTTCACAGTGCCTTCAGGCTATGCCAGCTACAATACCTTTCAACACCATTCTCTGTCCCATTGTGCGGAATAAAAAACTAAAAAGCCTTTTTGGCAAAAGTGGCTGAGTCATTAAGAATAAAATAAATAGTTTTCAGAGAGAAAAATAAAAGACAAGCCATGGTGAAACTACCTGCAGCTGATACCATCTGCTCCAAAAGAGCAGGGTCATTGAACTCCATAAAAAGTATTTGAGGCAATTGCCATCCAAAGGCAATCTCTGTTTTACTGTATGGTGCAGAAACACTGGCTTTTCTTTGAATACTCAGGATTCTACAGAAGGCAGGCAAGCCAGACATTGTTCATACAGCCTAAGGGATTTCCTTCTATCTCTGAAATACCGAAAAGCATAGTGATCATTTGCCGGAGGTGTTCCAGTTTATCTGGGAATTAGGAAAAGCAGACCTTTAGGGAAAGAAAACCCTGTAGGCTAAGTATATTGCTTGTACTGACTTAAAATTATTTATGATGATGCTTTATTTCCCCAAAATCAATCAATCAGAGAATGGATGATTAAAACACACAACGACTAATTTTATGCAGTATGATTTACTTACTACAAGGAATTGTGAGTCATGTTATAAGATCTAATCCTAGCCTTGACAGGCTTTAGTTTATGTGTCTCACTAGTTGCATTTTGTGGTCTCTCTATCCATTTATCTAAGTCTTCCTAGTGTAAAAATGCAAGATTAGTTTTCATTAACTACCAGATTTTTTTAATTGGTTTTAAATCACTGGTAAGTCTTTTGCTTTAACTCTGCCCCTTACTCTTCTGTCTCGTCTGGAGGTACAGAAGTCATTTCACCACTTACCTGCAGATCCTTCTGCCTTTGTTTTAGAGATCTTATAGCCCTGTTTCTCCTCACTGCTGTGATTTCTCCTCACACAGTGTTTGTGCACCACCTAACACAAAAGGAGCCTTCATCTACAGCCATCACTACCATCACAGCAGCAACCACCACAACAGCAACAACAATGTATATCACCATGATACTTACTGATCACTTGTAAAATATTTTCATAATTTTCACTGAATTTCTTCCTTCAGAGTCAATAGAAATAAAATGCTTACACTATTATTTAACAGGATAATTAAACTGAGATTAAAGGTATTTTTTTTTTAATTATCAGAATATATTTACCATGTTCTGCTGCCTCTGTGGTTCTCATCTCTGTATCCTGTCTTACTACTAAAATCTTTTTGATGTGGACAACAATGATTGTTTTAATTTATATCATTAATTTCTTGCATTCAGCATAATTTATTTTAATTAAGTCACTTGCATATGCATTGGTTAATGGCAGAATGTCTTAGAGAATTTTTGCAGTGATAGAAAGAAGAACAGTAAAGTAGGAGAGGGGGTGGAGAAGAAAACACCCCAACACACATGGGAAACAAGCTCCAGGGCATTGCCTCTTCCCTGCCTAGGCACCTCATCATGATTTCCTGAGATTGTGCAGAGAGATAGCATCCCTCAGCCTGACAACTCCTAAATTATTACATTTTTGCATTATTTATTTTTCTTTCCACGTGCCCAAATCATGACACGGGTGTGAGGGAGAGAGACTCAGTGTATGTCTATGTACACAAACACAGTATTAATGCGATTATTCATAGTTGCATCGTAGTAGTACTGGAGTTAAAGAAAAATCAGTCCCTTCATCCACATTCCCTAGGCCCAAAGTCCTAAATCCATAACCCACTGAAAGCAGGGAATGTAAAGTGTTGCCTGAAGGAAACTTGTGGCAAGACCAGGAACTAAGCCTAGATTTCTGGTGGTCCATTCAGATGCTTTGAAGGTGGCACTATTTGCGAGAAATAAGAAAGTCAAATAGGAAAGAAGGGTTAAGTATGATGCTGTGTGAACTCAAAGAGCGTAAGCAAAGGTCGCAGGGCTCAATACTTGAAGAAATTTACAAGTCCAAGGATTCAGCCTTTAGAATTAATTTTTTTTCTAGGAGCTGGTTAGTCACGTATTTGTTGCTCATACACTAAAAGCTAACCAGCACTTCTAGGCTAACGAAGAATTCTAATTCTGGATTAGAAAAAGTACAATTTCTCCCTTTCCAATGCAGGGGGAGATCATGCCAGAACTGAGCTTGAATCCAGCACCTGTGTATTTAATTTTCATCTTGAAAAAGAGAGACTATGTCATGCTGGAAAGTTGCACACTTTCTGCACTTAAAATGGGAAAGATAATGCTTCTCTGTGTCACTGAGGTATTGGAAATATATACATTTGAGACACAAAGTTGCTAATATAAGTGGGACAAGCTCTCCAGTGACAGTATTTTTACAAATTTGAAGTTCTATACACAGAATAGAAAAGAGTAGTTCAGACACCAGAGCACAAAAAAAATAAGCAAGCTTGGGAATATAATGGAAAACAGCCAACATATGTATGCATCTTCCTTGTCCTCCTCACACTTCCCAAGGTCTCTAGAACATACTATGCAAACACACTTTTCATTTGTCAGCCCTTCACACAGAGAAAGCCTCTTGTAGTATTTAAAGTTAGAAGAATACTGAGTGGTTGAGTAAAATTTCAAAGCTCATAAGAACTCATTCAAAAATTATTTCTGTATCAGTATGTGAAAGAATGAACCTCTAAAAAAAAAAAATCAGTAAAATGTGATCCTGTATATCCAAAATCATTTAAATATATTACTGCACTTACCTGAACTCTTCAGGTTATTAGGAATATCTGATATTGCAGATTACTGCCTATCGAGGGAGTCCACTACTGAAGTTTCTGAAATAAAGATGAGATACAACATGATTTTCCTGAACATACATGCTCTTTGTATATCTATAACTTTACTCTGGCATCTTATCTCAGGAGAAGGAAAAAAATAAAAGGTTTGAAAGGCAGTGCTGCTTTTCATTTAATTAATATATCAATTTAAATAAAATAAAACTGCTGTTTCTTTCTGAGAAAAGGTTTAAATAGCAAACTTGATGGAAGAAGCTAATGAAAACATGTCATTGTCTTTACTTCTTCCTTCTAAACATCACAAGTCGAACAGAACAAAGTTTATCTGCTACTTAAATGCAGATCATGTCTATTAAAGGTGGTTGTGGGCTCTGCTGCTGCTGACCAGAACTTGGTTTTATTCTAGAATTTGTAAGATCTGTCTAGTTTTCACACCAGTCTCTTCCATTCATTCTTTGTGAAGCATTTTCCAAAAATTCCTTTGCACACCTATTTCCCTTTCAGCAAACAGCCAGACCAAAATAGAAAATTATTACACCCATTGAAATGGAACCAAAATGTCATGTCTCAGCCAAAGTTGAGAAAATTGTATTGTTCTTCATTTGCAGTTAGAAACTAATTCCACAAACAATGGCCAATTAACTATTTTCTATAATAATGCTGTGAAGCAGTGAAAATTGAAAGAGAGGAACTGAAATTCAAAGCCTTGATGGCAGGGCAGGAACCTGTTAAGAGATTCCTAGTCACCCCTCACTTTTACGTCCCGACCTTAAATTAGTGTCTGAAACAAGAGATGTTCTGTTTTCATCATCCACATCAATTTGGTTTTATTTTCGCTGTTAAGAGGACTATATCCATGATTTTCAGATGCAAGAGACAAACCTATGTGAATTCACGGTCCTGCTTCCTTTTTTTTAAAATTTGTATTTAGTGTCTAAAGAATCCACATACAAAGCCCAGAGAGCTAATCACACAATGGTCAAAGGCTAAGGAATGCAGTTGCCACTGTACACTTATATTGGGTTCACAAATCCTCATGTATACAGGTGCCTTTTACCGTATACATTGACTAAAGCCTTGTTCACAGCAAAAGCAAAGTATACAAGAGTCCTTTAAACAACAACAACAAAAAAAAACAAACAAAACCACTAAGTAAGTTTGCCAACACTAAATTTGGAGGAGCTGTTGACTCCCTAGAAGGCAGAGAGGCCCTGCAGAGAGACCTGGATAAATTAGAGAGCTGGGCAATCACCAACTGTATGAAGTGTAACAAAGGCAAATGCCAAATTCTGCACCTGGGACAGGGCAACCCTGGATGTACAGACAGACTGGGGCATGAGATGCTGGAAAGCAGTGCCACAGAAAGAGACCTGGGGCTCCTGGTTGATGGCAAGTTGAACACGAGCCAGCAGCGCCCTGGCAGCCAGGAGGGCCAACCCTGTCCTGGGGGGCATCAGGCACAGCATCGCCAGCCGGGCAAGGGAGGGGATTGTCCCGCTCTGCTCTGCACTGGGGTGGCCTCACCTCAAGTGCTGCGTGCTGTTTTGGGCAACACAATGTAAAAAAGACGTCAAGGCATTTGAGAGCATCCAGAGGAGGACAATGAAGATGGTGAAGGGCCTTGAGGGGAAGCTGTATGAGGAGAGGAGACTGAGGGAAGACCTCACTGCAGTTACAACTTCCTCAGGAGGGGAAGAGGATGGGCAGGCACTGATCTCTTTTCTCTGGGGCCCAGTGAAAGAAGTCAAGAGAATGGCATGAAACTGAATCAGGGGAGGTTTAGGCTGGATATTAGGAAGAGGTTTTTTTTACGCAGAGGGTGATTGGGCACTGGAACAGGCTCCCCAGGGAAGAGGTCACAGCACCAAGTCTGACAGAGCTCAAAAAGCATTTGGACAATGTTCTCGGGCATATGGGGTGATCCTTGGGGCTCTTCTGTGCAGGGCCAGGAGTTGGATCAATGATCCTTGTGGGTCCCTTCCAACTTAAGATACTATATGAATTTATGATTCTAAGAGTCAGTCTTTTGGCTCATTCAGAAAGGACATCTCATGTTTAAGCATAGAAGCGGGTGACAAAATGGTGAAAGAAATGCTCAGACAAGACAGGTAGAGGTGACACCATGACAATAAAACAAGGTGCAAAGAGTAGTCAATTTGCATAGCTAGTCTTTGATCTCAGTGGCTCTCTTCCTGAATAACTACAGCTGTCCTCCTCTGTAGATGAGTTAAACCAAGAAATGCCCTGAGGGCAAAGACAAGAATCTTGATTTTTAACAAGCTGTGAAAAAAGAAAACAAATGGTGACATGGTCCAAAAACAACGAGAAATATATAAATAGCAATATTCTGACCCTTATGCCAGGATGGGCTTGTGAATACAGTATCAGAGAGAAGAAAGATGGCTGGTTAATATGATCTACCTGATTGATTAATTTTAATGGTGTAGCCAATACCTTAAAAACCTCTGATATAAAAATAAATAAAGAAGTGCTGAACTCCAGGTACTCAGACATTGCTTTCACCATAAAGCTGTGAATGTTTTGCTGAAGAAGTTGTTCGTTGTAGTGACTGCCGCCTTGGCTCAAATAAAATGACCTCAGCAGTGTCACAGCAGCTATACACCCAGCAGAGAAGAATGATTTGCAATGAAACACAGGCAGGATAAACTGGCAGCCCTCAAGGGGCTGATTATAATCCAGAGTGTGTAGTTCTGCAGTGTAAGCAGTACAGGACAGACCCTTTCAGTCTGTTCTTGCTGTCGTGCGCTCTCAAATCTCCTAGGGTTCCCTGGCAACACTGTCTGTGTTTGTTCTCGATATAGGTGGCCCGCATACACGTAGCTCCATGGAATATTCCCAGCAGTATTGACTACTTTCCCAAGAAGGGTGTGTGGAATCACATGTGAGCTTGACTTCAGCTGAATTATTCGTGCATCAAAAGTTAAACATATGCAGAATCGTGTTTCCAAGTACTAAGTCCAGCTGAGTATCACAGCATAGAGAAAAAGGCTCTGTTTGCAGCTCTCCTACTTGTGCAGTAGGAGGATAGGATACACAGCAAGTATCAGTGTCCCCTTTTTAATTTGGCCAAAGTCAAAGCTCTTATATCCTCTTTATTATAAGAGGAAACATAGCTGTTTTGTGGAAGGAAGCTATTATTTCATCTTATACCTGCCAGAAGCAGAAAACTGAAAACATTTGAGGATTTTTTTCTTCAAAGATGTGATTTTCGCAGAAGGTACTACTGTCTCTTCTTCTCTCAAAAAAAAAAAAAAAAAAATCCATATAGATTTTCTTGTCTCCATGACTCTCAACCTCACCCCAAAATAACTTTTTAAACACATGCTTTTTCAGGCCTGTGTTTAGCAAAAAATAAGTAAGTGTTTAAATATTTTCTTTAAAATCAAAATTACCAAAGGGTAATTGATTCTTGCTTATTAAAAAAAAGGAAGAATGCTAGAATAATGAATGCAAGAAACAAAGCAAAAATCTCGCATTTTCAGGTATTAAAAAAACCCCAGACTTTCACATACATGGGAAAAAAAACAATTACAGAGCCACAACTAGTCTCACCTGAGTGCCCATCCTCTCATTAACTTATGAGGGAATTCTACTATCTGGCAACCCAGAAGCTGTTTACATACTTCTGCATTACTCTGCTTTCTTTAGAGAGCAAAGGAGGAGCAACCTTAAAGCTCAAAATCGAAACAAGCACATAAGGAAATGTTTCCACTTTACTACATCAGCCCTTTCAGCTTGTCACCACTGGTGAATGAGGAAAAGGTGGCAGAAGCAATGAAAAGATAATTCCTTCTTGGCAAGATACAATATTGCCAGATCCAAGGACAACACAAAATAAACTCAGGTCTATTTCTAGCCTGAAAAGCAAGCAAGTTCCAATCTCAGAGCCTGTGCTCTTGTGCCTTGCATGTTCATTTATCACACAGGAGTAATGTATTCAATGTGTCAAAATTGCTGTTCTCTATTTTACTAACCCCACTTCCTGTCATCTCCCTATTTTCCACACTCAGATTGACTTCCAAAGTGCACTCCAGTTTTGCCTAAAGCATGACCTTCTTTGGCTGTAACCTTCACTCACCTGAAGAGCCACGGTTCACCATCCTTCATCTAAGGAGAGGTAATTTCGTGGACATACCTGGGAGTTTTTTCTCTCTTGCTGATTTACTCACAGCCCTCTTCAGAACACCAAAAATATCTGACAAAGTTCAACTATTTCCTATTCTTGCACTTATTCATTCATTTTCCTTTGTGCCAAAACCAACATTATGGATAGACATAAATTTTGCTTGTAGTTCTGTTGGCTCTCTCCAAGTTTGTCTGTAGTCACTTCTCCAGAGTTAATAATTTCCTTCACAAAGTCATTGGATAATACCGGATTTGGTTCTCACCACAGTAAAATCCTATTAAAAACCTGATTATTCTAGTTTCAGTGTCAACATAAGCAGAAATAGGAGTATTTGCATTTAAGATGGATGACCAAGGAAAAAAATAAGAAAACTTTTTTGCTTAATTTTGCTGTTCTTGGCAAAACGGTCAGCTGTGACTCCCCAAATTCATGCATTTAAGTTCTATTTTCTTTAAAAAGACTTGAAAATTCATCTTTTCCTTCACATTTATTTTAAGCCATAATACATTTAAGTATTACCAGATTATATAGAAAACATAAATCCTCAAAGGAACCTCTGATGCTTGGTCATGAGGGGACTGGGGTGAAAAGAGAGCAATAACAGTTTATAGGATGTTGGAGATTTGACTTTCGGTTTTTCATTGGAATGAGGCAGATGGCTCTGCATACCGGGCTATACCTGCTCTGCAACTGCATTTCATCTTCACTAGAAATTCTATTCTGGATCTACAACACCTTCCTAACAAAATTATTGCAGAATGTAGCATAAGTCTGGAAAAGGTTTGGATTACAAAAAATTCATTTGTAAAGTAATTTCTTCATCAGGGAGCAAAACATCTCTATTTGTTACCTTTTCAAAAATATGTGTGAATTCTAGATAATACATCAAAGTGAAATACATTGAAACTACCATTAATATTTCTGCTTAACTATTCCATATAAAAAAATTACAGCACACAGGAGATACATCATAGCTCACATCTTCATCTTTTTGCTATGCCAATGGGCTGTGCTGACAGACTTGACTTTAATCCAACTCATTTAAATCTGCTGTGCCTGTTAATTCTTATCTTATCACGAGACAAAGTTCACCATTCCGCCTTTTTTATAAAAGTAAAAGATGCTTTGAGAACCCGAGGAAATTAGTGAAGTGGCATGAAAGGTACACAGTACACAAGTACTTCAGAAAGTGCTCCGAAGAAGAAGACAATTCCCTTCTGGTTTATCAGACCCATGGTGAATTCAAACCAACTAACTACTGAAGTGCTCCAGGTCCTTCTGAAGCTCCACATAGCTACAAGGTAGATAGTCTACTCTGGGATAACTTTATGCAAGCATTCCTTATTATACAGGAAAAGCTCAGCTAGCATGGTGGAGAGCTCTGCATACGTACCTCAGCAGCCATGGTTTGGTGGAGGCACAAAGCCAACCAAATATCCAAAAGATTTATGATACCTTCTGCACTATCACTGAATACAAGACACCACTCAATAAATTTCTCTGATCATCTGGAAGACAAGCACAAGTTCACAGTAAAAAGACAATTGCTGAACTGACTCCAGAGTGCTCCTCCCACTCTGATTTTGCAGGTACACAGGTGAGCAAGGATTAAATGGTCATGAGACCCATGATACCATCTCAGGAATTGTTATCACCTGTTCTCATTGAATAACAACACTTCATTTGGCAAATATAATATCAGTAAATAAAAAAACACTTGTTCCTCTGCTATTATTTCTTCACCTTTTACCTCACTGTTTATGGAAAGTCCACAGTGATGACTTCTTTTTCTTTAAATCCTTCCCTCAACCCACTCTCTAACCTTCCTAAAGGCTATCCCACCTGACGGTTGTCAATGTTTTGTGGCATCCCAAAAGGATTCCACACTGCCTTTTCCTAGAAGGTCTTGGAAAAATTCCATTTTCTACCCAACAGGCAAACACAAATTCCCATCAGTATTGTCATATTATGGCTCTTTTTGTAGGACATACTGCTATCCCTTATCTCCAACTTGGAGGTTTTGCCTACTTTTAGCTTTTAAGTTAAAGGGAAAGTGTGTTGTTTTGGATCTTGGACAGTTTCAAACTCACAGCTGATATTTAGCAAGATAGAAATAACAGTCTGCATTTTTATTGTATAATTATGGGAGGAATGCACACAAAAGGTCACAGTCTATTGCCCTGAATCTTAGCTCAAGTCTTCAGCTGCCATAGGTTTGTAGAAGCCAGAATCAGCCTCACCCAAGGACAGTCTCCCTTACAAGGTCCAGTGGTTCACACTGAGTTCCAGACAGGACTCCATTCTGGAGCAGAGAAGTGCCTTTCTCTGAGTATTTCAGCACTTCCTCTTCTGTCTGGAACTTCTAAAACATCATAAAGAAGGAATGTAGCAGTGGCTGTGAAAGCCTGACTGAAGCTTTTTACCTAAAAATTACTTGCTGTGTCAATGCTAGCTATATTTGCTGCTTTTCTTACAGCTCAGAGTATTTGAAAATGTGGCTGCATGACACCTCAAGAACTGGAAATGAATTTTTATTTTAAATCTTTGAGGGGAAAAAAGGGTCAAAAAACATTCCCCAAACCTAAGGCTCAAAAGGCAATGAAAATTTCCCTTACTATTTTTTTTATTATTATTTTGTGCAATGAAATAACATGGCCTTAAGTCATGCCAGGAGAGATTCAGATTAAATATTAGATAAAATAAGTTGCCCAGGGAGATGGTGGAGTCACCATCTCTTGAAGTGTTCAAGAGGTGTCTGGATGTGACACTTGAGGATGTGGTTTAGGGATGATTATGGTTCTAAATTGATGGTTGGATAAGATGGTCATGGGGGTCTCTTCCAACCTTAAAGTTTCTGTGATTCTGTGTGATTTGAGTTTTTTCAAGTGTCCACACTCTTTGAGGACTGATGCACAAAGGCTGGGTGTTCTGAGCCAGCAAGGGTGTACTTACTAGGCAATCAGTGAAAATTTTAAACACACTGTTGTGTGTGTTTAGTAGGCCTCCCTACTGCCATGGCCCATACAGACCAAGAATGCACTTCGGCATTAGAATGGAAATTATCTACGTATATATTAAGACACTGACAACAACCAATTATGTGTGTGTGTGTGTACATGCTTATCTGGACATACTTATTTTCCAAAAGACAGGTGCCCACAACTAAGTAACGGGTACATAATTTATATTTCTAATGGAGAAATATTGTTGTTGCATTAGGAAATCCCAGAATGTCAGGAAAGTATGATGTAGAAATATCTGTACATTGGGCCTATTCTGAAATCCTTTTTGCAGCCATATTTGTCCACTGTTAAAGGCATGACATTAAGCTACCTTTGATTTTAAAAAATATTTTCACTATTTCATGGGAAAAATTATGTCATATGGTGAGCACTGAAACACATCCAGCCCTTATAGGAGATGCTCTTGGGATGATCAGAGCAAAAGTATCAGTGCTTGTACACGGATAAACCAGTAGAGAAAAATACCAGAAGGACTTGGATCTACTTAATTCAAATTCTTTTCTTGATTGAAGAATGCTGTCATTGAATAGCTATACACTGTAATATATAAGAGAGATAATTATTTCTTCTTTACTTCTCCAGTTGGGCAATATAGCATAGAGTATTTAGCCCAGATTTGGAGAATAGTTACAGTGTTAGATTTTGATTTCCTGAGAATGTTAAAAGGAAAATAAAAAAGGTTTTACATGAAGAGGACTATTAGTTATTTCCCATTCCTTGGGGCACTCACAATCTATTTCAGAAGGCAGAGAAATAGCTTTCTGCTTAATACCTTTGAAAATTATTAATTCACCTAAGGATTCCAGCTGGACCTAATTTGAGTCATTAGTTAATATGGTCATTTCTGTTTTCATAAGGGGGAATGATCAGACCATCTCACATGTTGGATTCTGGTCTGCAGCACTTTATAGTATATTTCAAAAACAGTATTAAGCTTAGCTCTATAGATCCCTGAGCTTTCTTTGAAGAATATTTGCAGGGATGGACAAATAACACAAAAAAGGCTTGTGGTAATGGTCCTTGTGGCAAACAGTACAGGGATAAAGCAGCAGGAAATACTCGTTTCACCCTCCTGTTGCATATTCCTCTAGCCAAAGCTCAAGAGAGGTGCAGATGCAATCTGCTAACCAGCTAACATTCCCATATCAAGTTTATTTTAAAAGGTATCATGTAGACCCATGCCAACTGCTGCTGCCATGACTTTTTGATTGGAGTTCTCCTTCCAAAGCTAGGTGGTTAATTCAAAAATCCTCCATTTTGACTAAACTATAGAATTGTTTGACAAATATATTCATAAATTCAGGGTAGGATTGCAGAATCTCAAACACCAAGCAGTAACTGAGAACTTTTAAATACCATTACCTAACACTGTGTTCCATCCTTGTTAAATTACTGCAAGACTCTTAAAGTGTCTAATACCTGTTACTGGTGTATGTAAAGATTTATTTCATGCCTAAATGTAAACAAATATATTTATCTGTACTGCCTCTTCATTTTTAAAGATTCAGTTAAATATAACCTGCCTCTTGCAAGTAGAATTTTTCTATTTTGCATATAACTTTTGTATTTTTCATTCACAGAATTACGCTAGTAGTATAAAACTGAAAACACTTTCCACTGTACCAGGAGGGGAGAATTTACACCCTCTTCATCTCATCACTATTTCTTCACAATGTCCAGGTAACTATAAAAATACATATTTCTTTCTGTAGGCATTTAGAGTTCAGGGCATTTCCCTGTGTAATTTTATGCTAGTCTCAAAGTCAAGCATACATATTTTGAGGGATCTTTTTAATGACTAGCACATGCCAAAGAGAAAGGGTGTACCTGTTGGCTCTCATGAGGATGACCAGTCTACCTCCATAAATCACTAAATGTGATTAATCCAATATTTTTAAGGAGTCTATCGCTTTGATAATGTACAATTTTCCTTGGAAAGCACAAAGATGTAGCATTTACTACTCATGTTTATACAGACTTGAAAATTATCTCCATGGCTGTTTTAATGAGCCAGCTGCCAAATAGTTCGCTGTGATGTACTTATGCTCTATTCTAGTTTAGCATTTACTTTTGTATATATTTTTATCAGGACAGTGGTTCATCAGTAACAGATTAAGTAGTGAGACAACATTTGTAAATTGTACCCATACAGTAGGGACAGGATAAAAGAGAGAAAAATGCACCAAAGATGCAAAATCCAGACCTGATTTATATAAAACTTCAGACTGAAACTGAAGTTCAAATGTGTGCTGGAAGTTAAGCTCTGAACAGAAAGAGAATATCTTACCTAAGTATATCAAAAATCTCACAGGCTGTCTTAGGAAAGTTTCAGCTCATAATTACAAAACCTCACAAAATCCTAATATTTCCACTTTCTTGATCTATCACACTTCTAATTCATATAAACCATCATCATTCTGCAGAATTAAGAGTCACATCAATGTATGCTAGTCTGGAAAGCTGTATCTTTTTAAGTTTTTTACTCAATCAGAAAAAAACATGAAAGCAGGATAGATCTGAAGTAGTTAAATAGAACTGAAATGCCATTCTGCCCTGTTTTCCTGCCTTGGAAATGCCCTCTTCCAAATTCTGCCCGAGCATCCTGCCCTTAACAAAGTCCCTGAAATACAGAACTGAAGGTTATAAGAACATCCTCATTTGCATCCCAGAACAGGCCTTAGAAGCTGCCATCACTCTCCCACTTTCAACTGAAAACACTGGCTTTTTCCTTGCCTCTCCCTCTGGAATATTTTAATTCTATAGCTATGTTATTTAACTTGGTAAAGCATTTGTTTGGGGTAGCACGTGGAATGAAAGACATTATAGAAGTTAACATTCTATCCTGTTGCCTCATACTTCTCTGAATAGATAATATCATTGACACAAATGGCTGGACAAAAAAAAAGTCATGAGAACTGAAGATGTGTGGGCACTGAAATATTTCAAGAATTGAATAATGCTTTCCTTTCTCTGTTTAGTCTGACAGACAACAATGTGTCTTGAACACTTTGGGACTGAATGATGGAGAAGATGTAAAAGACATTTGAGAAATGCCTTTCTTATTCCAAATGCTTCACTTTGCCCTTTTAAGAGTGTGTCCAAATTGGGCATACTGTTTCTTTTACTAAGGGAAATACATAAGCCACGTAAATAGTCCTAGTTACAATCTAGTTCCATCCTTCCATCCCTGCAAATAATGACTGCAAGTTTAAACTGGTCTTTAGTTCTTCAGGAAATGTCATTTTATTGTAACTTCTAATTGTGAATTACAATTATATTTGTAATTGGAGAAGCCTGTGGTTTTTCTTAGCATGAGGAAATCTCTAGCATTTCTAGTAGCCAAAAACCTTCAGGCTTCTAGGAAATGTCCAGATTTCTTTAACAAAGTAAGCTGGGGCCAGAATATGAAACTCCTCCTTGAACGAAGACAGCAAGATCCTGCTCACAACAGAGAAGAGTTTGCCAGTGTAATTTTCTCAAAGCTGGGCTCTTAATTTTGTAGAAGTTCACAAAATAAGAAGGTAAACATTTTATTTATATTTGTTTGTTGCAGGCCTGGTCTCCTCCAGTGCAGACCATAGTCTTCATACTGTGGGCAGTGGGAGTACATGGTCCCCTCAGTGCCTGGGAACTCAGCAGCTGCCTGCAGCACCTCGTGCCCCAACTTTCCTCCACAGATGGCCTGCAAGGTGAGCCAAGGGCAGAAGGTGTGGGTCTTTTCCTCACTCACTGAAGATACACAGAGAAGCAGCCAAAACACACAAAAATGACACTTTACCCGCTGAGAGTACAGCAACAATGGCTGAAGATCAATCATTGATGGATGTACTAGATTAAGATTTCTATCCTATGTACCCAAGTAGCAACCTGCTTTATACCTTTTTCAGCATTACATTATTCCTTTTTTAGCTTGTTCTATCTAAAGATAACACACTACAATATAACAATGATTTGTGTAATGGTGTGTGCAAACTCACAAAGATTGAAGGACTTTGAATTAGTTAAAATCTCATATTTTTCATATATAATATTTGCCTGAGTCACACTAAACCGATATCTTAGGTTTCTCACAAGCTCAAGAGAACAAATAAATGTTTTTGGAATACACATTTTCTGTGCTGCCTCTAAAAGCATCTTCGCTGAGCTTGCAGATGCTGAATGAAATCAACACTTGCAGTGCCATCAGCTAGCCTGGACAGACCCAGATGGATGGGTTGCTCTGAAATCTCATAGTCCAGAAAACCTGCGGGGATGCCCCATGAGAAGGAATCTGGAAGTCATAGGAAACCTGCTAGAGACAGTAGTCTTAAGGTCCTCTGGCTATCTGAACTCAAGGACTTTCAGACTTATTATAGCCAATTTTAAGGAAAACTCCCTGTAGAACCTGCAAATTTTAAGATTAAGAAATGGGAAAAGTCTGAAAAAATATGTACATTTAAATTTCAGAGCAAATATATGTTGTCCTTGATAAATCATTTATTATACTGTAAAGAAGGACTTGGGGGTACTGGCAGATGAGAAACTGGACAAGAGCAAACAGTATGCACTTGCAGCCCAGAAAGCCAGCCATATCCTGGGCTGCATCAAAAGTATCCTGACCAGCAGGGTGAGGGACGTGATTCAGTCTCTCTAGTCCACTCTCATGAGACCCCACCTGGAGTGCTGCATCCAGCTCTGGATCCTCAGCACAGGAACGACATGGACCTGTTGGAGCAAGTCCAGGGGAGGGCCACAAAAACAAAGCACCTCTCTTGTGAGGATGGGCTGGAGGAGTTGGGGTTTGGGAAGACCTTACTGCAGTCTTTCAGTAGTTAAAGGGGGTTTATAAGAAAGATGAGGACAGCTTTCTAGTAAGGCCTATTGCAACAGGATTTTAAACTAAAAGATGGTAAATTCAGACTAGATATAAGGAAGAATTTTTTTTTTATGAGACTGGTGAAACCCTGGAACAGATTGCCCAGAGAAATTGTGGATGTCCTGTTCCTGGAATCAAGGTCAAGTTGGATGGGGCTCATTTCAGAGGCAGTTGGACTAGGTGACCTTTAAATGTCCTTTCCAATCCCAACTATTCTATGATTCTACACTCTTAGCAGATCTTCCACATCAAAAATGTTACAGAAGCCTAAAATGCTGCAAGTTATTTTAAGAATCCACCTTCAGTCTGGCTAAGACTAATTTCCTAACACCCTACAATATATCTCAAGGATGTAACTATTTCACAATACCTTTTTTTTGTAAAAGTGGCAGCACTGTATTTGCAAGAGTTACATGGAAACGCACATCACCTTGCTTGAGAGATGTCTGAAAAAACAGCTGTTTTTCCTTTGCAGTGCAGCATGAAGCAGGGACTGAGTGAGTCAAGTTATAGATATTTTCCTTTCTAATAAAATTGAGGTTAGACATGGAAAATAATCACATGAACAAATGAGAGCTTGAAGCTTAATAGAAACATTTCAAAGAACTCAGAGATTTTGCCTATCCTATTCCTGAAGAAAAGTGACTAAAAATAAAATAATACAATTTCATTTTCTTATGACCCAAGTTGTAATGGTTTTAAATTGTTTAAAAATCCATGGGTTGTGTAAATCCTATTTTTAAACAAAGACATTTCTAAGCTTTAGACAGTTACAATATTTTAGACACTATTGTTACTTACTACACGTGATCAGTTTTAAGCAGACTACGCTTTGTTTTGATATGCTCATGTACATTTCTGACACCTTAAAGTCAATTACAATCATTATCTCTGACATTTCAGCAGCATTAACAGATTTTATAAGAAATACAATGTTTTATTTAAGGAACATTTTGTCCCCAAGAAGGAAATCGTTTGCTTTAAGTCAGGGACTTACAAAACGACAAATCTAACACTTTTTTTCCTGTCTGCTCCCCTAGCTCCACAACAAGCCATGAAAGGACTGTGCCCTGGAACAGGGGAGACCCTATCTACAGCTTGTGCTTTAGTGGCAGCATAGGCCTGCCCAGTAGATCCAAACAGCCTTTTCCAGACTTCCAGTGCTGTAAGTCTTGGCTTCACAGTAGGAGCCTGAGACCCCCTTCCAGCAGCGTGGCAAAGCCCAGTCAGGCTGCAGACCTGAAGTGTGCAGCCCTGCCCTGGAAATGCTCCTGCAGCTACCTAACCCAGAGCCGCAGATGCTGCCTGGCAGTGTTAAATCTGGCCACGTTCAGAATCCAGGTCGGGCTCAAATTCTCTGAAAGTTTGTTAAAAATGAGACATTTTGGACAAGACATTCAAGACTCAACAAAAAGGCATTTTTAAAGTAAATTCTTTTACTGTGCAATTCACAACAAATACCAACTGTGAGTTAGCTCATTACATAAACAGCAAAGGACTGAATTTTGGCTACCTTCAGTAACTCAGTCTATTGCTCTTTCTAAAGTCTCTAGTGAGATGCTAACTAAGCTTCTTGTTTCTCTTGATACCTATGTGAGTGTTATCACATTATCAGATTTTTTTTTACAGTCACTAATAGGTATTCTCACAAAAGCCTCTAACACAGGAGAATAATTATCCCCATTTTGAAGCCAAAGTATAAAACACTGGCTGTAATGTACGTGGTTGGTACAGGGTATTTGTGGATGCACCAGAACATTAACCTGATTTTTGAGTTCCTACTCCAATCTGCTTTGCTGACCTTAGAACTTACGTTTCCATCATTTTTTCCCCTCACTGCAACAGCACAGTCTCAATGCCACATTTTTGTCTTTCAGCTGCATCTATTTAATTATGAGTCAGTATCCCAAAAGAAGAACAAAGTGATTATACTGCAATGTGAATTCTCAGAATGTTTATCTGGTAGGTGATATATGAATGAAAATAATGTATGAGCATATAAATAGAAAATTAGAGCTTTATTGTGGCTTCTTTGAAAGCCTGGAATGCATCTCAGAAGACAGAAACGGAAACCGAAAAAATGTCTTTATTCCAGCTGATAAATGTTTGTTCTCTCCATTTTTAAATCCGTGGCAGAGAAGGCTAATGAAACAAGCCTGCCAGCAGCGGCTAAATATATTAATTTAACTGTTATTTTGAACACAAGAATATTAAAAAAAAATTCCAAACTAGGGTTTTTAAGGTGTTTAATTATTCATCATATAGATGAAAATAGCTAAGAATTATGAGTATTAAATGCTGAATTATTCTGAGAATGAATACGATATTTAATTTTTTTCTTTTTTTTGCCAGAAACATTACGTTTTGTTCTTTTGTTAGCTGAACGTGGATTTTGAAATAGAATCAATTCCTACAGAGCTGCTTTTGAGGGTCAGAAAAATATACACTATGGCCTCAGATAATCTTCTTGTGTTACACGGTGATTCCCCAACAAATGAAGAGCCACCTCAAGGGACTTTCCAGAGCCTTTTCCTGTGATTGTGGGTTCAGTTATCCCGTACACCACTAGCAGTATCTCCAAAACCTAGAAATGTTTATTCTCATTCTTAGTTTGAGACTAGAGGTATAGGGGGCGTCCAGAAAAGCTAAAAAGCCAAAGTGCTGCCGTGGATCTGACATGACTTTGTAGGTATTTGCACTTTAGTAACTTCAGTGCAAGTTTAATTCCCAATTCTATTCTCCCAAAGTCATGTGTAGAGTGGGAGTGTTTATGGAGCTCCAGCACCATCCCTCCTCAGTGACCCTCAGTGCTCCACTTGCCTGTAATGCAGATAGGATATTTGGAAGCAGAACCTTTTGTTCTCGGAGAGGAAAGGCTACAGTAAGTCCTAATCCTTTGTTTTTGGCATCACAAGAGTATCCACAGCAACTAAATGTGATGTGATACAGAAAGGAATGTGACTTCAAGTGCCAGCAGCTGGTGAATGCCTGAGGTGCAAAAATCCTGTTGTCATGTGGATACCCCCAGCAATGCCATATGCATGAAGCAAATGAAATACACACCTCTGAAATACGCACAGAAAAAAGGTTGTTTTTTGGCAAGTGTCAGTTTTGCCTCAGATTTTAGTCTTTAGTCACTTTAGTCACCACAACAAAATACTTCGAGGGAGCCAAAGATGGCAACAAAGTCCCCAAGGCACCTCTGTCAGTCACTGGATGGCTATTTGTTTAAAAGATCAGTGGGAAATATAAGTAACTACCTCAAATTTCTGAATTTCCCACTGTGTTTTCAGAGTTCACTTATTATCTGTGTTGAATAAACAATACAGATGAGAAAACCAAGGATAAACCCAAAGTGTGGAGAGCAGTAAACTGCTTACAAGTTGGCCCTAGAACTCTGGATTTGGGAAAGTTCTTTTCCCAGACTCACCTCAGATTTGCCTTAAGAGTATGACAAAGACCTTTTTGTTGTGTCTTTAGAATACCTAGCACAATGGGGCCCTGATCCATGACTGCAGCCTCTGGGCATTACCACAGTACAAACAAATAACAATAGCTTGCAGCCAAAGACGTTGCTGGGAATTGCTTAGTAGGCAAGCAAGCTTCTTATAGAAGTGTGTGCTCTGAGCACTTGCTCAGTTCACACAGCCTGGGTTTTCAGAGCACTCTTTGTTGAAAAAAGCAACTGTTGGAAATATCCTCTTGACCCTGAATCAGGGCCAAGAAGATAGAAGATATTAGAGCCACTTTTCTGTACATATTACATCACTAAAAGAGTCTTCCAGGATGTGAGTTTGGTGTGTTTGACCAAGGCCTACTCCCATGTCACAGCACTTATGTAAAACACCCACGGAGCAAACACGTATTAGGAAATTATTACACTATACATCTACTTATTTATGTAGTGCATAAATAGACACAACTGAAAAAAAAATCTGCTGTTTCAGGCATTGGGCTGGTACACTGAAAGCAGGTACCTGTTTATTGGCACTGGCACAGATATTTGCATGCCCTTTGGCAATTCACATCTTTCTTTTCCTCCTTAAAACAAAAGGAAAACAAGAATAATTCTCCTGCCTCACAGGCATCATAAAGATTCTCAAGCAGCCTTAAACATTCAGATGCTGTGTGATGAAGCCAGGGACATATGTAGAAATTTAGACAAGTCCATCACTGAATTTGGGATGAGAACTCAAGTTAAAGTTGTACGGAAAATAATTCTCAGGTTGCATTGCTTCCACTGCATTTTTCCACCTAAATATGGATGGGTCTGGCTTCAAAAGCATTACAGACTTTCAGTAATTCCGCAGCTCCATTGAATTTTGCATTTCTTCAACAGTTAGAAAACAGTGCCAGTTTTAGTGTGTACAGACTGTGTGAAAGCTGAGCAATTATCTTGACTTTTGAAAAATATGGCTGTCTTTCTGTGTCTAGGTCCATGACCACAGGGAGAATATCCAACATATATTTTCTGGGTCATTAGATACATTACACACCAAGTCTAACGCAAGTTTTTTTAGTTAAATCCTATCAGTAAAGCCCCTTTTTGGAGTGCCTTCACTACTGAGTGTGAGCCAACACAGACAGGGTAGGGCTGCACTCTGGTTCTTGCACTTCAATGTTGTCGGTTTTTCAGCTTTCCATGTGAGCAAAACTCTGTCTTGGCATCAGATTTTAGACTATGACTCTTGTTTATTTCTATCTAGAACAAAGTCTGTAGACAAAGTCAATATGTTTTATCAGATTAACTAGCAGCCAAGCTTTCAGGCACACAGGTCATTCTTCATGCCTCTTTTTTCATTCTCTGCTATTGTAGGCCTCACCTGACTTAGTCATTTCTTACAGACGAAAAAAGACATCTCAAGAAAGTCATTCACTGTTGCTGCATCTGCCATCCACTGGGACAAAAAGATGAAAACATGGCAAACATCACTTGCCTGTGAAAGAACCCGAGAAATGCTGAGATACAAGTGGGCCTGTCTGTCTAATGGTGCACACAGGCTCAGCTGCATTACGGGGTAGCACCATCCTTGCTCTAAGCACTGTTTTTCACTTTCTTGCACAAGAAATTTCTCACGTGAAAAACTATGAGCCTCGCTTATTCTGTTCCCTCATACATCAAGAATTTCTTTAAAGCATATGGATATATACAGAACATTTTTTTCCTCTCTTACCAAAAAAGACACCAAAGCTGTAGTTTTATTCCCAACAGTTAGCTGTTTTCCCACCCATCCAGCAGTCCTTCCTGTCTCCCAATTATTTCTTTCACAACTGAGGTATCTGACATTATTGATTTTTGGGGGGGTATCTTGCCTTCCTCTGCAGTTCTCCCTGACATTTCTGTTCTGCAGAGAACAATTCAGGTGTTTTCAGAATGTTCAGGCAGCATACGGGGACCCTGCTTATCAGCAGAGTTACATCCAACCACAGTGGGAATGGGTGACGGTAGAAGTGGGGACTTGCAATGGTACTCCTGTTATGTAGGGGGAGCTGCCCCACTGGGCAGTAGAAACTTCTGGCAGCATTTCTGCCTCTCATACAAGAGGCAAGAGATAAAAGAGTATAGGAACAAAGTAAGGATCCAACCTGTCTCTCGAATATGGAATTGAAGGGCACTCTGTCTTCCATATAGACATAGGGTAACAATTGGCACAAAATGCAGACATTTAGGGGGAGAATAGAGTATTAGAGCAGCTGTAACAGTTTAAAAGACACAGCACCATTAATGATTTTTTTTCAGTCAGATCCAATTACAACTGTTTACAGAGTCCTTTCTCTTTCCCTCAGAGGCTTTGGCTAAATTCCCATTATTTCCAGGACCAAACCCAATTATGCCACTGACCACAGCATTCTGACTGCTTATTGCAATTCCATGGCAAGGACAGGGAACTCCCAGAAACAAGAAAGAGATTGATTTGCTCCACGCTGTACCTGGAAACAGCTTCCAAAGCAACATGTTATGCCAAATAACTATGCCTCAGAGTAGCCAATTAATTTGTGCAATTCTAGATTAAAACTAAGACTATTCCTTATCTTTTCTTTTTGAAAAGCATTTTTTTCCAGGTAAAAAATATTGGCAGAGTTTCCCCTTGGCTGAAATCTCAGAGCTCTGTATTTCCGTGAACACAGTGCCAGGAGGCAATTAAAAGATGGTGTGTTGGAGGAAAAGGGTGTTAGGGGTGAGGTAGGATATAACAGGTTAAACTTACAAAGCACTTGTACATACCAGGGAAACCATCAGTTCTTAGAAAAATCCCATGTTATCCCAGGTCTGACCTGTCTCAGCAAATGTGCTTACTCACACTGGCAAACAAACGTGTCTGAAATGCCCTGCAAGATGATTTATTGACATATTTCATGCCATCATTTCAGTTTATATCAGCATTCAGACAGGCTGATCTCCTATTCTACTCAAGATCGTTATAAGCTTTTCTGTCATTATAGAGTACCATAAGATATTAGCAACCAAAGAAAAAATACACAGGACAAAATAAAAACTCTCCCTTGAAAAAAACAATTGAGAGTCCTATGTGAGCATAAGGCAGTTCAGTAAGTACAGAGCACGCACAGCCGCATGTGGCAGCTGCAGAAGGAATGCTCTGTGGAACAGATAGCATTTCAGGAGGACTTAGTCACAACAAAGTGAGGTGAGATTTGTAAGAACTAGCATTTCTAAGTGAGCCCTTTGGCAAACTCTGAAAAGAAGACACTTTGGGGGACTAGGTTATGAGAAACGCAACCACTGGCTAAAATTAACCTAAGTATGTGCAAGCCAGTAGGAAAATACTTTTAGTTTTTATGCAATGTATAAGAAATGCATAAAGGTCTTTGAGCACACAGGGCAAGTATGGGAACATTTGATAATTTTCAAGTCTTCTAATCAGACTAAAGAAAATATCATCACATTAGACATGGATGCTTTTCAGATGGGTGAAAAAATGGGCATTTGCCAATCAACCATATCAGGGACATTCCCTCCAAACTTTATTTAGCTGAAGTTAACTTCATGATTTACCTTACAAGGCACAGCACTTTTGGGAAACTATTACTGTCACAAACATGGTCAAGGCTTCACGGTCAACTTCAGCATCTCAAAATCTAGTGTCATCACACAACTTTGATTTTTCTCATCTTGAAAGCTGGTTTGACAAAGTTAGATATGAAGACAGAAGCAGACAATATCTTCTCTTCCATGACTATGTCCCAAGAAAGTTTTAAACTGTAACTGGAGCATGCTTTCTTTTCCACGGTGTTTTTTTGGGTTGGGTTTTTTTTTTTAGTTCCTAAATCTCATTTTACTCACTCAGCACTCACACCTCCTCCTATTTTTGTCTGCACTCAGAAGCCCGCACAGTCCTAGGTCTGGCCATCATAAAACAATTCAGTCAGTCCAGCCCAGGATTCAGAGCTGAATTTAATGGAAGTCTAGGCCTTGAAGGCCTAATGCTTCAACAATTAATCATTTATTTCCAGAGATTAGGAAATCCTCTGAAGAACCCTAATCCAACTAAACACTTAAGTAGGTGCCCTACTTTCAACATGAGTCTCCTTTGTTGAGTGGAACAAAGAAATACATAGGAAAGTATACTTGAAGGCCCCAAAGGAAACCTGGAAGATGAGGCAGGAATAAGGTACAAGATCCAGATTCCTAGTTGCACATGAAAAGTATTCATTCACTACAAGTTTCTCAAACTACTTCACTAATAAGCAGCACTGAAAAGGAAATATATGTATACACAATAACTTTCTATTGGCTCTTGGATGTAGTTGGACTAGATCTCACATAAATCTGAAAAGAACAAAGCTTGTCATTCTTTCATGAATTCTCACCTTTTTCCAAAGAGAAGCCACAGTTTGTATAAATAATAGGGATTTATTTTCTCTGGCCTGATTCTGAGGATTTCTAGTAGACACAGGAGTATTGTCATTATTGTAATCAACAGTGACAGCAGCACATCAGTTCACTGGTAATATTACTGAGGTACTGAGCTGCTATAGCCTAAAGTACAGTATGTCTCACCTGGATGGGCTCTTGCATTCCACCATTACACAATATGTGGCCAAGTATTTTGTCACATGGAAACTGCTTGAGATGGAAAAATATAAATGCCCCTTCTCACAGCTGCAGCAAACTGGATATTACTCCGCTCCACACTTGTTCTTAAGCAAAAATCAAGCTATTCATGTTGTAACACTCCCCCAAGTGACTATCTGGAAGTGATAAGTCTTACTTTTATCTGCTTTCTCTACATCTGTGTTCCTATCATTTTCTTTTATCTCTCTGTGACCCACCTTTCCTTGTCTTCCTGCTCTCCTTTTTCATAGATAAAAGGAGATATATCCATATCATCAGATAAAAGCAAAGAAATAGGTGTTTCCTTTCTTGAAGCTGAGCTTTTGCACATTTTGTGACCAGAGACTCCCATGGCTAAAGCAACATTCCTGTGCCTCCATAGCTGCAAGGCCAAATACTTCAAAAGAATTTGAAAAAGAATGTCTAACTGCTGTGGTTTAGGAACGGTATTCCCCAATTCAGTGCTCCCAGTGAAACACTCCAAATCAAGTGCTGCTCATTCACTCTCCACCTCCCCTTCCTCCTCCCCCTGTGATGGGCTGGAGAGGAGAACTGGAGGTAGAAAGGTAAAGATCACAGGTTGAGTTAAGAGTAATTGACTGGAAACATCAATGAGATACAAAAATGAACAGTCACAGCAACAATATTAGTAACAGAGTGTACAAGAGAGGCGAACGATTAACACGGGAGTGCACACTAGATGGAAAATGGCAACACCTAACCACTCCAACACACTTCCTGAGTAGAAGGGATCCCTTCCCAACTACCCCCAGCACGTGGTGTGAGGTTGTATAGAATAACCTCAGGGTCCTAGCCATGCCCCTCCTGGCTAGTGCAAAAATTAACCTTGTCCTGGCTGGAACCAGGACACAGATGAAGAAGAGATGCATCTTTCCAACTCGAGGGCAATAGTAATTAGCTCATAGACTGACACTAGCAGTGCCAATTCCTTTATGTGCCTTCTGTTCTTTAGACAGTATTATAAAATTGTGGACATTACCAATATCTGTGGCTTTTCTTTTTTTTGTCTCGATCACTATATTTTAGGAATGTTTACCCCAACTTTACCTCTCAGCTATTGCTCTAGCGATGTTTTACTGGTCTCCTAGAAGGAACACCTTCTAATACCATGCTACTGCCTGCCTGTCTGCCCTCCTGCTCCCTCTCCATGTAGCTTCTTTAATCTGTTTACTTAATACAGTTAAAACCAAGCACGAGCATTTATATCTATGTTTCAGGTGGTTATATTCCCTTCTGTTTGCATTTCTGCTTTTCAGAAGCTTTGCAAATCTGTTAGGGCCCAATTTTTAGGGCCAATAACAGGCAGGTTCTAGACTGATCATGGTATTTCAGGTCAGAAATATAATAATTCATTTAAAAGACCAGTTCTCACATTAACTCACCTTCATAATAAAACCCCGAGGCAATGAAAGACCACAAAACCAAATACTGATTCAATATGAGACAATGGGTCAGTTCAGGTTTAGTGACTGCTGAGATACTATATTTATTCTTCAAACCCCCATACATACAGTGGAACTTGTTTTTCATGTACGCTGTAGAATTTGTATTGTATGTGTTGAAAGACTTTTTTTTCTCTTCCTGGTAGTGGGGAATCTGTGTTGTTTGCACATTGCAAAACTTGTTCCACAGGTATGTTGTGAAATTTTATTGGGTATTTCACAGTTTGTGATTGATGTCATGTAAAAGCTGTCCAGCTCAGCTTTGTGTTCTACTGATTTATGAGTACTGCATAAATGTGATTTGTTGTTTAAATTTCCTGGGATGCAAGGCTAATACTACTGTTTAAAAAGTCAACACTAATTTGTACTTTCCTTTATGACCCTGCAAGAATTGTTAAAGCACAAACTGCGTGTATTTTTTAGCATGGAATATAGTAGTAGTCAACCCTGGTTGTCTTAAAGAGGTGTTTATGAAATTGAATTTACTGGAAATAGAGTTCCCACTTGTTTTTATAGAAATATGTGCTTATTTTTGATACTGTCAATGGGGTAACCCCAGTAATTGTCTGATTACCAGGTGTTTTGAACAGGCAGCAACCACTGTTAGTGAGTTTCACACAGTGAACTGACATGTTTTGTATCTGACCAGGTGTATAGCCCAGGAATATATACGGACCAGGATACTAGAAATGCTGTTAAGGATCATCAGTGAAAGGGAAAGCATCTCTTCCCCTTCATGAACATTTAGGCCTACATTTATTTTCCCAACACAGTAAATCATGCCGGCCATCTCTAAGCTTCCCCTACTTCCTTTGTCTTTATAAGTGACAAAACTGCTCATGTTTCCTTACTTAGGAAAACTTAGACCATTCTGTAGCTGAAGGTGAAATATAACTAAGAATAGTAGGATTACTTAAAGTGTCAAGAGGACGACACTGTATGACTTAAAGGAACCGGTCTAAATTGTTTGTCCCTGTCTCTATTTTTGTGTGTAAAATACAATGAAAAAGGATAAGATGTGATGTACCCGCCCATCCCTTTTTTCTGCAGTTCCAAGCAAGTCTAAGTTCTAGGGCAATTAAAATCTCTTAGCTTTGTTTTAAAATTACCACACATTCCTTTTTTGTGTGCTAAATCATTTCAGTGATTGAATTAACAGCCTTTTCAGTTTCATAGGCTGCTACACCTCTAGTCAAAGTATACCAGGCCTAATATAATTAATGTCTCCCTTTCACCACTTCGTTTAAAGAACTGTGCTTGTAACAGAGCCATTTTACCATGCTCACACTCCAACTGCAGTCCATTATTGTTAGTATCTGGATCACTTTACAAATGCAAACTATTACAACTATTCATGTCTGAAATGGCTTCTACATTTCTCGGTCTCAGCTGGAGCCAAACAGGAGCACGAAAATACTACAGGAAATGTTTTCTTTGTAGTATTTTTGGGCATACACCAAAAACTTAATTTTAGGAGCATTAGGCTGTTTATAAAAGCAGGCAAGCTATTGTATTCTCCTTCACCAAAAATGAGCTTGAATTGCCTCGAGATTTGTCTACTTTTGTGCTACTAACAAAAAGTTAATTTACATGAGGAAAAGACTGAAGGTGTGTCTAAACTGACTTCCCTTCCAGAAATTAGCAAGTATTTTATCTTACACAAATCAATTTTCTTATAATAGATCTCCCTGAATAAAGTTCAGAGGAGGTTCAAAAGAGGCCGGCAAAAACAGACATCACTCCTGTGGCATCCTGGTATCTCCATTGCACTGGCACCACAGTAGGGCTGTTCTTTGCCCAGCACTCAGAAAAGCATTGAGATCTGGACCTCAGCTTAGGAGGTGTTCCCCACTCAGCTGTGGAAGGGAGGGAAGGATGACCACTACCTGAAAGCACTAATTTGAAATCATGAACCTATCTTGTTTCATGATTTCAAAAAGCTAACTCTGAATGGCAAATTTGCTTTCCTTTTATCACCAGCCTTCAAGTTTCCACTCCCAGGGAAGCAGTGGCAGCCAGCCACACATCGAGAAACCTCGCGCTGTCCTAGGCTATGCCAGGTCACAGCAGGCAGGAAGCCATGCTGGGCTGTCTGAACCATGACTGCTTCAGGTCAGTGGGTATTTGACTTGCACATACCTGAAGTAATGTGTGCAGCATTATAATCACCCTTCTCAAATGTGTGCGTTTTATTCCTCCACATGCGTGCATTCCCAGAGGGACCAAACCTTTTTCTCAGCATGTACATAAGATCTGCTGCCAATACATGAAAGATGATGAGCAAGAAGACATTGTTTAGTTTCCACAGAAGAAACTATTGTTTAGTCAGCAAATGGATAATTATCTTCTAATTAATCAAAGTGATCTTTAATCTAAAGAGGATTTACTTTAGAACAGAAAAGTGTTGGGAAATAAAGTCAACTTCCTCCCCACCCAAACTTTTCTGTTTTTCTCAGACTGAACCAGAAATAATTCATTTTGAAAGTTCAGAAATAGTTGATGAACTCTTGCTTTTTCCAGCTCCTCTGTGTTGTGTCTGCACTTCTGGGTTCCAGATAAATCTGGAAGTAAATGTGAAGTAATGGTCTCATGGCATTTTGGCAGGAACCACTGGAAACCTCACAAAACAGCTTTTTCCAGACTCAAAGCTGATTTTAAAAGAGTATAATATTCAGCTATTCAAGAAATAGATTCTTTCTGTCAGAAAACTTACTTTTTCATGCACCAGTAGGCATGATTAAAAATGATCTAATTAAAAAAGCCATGAAAAAAATATACAAGAATCAAGTACAAAAATTTATGGAGACAGCTCCAAGATGACAATGTTATATCTGAATCTAGGTCAATATTGAGGACATTTAGATACAGAAATAGAACCTATGTTGTGGTCTTATTTCCAGTGTGAATCTAAACCAAACAATCTTTACAATTGTTCCTACCCTCCCCCAGTTAACGTATTAATCTAGCTGTGCATAACATTTGTATTGCTGGCACGTATATAAACTTAAGTTGCTGTCACACCAGAATCTACTTCCACATGCAACCCTAGCTTTAAAAACCAAGTATGTATCAAGGAGGTTGTCTCTTTGGGTTACAGAAAGCACTTTTTGCTGGAAATAAAGGGCCATTGCTTTCACAGTGAAAGAGACAGCTATGTAGCGATAGAAGTCTTATAGAGTGGCAAAGTAGGAGGGCCTCATGTCATACTATCTGCCTACAGACCACAGTGGCTGTTCCTCATTCCCTGGGATGGGGAGT
This sequence comes from Edolisoma coerulescens, assembly GCA_013397115.1. Lineage (NCBI taxonomy): Eukaryota > Metazoa > Chordata > Aves > Passeriformes > Campephagidae > Edolisoma > Edolisoma coerulescens. The sequence continues at coordinate 1,293,386 of VWZW01007936.1, read as the reverse complement.
AAAGACAGGTTGATGGTAGCTCACTTTGCTCATTAGTCTTCTAGGTGATATAGGCATTTATGTTCTCTGAGACTCATATTACCATGTGTAAATTCAACATGATATAAATGTATTTATTTCTAAAGATCTGAAACCTTCCACATTTATATATATGCTGGGATTACATATATTTTGATATTAAAAAGCTACATATGTAAGTTTTTACTGATCCCCATTATTAATTTTGCTAAGTGAAAATCAAATTCTGCAAAGTTTATTTTGACATGTACAATGCCTTGACTTTCTGCTAATTTCAATACTCATTGTCTGTTGTTACTGCTTCAGAACTAAAACAGCTCTTAAATTCATGGCTTTGTTAAAGACCAGGAGAGTTTGGTCTGGCTCAGTGCTTAATAAACATTATTTTCTGGTAAGGTCTGAATTGTTTTTCCCAAAATTTTTCCATTGCTTTATTTCTGAGTATTTAAACACATGTAGATTGATTTGACCCTGCTTCTTACTGAGTCCCTAAATGTTATGCAACACTGACACCAATCAATATCAAAGCTGTGTTCTGTGCCACTGAACATTCATTCTTTCACTATGTTTGCAAAAAAAAAATTCTACCACAGAAAGTCTGAGCAAGAGGAAAGCATTTGCTTATCCCTGGCAAAGGGTCGTACACAGCACCACAACTCATTTTACATGGTCACCTCAAACAAATCCTTTCCAAATGAAAATCACTGCAGTGCTGCAGGACCTGACACACTGATCTCTAACCACAGGTAATGCTGGGGAGCAGAATTCATTCTGTCTTCTCATAAGGGTGTGCTCCAAAGTAAGAGCCCTCCTGACCTATACATCAGAAAGTTAGAAAACTTAAATCAAAATCACACTTCACTGGAAAATAAGTAGATTCAAATTTTAGGCTGTGCAAAGCACAATTGCAAGGCATGTTTACTGGAACCTGGATGCCAGCTAAGATTTCTGAGTTTCATATTCAGATGTTTGATCCAATTTTCAAAAAACAGTATTAGAGAACAATGTCCACATGATGAAATGTTCAAAAGAATGAACCTGCTGTTCTGAAGGTGAAACAACACAAAGCCACCTGTGCCTTCGTAGCCCTTGGCAGGGCTATACATACATGTGGAAATGCAGCTGAGTGACTTAAAAGCATATCTGTTTACATATATAACACACAAAGGGCATCTTTGCCAGTAGGCTGACATTAAGGATCATGAAGGACTTATACAAAATGCAGCAGGGAGAGACTGCAGAAAGATCTTAAGGACCCTTATAATAAATAAGCCATTAAGCAGATTCAGTGTCTACAGCTTGCTGATGAAAGCTGCTGAAATTATTATTCATGCTACAAGTTCACCTAACAATAATCTACTATGTGCAGTGTTTGCAGAGAAGGCAGAGGTGCCTGGATAAAAATAGGTACCCTAAAATTCTCTACAGGTGTGTAACTCTTCAATGTCCTCAGCAAAATGTCATCCATGCTATATAATCATGAAAATGCACATGTACATAGATGTGAGCACACAAACGAGCTTCCCATCCAAGAACCAGGTAAGCTGGTTCACCCTCCTATTGGGGAAACAAGCACACTCGTGCTTTAACCTTTTCCTGTGGAGAAGTGTCCTGGTTCCAGGCAGGACAGAGTTCATTTTTTGCAGTAGTGCAGTAGTCAGAAGGATGTGTGGCCAGGACATGGAGGTTATCCTATACCACCTCACATCATTGCCGGGGTGGGAGAAAGGAGTCTCTTCAGAGGAGAAGGAGTTCCTTCCAGCAGAGAGAGCGTGGCAGAGGGAGCGATGGGGTAACACCTGTTCCAAACCAGAGGGAGCGGTTGGGTGACGCCTCCGAGCTGGAGGGAGCGGTGGGGGCGGAGTGGCACAGGTATTGTCTATTGTTGAGAGTTTCCAGGGTGAACAATAATGTTTCTTTCCTTGCACACTCTATTTTGCTTCTGTTACTGTTCATTTTCTTATCTCACTGCTGTTTCCAGTAAATTGTTCTTATCTCAACCCAGGATCTTTACCTTTTGTGCCTCCAATTCTCCTCTCCATTCTGACACAGAGGAGGGTGAGGGGAAGGGTGGAATGAGAGAAACGGCTTGGGGTGGTTTCAGGGGAAATACTACATTGGAGAATACCATTCCTAAACCACAACAGGAAGAAAAGAGAACTGTTCATCATGAGTGTCCAGCACCGCTGGAAGCTTGTGTCCTAGACAGCCATAGAAGAAGGCTCTGTTCTCTTCTTACAGAACCATACTGGCAAAGGGTCATTGTACCCCCCAGGCTATCATGGTCTTTTGTTCCTAGTGAGGTGTAATGACAAAGGTCACTTTCCCAGTCCCCAACCCTCCCTAGAATGACAAAGGGAATGTTCTTACCATTTCCCTCATCCCAAAATTACTTACTGTAGTTTCCCCTTTCTTACTAATCAGTCTCTTCCCATAGATGATCCCTTAAGTGATGTAAAAAGGTTCTGATATGAAGCTACAGATACTTTTGGTAAATTCCATCTATTTTACTGTCCTAAGCCCATAGGGGCCATCAGTGACAATCCAGTGTAACTGCCTAATTGACTCTTCCACCTCTCCTTACAGTGAATTACTGACAAGACTTACTTTTGCAAAAGGAGATTGAATAAAGACAAAATATCCTAAAGCAGCAAGTCCCTGAAAAAAAGAAAAAGTAACCACCTTGGATTCAGTTGCTGCAAAACTGCTGGCTGAAATTAGTGTCACTCCTAGCCCATGTAGGGCCAATGCTCTAAAACTGGAGTGTGGAAGGACAGTTCACTGCAAGTGATTTCTGCAAGCAGCCTAATTGCCTGGGCTAAGCAGAGACAACTGCACGTGCCTGCCTGACTCTGAGTGTACAAAACACGGTCAGGAAGAGCATTGGGTCAGGAATAAAATTTTGGCTACTTCTTGTGTCCACAGAACAGAACAGATTTTGAGGACTTTGGTCCTGACCTCTGGGTCAATACTCATAGGCAGCCTGAGCCGAAGCACCTCAGTTAANGGGTGGGTAGGAGGAGTGGGTAATATGTGCTTCAAAGCACTGTAAGGAACTTTTTGAGATGAAGACCACTGTTGCATTAACTTAGACAATGAATCTGGAACTGGTTTTCTGTTAAGATACAGTACATACCTCTCAGGCATGTTTGTGTTTTCAAAAACTGCTTTCCTCAACTACACGGTCGTTGTATTTTTAAAGTCTTTTTTTTTTCCCCCAAACAAAAGACAGAAACTTAAACTCTCCGACAATGACATGACTCCAGCCATTGGGGCCCTCAGCCGTGGTGTTTGTCACTTAATCCACTTCAGCGTGGTGACTTTTATGGCAACTCTCTCTATGGCTAGCACTCCATCCTTAACAAAATGGACAGAACATTTACTGATTAGAGCACATTCCTTCAGAGAAACAGTGGAAGGAAAGAGATTAACAGAGATTATGTAACCAGAACCAATTAAAGGCAATATCCTAAATCATTTAAATCATAGGGCTCTTTGCCATTAGCATGATTGGGGCGGCAATGCCAATCCAACTTTCCATTGCATTTTTCCTCTTCCATCCTCTTAAAACAAGCATCCACATCAGAATATCCTCCTAGAGGTCTTCTAGACCTTTTCATACTGAAAGGGATCCAGAGAGCTATGCAGACTGTGTAGGTTGAGGGCATGATGTAGTTCTGAGGCTCTTCACATCCACATTGGTTTTCTTCTATATATCTCAATGAAGAGTATCTCCCTGCACCTAATAAATTCAAATCACATCGGCCCTCACTTTACTAACACTGAAGCTTAAACTTTGGAGATGTTTAGTTGCACTCAAAGGTGCAAAGGAGCTAAGGGCTTCTGATCCATGAGCATATTGCACAGAGCTGAAAGAGCCCTGAGTTTTTTCAGGTCAGCAGAATGTGCTGACCCCCACTGTGCCAGCACTCCTGCTCACACAAGTGCCATGAAAACATCGGTAACCACAAGGAGTCGAGGCTCGAGTTTTGTATTTCAGTCCAAGCTCACCAGAAATCTCAGAGCTTCTTACGTCTCAGAGCTTTCTACAGAGCAATTTCTTTGCTGTGGGAGGTAAAAGTAGAAATTGCGGTGTTTGCCCCACCTGCTGATTGTTCATAAGCTTATAAAAAATTGGCAGATAGAAGAATGTCAGCAGGTGTGTCTGCCATTCAGACCTCATCATCCATGACTGTTTTAGCCCATTTGAGCTGTTCTTCCTTTGCTAGGAGTAGTTTTGAGGTTAGGAGCACTCCTAAATGACCCCATTTGTGTTCTACACTAGAACTGTGCTGTCTCAGGTAATTTGTACTCTCCTGTTCTGTCATTAAAACTGTGCCTTTCTTGAATTATAAAGTCTGTGAATATTTTTGATATTTTCTTCATAAAAATATTTTCTTATGATTTACATGCTTTAGCAAGGAATTACTATTTTTCCTTTCAGGCTCTATCATTTGCACAGCATCTTCTCGCCTGTTCTGCTACTCAGCCGCACACCAGAATTTGCATTAGGGCCCTTACACTATAATTCTATTCTGTATCATTTTATGTAACCATGTAATTTTTTTTTTCTTTTACACAGAATTTTTTTTAACAACACAAATTAAACTCACAAAACTATGTTTGGAAAAATTCCTCCCTACTGAGTAGTAGAGGCATATTTATGACTGGTTTCTTCTGATTTTTTCTATTACCTGCCCTATCAGTGTGAGTTACCTAACCTCTGGGGATGAACTGATCTGCAGACGTGAGCGTCTCTATTTAGGTGTTTTTCAAAAAGCATATTTACATTGCCATAGGGGATGGCAATTCAACTTTTCCCAAATAACGTGTCCTTTCAAGATATCTCAAGATAGGAAGTCCACAGATACAGCAAATATGGATATCATTGTGGAAACTGGTGCTTCATTCAACATCTGAACATATGGGGGAGAACAAGGAAGTTCTGGCAAAGAAAGAGGAATCTGCCTCTACTGCTACCCTGCCACAGCTTTTTAGCTGCAGAGAATTTCTGTTCAGGAGAAATCAAACTGAGATGGTGACTACCATGAAATTCACTGTGAGAAGGACTAATAGAAGAAAACGCTTTTCAAGAAAACAAGATTTACCCTGAGGCCTATTAAATTTTCTTCATAGTCCTGTTGTTGTTTTCCTTTATATCAGTATAACCATGTTTCCTCAAAGTTACCTAAGGAACCCAACACATGGGGCAAAAAAGATGTCAGCCAGTAATATGTAACTACTCTTTCTGATGTTACAATGGAATATCTTGCATTCAATTAAACTATTAATAGTAAAACATTGTTTATAAATCAGGATGGTTTTCAGCATCAAAGCAGTAAAGGAGAGCCAAAACAGCATTTCTTCTCTTTTTAGGTGAGCCAAAAGCATCTATGATGAATTACCTGCCTTTAAATTTAAGAAAAAAAATCTTGACTGTTACATTTTAACTATGTTTGTATTTTAGTACAAACATAAGAAACGACAGAAAAAGAGATATGAACCCTATAACTTTCCATCTGCAATCTCAAAATAAACACAAGGAACTCAAGATACTATGGCATCTTGGCTACCATAAGGTAGTAAATAATGGGTCAGTCTTGCTCCCAAACAGGGTAGTGATGGCACTTCGTTTTACTCCAGTGGGAAAAGAACAGGGACAACACATGCCAGGTATTCTGAGAAATTAATTGGTACAAGTCCTTCCATTTCAGGAGCTCATTAACTGTTCTTAGTCCAAAATGAGTTGGGCATTTCAGAAACATCCCTTCCTTTCACCTTTGTTAAACCTGTTGATAATATTTTTTGGAGCTGATTAACCCCATTTAAAATGGCTTACTAAAACCTGTGCCACCTGTCCTCAAAGGTAATGCTCATTGCTTTCCACTGGTTGAAAAAGTGGCTTTCCATCAAAGACATTTCCTAAATTTTGTGTGTATCTTTAAAACTTATCCTTGCCCTGATGCAATTTCATTATGGAAATGTTTGATTGGCTCCAGATGCATGAGATAAAAATCCATATGCATATAAACATTTTTATTTAAATTCTGTGACTTTTAAAAGGTTGGCTGCAGGAAAATGTATTGAACACAAGTTGTTACCTTAGATGAGCACTGTTTAAATTGTCATGCACAGGCTACGGGTGACATCGGAACCTGTCACTTCACCAGCAGCATGGATTTTCTCATTTTCAAATGTTTTAGGAGAAGAATTGTCTAATGGATGAAGTCACTACATCTAGGGACACAGTGAAGTCATATGTTAGGTCAGCCATATGTTCTGTGAACCGTATTTGCTTCTCTTTTTAAGTTGGCCTGCATTCCAGCAGTATAAATGCCAGGAGAGTGTTGCTGTCGCTACAGTCAAGGAAAAGGAACAGGAGCTGCATAAGACAGGCACCGAACTAGGCGTGCACTCCTGTTTTTACCTTCAGCAGCCTGAGATTGGAAAACAGGTCCAAGGGGGAAGGCAGACCTCCTGCTTTCTTTATCATTCTCTCTCTCTCTCTGTGGGTCTGACACGGTGTCAGGGTGCTTGGGTTCCTTCCAGGGGTGGGTTCCTCACCATGTTCTCCGCTTGGAGGTTATTCAGAAGTGGTCCAGATTAGACTAGCAGAGCACTGCTGAGCAGACAGTACCAAATTAATTAAAAGTTGAACCTAATAGAACCACAGTGGCCAGAGTTGATTTCACCATGGCCACACAGAAGATAAGAGCACAGAGCTAAACTTCTTGGTCGGTGGGACTGCCCAGTGCCTATGCCAGGGCCGGACTGTGGAGCTCCCCATCAAACGAGGCCTGGCTGCACGGCTGAGGAAGAGTGGTGCAGACAAACACATCCCAGTGGCCTTCACTTTTAAACCTATTTGGATTTACAAGTGGATTTTAAGAGGCTCAGGGTTGCTCTGTGACAGTTTTCAGCTTCATTTCATCTAGCTGCAGATGAGAACTCTGAAGCTGGCCAAATTTCCAGTGAAACGATTTGTTAGTTTTCAGTTTATCACATAGATGATATACATGGTTATGTTTTCTGTGGGTTTTTGTTTTCCTCCACACTCCATTAAAATACTTTATATTTATTCCAAAAGATGCCTGAATGTTTGCAAGTTCAGAAGAGTAATCTTCAAAATGTGACATAAGAACTTATGCTTTTATTTACTTAACTCATAAAAAAAATACAGTCCTGGCTTTTGGTCAAACCATAAATGTTTCTCCCAAGGAAGGATTTATAGGACTCAAACCTAACACTTTTTGCAGCTGCTGACACCTACAGAAACCTACACATAGTTCTTGTGAGGCACAGTATTTCGCAGTGATTGTGTTTTATGGTTTCTGACTTGGCACGCTGTCTTCTGTATATTTTACTGTCTAAATAAGCGAAAGTGTAATGACTATAGGAAGCAGCACTAGGGATGTGAATAGGATCCAGAACCTTTAAGAACTAGGAGACAAAGATATCAAGGTCTCAGACTGGGTGGCCAGAGTGTGATAGATGGGGTCCCACCTGCCCAGAGACTGTAAGAGGTGATACAGAACTTGGGCAGAACAGCAGGAAGCAGAATGCCTGGCTGGTCCTGCAAGATGAGAAGCAAAAGGTCAAAGAAAAGGCTACACTGGAGAATGGGTTATAATAGAGATTTTGCATACTGGCCTCAATCTAAACAGTCAGTTCAAGAGAGTCAAATTGAACTGGTTCAAGCACAGATTACAGAGCACAAAGTCACAAAAGAACAGTGCTTGATGCTCTGCAAACAGATACAACTGTCCTTCCTTGGGAATTAAAAGGGAATTTAAGACAGAAAATATAGTTCAAGCCTATCCAGTAGTTGTTGATACTTTCAACTATAAATAAATCAAGTAGAGGTCTTAGAGAAAATGTTTCAGAAAGGAACTGAAAAGAAATTATATTGCACTTGTGTACATTATTTACATGTATGAGATTTCTGGTCTGGTCTTACCTCAATTGTAACCCATACCAAGAGAGCATATGCTTTATATGATGGTTTGCTTTCATATTCCTAGCAAATTCCAAACTCCTCTTCAGATCAAAGGCAATCTGGGCATGGGAGAAACACAGGACTGGATCTTTGCTTGCAAATTATGCAGGGCTATGTTGCTCACAAGCGTATTAATTCACAAAATGGAGGGAGAATAAATAATACAGAACATGGACTTGAACAATTTTTCTTTGCTCCCTACAAAATCAAGTTTGTTCTGATTTGGATAATGTTCTGCAATATACAGCAATGAAGGAGACCTCTGAGCCATTTCACACCACTGGATTTCTCCTCGACTAAATCAGCTGTTATGAACATTCGTCTGTAGCATGGGTAATGATGTAGAAAGAGTCAAAAGTAATATCAAAGGAAAGGGGAAAACTGTCAGCTGTAGCATGGCTGATAAAGTTACTTTTCAGGTGCTTAGAGGAGCCAAGGATGTGCTCTGATGCATTTTAATACCTAGCAGAGACCTATTTTATAGCCTAATCAAATTTGATGGAGTTATTCAGCTTAGTTTGGGCCAGACACAATAGCATATCTCATGGAAAGCAGCATCTGGCTCAATATGATAGAACTCCCACCATAACAAATACTTTAATGAATGCTCAGCACTCCCAGAGGTGCTTAAATTACATAAGCGGATTAAAACACATTTAAACCTGCTAGTGTGCCAGTCCTGAAACACTATTACAAACCAGCTGAAAATTCTGCAAAAGTATAGCTTCTCAGATGCCAGAGTTCCATTTGTGCCATTTTTTTTTTTCTGATTTCAGCATCCCATTCGTTGCCTGGAGCACTGTGTGCTTCTAGCAAGGAGAGCTTATGCTGAGGCAGAGGTCTTGCGTGTTCCTTTTCCACCCATTTATGAAATGGTCTTCATAAAGAGTGAGCCAGACTGTCAGCTGATGCACAGATTAGGACAGATCCACTGACAAGTTGGAGCCTTTCCAGTTCACGCCATGAGAGAACATGGTGGTCCCATTTCTTCTGATACTTTGAAAATATTTTCTCCTTTACCACAGTTCAACAAATCTCTACTGAAATTATCACTAGCATTTTTTTGCCTCACTACTGTTAGTTTCAAAGCACTTTTAAAGTGAGAAGGACATAAACCACCACCTCCTTCGTGGAGAAGTAGCCTGGGGAAAAGGTAGATCAGGTAGCTTGAACTAACAAAAATCAACGTCACATCTGAGAACAGAGCTCATGATAAAATTGTAATGACAATGTAACTGTACTTCTTTTATACTGGGTTTTTGTCTCTGACTAGATCCAGGGTGGTTTTTGAGTGCACCCCTCACAGAGGCTATGAACTATACATATCCAAGCTTCCTTTATCACAACCAGCAGCTGTTGCATACTTCACTCTTACCCTAAAGGGTCTCCTAAGCTACCAGTTTAGACATCTGTGTCCAAATTCCCAATCATCCTTTCTGCGTTGCTGATTTCTATTGCTTGTTAACACTGCATAATTACCACACTCCTTCTCAGCCTCAAATTTAGCTCTAAAAGTGCTTTACAACCCATGAAGGCTAATTTCATCTCACCTCTGGCTGGACACAAAGAGGAAGCCTACAGAGAATGTGTGATATGAAAATTTTCCCTAAATATAATTAAAAAATGAATTTAAAGAGATAAACAAAACAAACTTTCCTATAAAAGAAAAAGTGTGTTTTTATAGGGCAGGACAATGTGAAGAAAGGAAAAAATGTGTCAAAGGAAAAGATGAAGAAGATGAAGCAGTTGCATAAAACATGCTATTGCTGCTGCTTCTACATGAAACAGATATCACAGCTCTTTTACTACCACCCTCTCACCAGCTTTTTTTTCCCCACAGTGTTTTCTTGTTAGCAATAGAAAAATCAGAAGAGTCACAGAAAGTGCTAAAAATGCTGAATCAGTGAGTTACCTATGCACATTTCTAAATGCATATTAGCACCATTTATTTGGAGTTCAACACTTGCTGAGTCATGTGGCCACATAAGAAGCCAAAAGGAAAACAGTATCATCTCCAGTCACTCCTTTAATATTGTGGCTGGATTTGGCAAACTGGCAGAGGGAGAAAATACCTGAGGGACAGAAATTTCCAGGAAGCCTTTCCAACATGTAATTCTAGTACCATTAAGATCACTAAGGATAAAGGTAAAGTGTATTGATTCTCTTTCCTGCACTGCTTTGAATTTAAAAAAATTTGTATTAAGGGAATACAATTCAAGAAATATAACACAGTGAAAAGATACTTCCCTTCTATCCTCTTGTTCAGCATGGAGGAGAGGAGACTGAACGGAGACCTCATTGCAGGCTACAGATTCCTCATGAGGGGAAGAGGAGGGGCAGGCACTGGTCTCTTCAATCTGGTGACCAGTGACAGGACCTGAGGGAACGGCCTGAAATTCTGTCAGGGGGGTTTAGGTTGGATATTAGGAAAAGTTTCTTCACCCAGAGGGTGGCTGGGCAGTGGAACAGGCTCCCCAGGGAAGGGGTCACAGCACCAGCCTGACAGAGTTCAAGAAGCATTTGGACAATGCTCTCAGGCACATGGTGTGACCCTTGGGGTGTCCTGTACAGGGCCAGGAGTTGGATTCACTGATCTTTGTGGGTCCCTTCCACATCAGGATATTCTGTGGTTCTGATTTGTCAGCTTATTCCAGAACCTAGCAATTCCACATCTCACCAAGAGTTGGAAAATAATTTTGTGATTAATTTTCTCAGTTTAAACAGCACCTATGGGGCTTAGGGCTATAATGTATCATGAGATCTGTAGGATTTAGAACCAGATGAAGTACGCCTACAAATAATGAAGGCATTCTGATTTACATAAAATAGAAACAAAAATATTAAAGAAAGAGTGTAAAACTGGAACAGACTTCATGTGAAAGAGGGTCAAGAGGGTCTACTAGGCTTCCCTAGGCAGTCTGAACAGGTCACAAGGTAGGTGGTCAGATTGGGTGTCTGATGGGACAAGTTCCCAAAGCGAGTGTTCAGATAGAGAATTGAAGGACATTTTGTCATGAGCTGTCTCCTACCCACTCTTCTGCCCAGTCACTGCTAGCACTGGTGTTTACAAGACCTTGTTATGGCCCATCTGTGCCTCTTACTACCCAAAATCTGAGGCACGTGGAGACCAATGGACAGAAGCAGTAGTATTGCACGAGGAATGTGAGTTTCCTGAGACGTCTATTAAGAAAACGAAATGAAAATTACTCTCACCTTGCTGCATCTCTTAATCCTTTCTCTCTGTAAAACTGTTAATTTATGAACTTCCCTACTGAAAAGTGTGTATGAAATACTAAGGGAGTGCAAAGGACAAACTTTTCCCAATAGATAACACATCCAATTTTTCAATATGTTTTTTCAAACACATATTGGAAAGTATCTGAGATGGATTCCTGTGAAGTCTGGGAAGAAAACACTCTGCATTCAGCTTCTATAATTCTACCCATTACTAGAGGGTTAATAACATTTATGCATTATTATTTCAGCAAAGACACAATACTGAACTGTGGACTAAAGGCACAGAGATGTGACATGGCTGCTGCCTTTCTGTGAAGCCCCAGGCACTCAGAAGGAACTTGATGGATCATTGTTTCAAATTTCACAATTGTTGTTATTGATTAAGATGCAAAACTGTACTGAGTGGGGTGGGTGAAGAGAGAGCATTAATTCTTTATTCATGTATTTGTCACAGACAAGTGGACACATGAAAATGGGAAGACGATACTGAGCTATTGAGAGAGGTAGACCATATAAATCTCTGAACCACTGGTAATTCCAAGGAAGGAAGATTAAGTCAGAACAGTTCATTTTTCTAAATCTGCAATAAGAAGCTAGATTAACAGCTACCAAATACAGCCATCAGCAGAAGTTTGGTGCCTTGAACTTTGGGTATTTCATCACCTTAACAACTCATCATGAGCTCTGATATAATCTTGTAATAGACTGAAAAGTGAAGACGTTTACTTCCTAATCCTTCTAGAGACTCAATTTTCAGGCTCTCATCCAAAGCCTAATTTAAAGAGATGAAAACTACAATTTTTTCCAGTTCTTCCTTAGATGTGAATTTTCTTTTCATTCTAATATACCTTTGTTTGCTTGCTAGATGGAAATCCTTTTATATATTCCCCAACACTAGACCAGTTAAAAAGTTAAGCCTAACTTTTTATAGCTTTTCAGCAGACTAAGGATGGGACCTTTTGTGAATTCTTTCAAGTGTGAAATCTGCAGCATGATTGAAATCTCCTGCTGCTGTTTAAAAAAAAAAAACACTACCCACATGGACAGGCTTAGATCCCCCCAAAAAGCATCTGCAGCAGTTTTTAAATGCAGTGTAATCTCTGCCAAAAGGAGGTGCACATATATTAATAAAAGCACAGCCAAGGTTGCTAGCACTGCTACTTCTACATTAAGCAATTTTCATTTTACAGCCTTTTGAATAGCAAGACTCAGCATTTCTGCCTTTGTGAGAGTTAAGCTATGTCACATTGAGGCTGCTACCTCTTTGCTGCTCAACCATAAGTACTTGCACTGTGGGTAAAAGCATCTCCTGGAAAAACAAAAAAATAGCATAACAAACATTAACACCACTGCTTATCAGGAGAGAGGCAATCTTGGAAAAGGGTATGAAAAAGGTCAGAAGGTATTCCCTTATTTAGGCTTTCTGATGACTGTATATCTTGAAACTCACTCGTGTCCTATTAGAGCTCTGTGCTCAGTTCTTCTCTGTGCACATGAGCATATTCCTGAGGGACAAGAAAGACATAAAAAGGATAAAACCACTCTGAGACATTTCTCCTCTTCTGTCCACAAAGTATTGCAGAGAGAGGGGCCTCAGCCCTTCCACCCATTTGTGCTGTCTGCTGCCTAGCCTTGGAAGAGACCAAATATTTCCACAGGCAAACCAGCTTTTAACACACCTTCCATTCTAAAATTATTATAATCAATTCTTACAGCACCAGGAAGAGCCAATCTAAGGGCTGCCAGAAGCCACTAGTCAATGGGTTCACCTTGCATTTTAAGGGTACTTGCAGTGGCAGTCCTTCAGAGCTCTTTAGTTTTTTCCAGCTGGCACCTGCACTAGGATCCCATTTTCCTGTAAATCTCATCATGATGCACAGTACTACCTGTGCTCTTGGCTGTCATCAAACACAGTGAAGGACCTCAGCAGACACAAACTTCTTACCCCAAGAAATCATGAAAGGAGTTTTTTTACTTTTACCTTACCTATAAGTTACATTTCTCTATATACCTCAATGCTTCACAGGATTCTTTCTGATCCTTAGAAAATCATTTTTCTAGACACTAACTTCAGTTTCACATGGCTTGTTTGTGACTCACCAAACTTTTGATCTGGGGAAATGTTCCTGCTTGGACATCATGCTTCAGGGTTGAATTCAGCTTAAATCTGCAGCAAATATAAACCTGAGACTGAAGAGACCTTTTCCATTTGTTTATCTTAATACCAAGGCTGAGCCATGCTCTATGACAGATTTACTATTAACCACTCATCTTAGTGTCAAAAAGTCTCTCTTAGAATTAGGGCTTTACTGGGCTGCGCAGTATGCGAGCAGATGGACAGCCCTTGTCCAGGAAGGGTAATGAAGGAACAGTGTGCTCAACTACTGTCCTGATCTTTCTTGTGTCAATACTAGAGAAAAGCATTGTTGCTTCAGATAATAAATCTTTCTCCCCTGCCTTCCCAGATCTAGATTCAGAAATTTGTCATGATTAGAGGGCAGATTCCATAACAGCTGTTATTGCAAAGGCAGAGGATGTATAGGCCTTCACATGATAGGCAAAAAAGAACCTGATCTGCAAGAAAAAGTATCAAACTGACAATTAAGAAAAAAATCACTCACACAGAAAGCAGTTTTGTGGGTAAGGAGAGCCAGTGTGTAGTGAAGGTCCTTACACTCTTAAGATCCCTTTAAGAGGGATCACAAAGGGTTAATTACACCGATATTACCATTAAGTATCAGTTTCAATATTTCCCATAAGTTGTATCTTTTAAGATTTGGTTTCAAATTATATATGCTGTGCTTGTGTTCTACACGGTATGTTTAACTTTGAGAATTTTATATCCTAGTCAACTATCAGAAATAATAACTGAAATCAGAGCTCTTTACACAAATAGAGCTTTTGCAAGCATAGTGTTTTCCAAGGGAAACAGCTACTGGAAAAAAGAATTAACTAAAAATCTACATTAAGAGAGAGAATGCAGGAAAAGTTCACATTTCGGACTTGAATTTGGCATGCTACTTCATACTAAAAGTTTATTCATTCTTAATGGACAGTTAATGTTTTCCTAGCCAGCATTCTAACCAACTGCAACTAAAAAATCCTTCTCTGACCCATTCCTAGGAGGAACACATGTAAAGCTATGCTTTCTGCACCAATTTTGAAATTCATTTAATTTGGAGCACATTACAACAGTTGCAGTTTGGCATAGTCATCACAGAGGTCTTGCAGCAGAGATCACTCATTAAACTGCAAAAGATTATGAAACTGTGGAAAAAAACAAGAGAGTCTTCATTCCCTTCTTGTGCCTATAGCTTTCTTCTCACTGCCACACTTCTGGGCAGTGAGAGGATGGATGAGGTATAATTTAAAAAAAAAAAAAAGGTATTAAGAAGGAGCAAAAATGGAAGAGAGAAAATTAGGAAGAAAATTTCTTAGCATGGAACACACATATGGGAAAAGGACACAATAGAAACTAATGTTGATATATAACATCATCTCATCATGATGCAACTGACTAACCTCTCTGGAGGTCATGCAGCGTAGGAAGAGTTTTCATTTTCATTTGGAGAAAGATAAAGGTCACCATTCAAACAAACTAGCTGCGGGAAACTTTCCTGTCTGTGTTTCTCTTGCCAAATAATCTTTAAAATGAGGTCTGGCTCTCAATCTTGTTTAAGGGTGGAACCTCCTTAAACTCTTGTCTTCTTTTCTTGTGGAGACTAAAGAGAAGCAAGTAGGTCTTTGGGATGTTTTGTTTTCGTGCTAAGCCTTTCCTGTGTTTGCTCCCTGAAGGTACACAGAAAACCAGGGTAGACTAAGTGCCCTAACAAGTGAGAATTTTCCCAGCTTTAATTTACTTTGGAGATTTTCATTGATTGTTTTAAGCAAACCTTCCTGACACATAACTCTCACTGCTGCAAACTTACCCACCTCCTTAGGTGGACCCTGAAAAGATAACAGCAACTGTTTGCTATAGGATGCCTTTCAGCACTGATGCTCACATCTTCTCTAGCACGTAAGTGAGGGAGGAAAGGAGTACCATATTGCGTATCTTCTGAAGAAGAGGATAAACAGCAGAATTACATTTGATGTTAAAAAGGTTTCAGAAACAATTTATTTTAACTATGAAAAAGGGAAATTATGCAAAAATTCTGCAGTGTAACTTGGACAAATACTGAATTTAAAAGTATCAGACTGCATTAAACTGCCACTGGGTCTCAGCTCCAACACTTATGATAGTTTGAAAAAAACCTAAGCATAAAGAACTATAAAAATACCATCTCTGTTGTCTATTTTCACTTTTTGGTCTTCTGTGAGCACATTAGGCCAAGTTCAACTTTCCCTATCACACTGAAAAACTTACTAGGCACAAACACAATGAGCCAGGTTCAGAGAATAAATTATGAAAAAAACGATCATATTTCACCATTAAAATAATTTTCTCTTCACTGCTACTGTTTGAGCATGGTAGATGAGTGACATTATAGAGTCACTCTCTGAACACTTTTAAATTAGAACAACCCTTTCAAGCTTTTCACTTGAGTCCTTTCTTGCAAATCTAGCGCAACTGCTTTAAGTGTGGTTACATAGAGTATGTGCTGAAAATCTGAATTTGTCTTCTCATATTTAGTGCCACAGTTCAGTTCCAGAATCATTTCCAGTCAATTCTAGGCAGATGTAAATTGAGGTATGCTTTCTCTTTATTCTCCTCAGTATATCTAGCACAAGAATATACATCCCCTAAATAGGTGCACATTCCTGACCTATCAATTCCAAACCAAACAAAGCCCTGAGTGGAGCTGGAGTTCAGCAACACAATAACACAGCATCTGCATGCTCAGGAACATCTGACTGACCTACCTGCTCCTGTGAGCTTGTTTTGATACACTGAGCACAATCCACTTGCTGGTCTGCAATTAATGGTGCTTATATGGCATTAAGAGAGTCCAAAGAAGCACCCAGAAGTCTTTAGATAGAATTTCCTAAAGATTGTCATTTCCTTGTTCAGCTTCATACATCCTCCCAGCATACTTCCAGACAAAGCATTAATTTAGATTTTGTAATGAACTGCCTGTATCTTCCATTGTGAAGTACTGCTAGGACATCAAACTAGAGACAGGTGTCCCTTGCCTACCTTAAGTTACATCACATCATTAAATGCCTTTTGTTTCAAGCAGTGGCAAGCAAAATTGAAAAATGAAAGTAAAGGAAAGGAGAAAATGCTATGTAATGGCAGGGCCATTACCACCTGCACGATTAGGAGCAGATGCAGCTATTCTGTCTCTCCAACTGATAGGGAAAGTGTTCTATCTTTAGAGCAAGGTTGAAACCATAAAAATATACTCAGACCATGCTATTCCCGGGTCATTGATATCTCAGGAGGCAGACTTTGCCCTCCTGTGCTAGCTACCTCTGTGCCATAACTGTTCCCTGCTCAATGGGGAGTGAGCCATACAAACAAAAGGAAAGAAAAAATATGTGCAAGACAGGTCTCAAGAAAAAGCTCTTGTGTGGAAGACAAACTGTGTATTTGCTGAGGATGTGGGAAAAGAAAATTGCACAGAATGGACTAAGCAAGAAGTATCAAACAAAAAATTAAATGCTGTTTTTTTCTAAACTTTTAAACCTTCCATTCACTCAGTGTAAAAATACGTTTTTTTTAGATTAAGTCAATGTCAAAAGAAAAGTAAATAGTTACGTGAAAAAGTACAGTGCATATCAATTCTTCAGCCATTAGCAGCAAAACGGGAAACAAAATATACTTGGAATTTCCAAGTACATTCTATAAAAAAACCGAAGTAACACCATTCCACAAGACAATGTGAAAGACAGTCCACTGGGATGATAAAATGTTTACTCTAATTCTCTCTCCAACAGAGGGTCCTTGTCCAAAATTATAAAACAAATTCTGCCCTGATAGAATGAGTGCCAACTCTATCTGTCTAAATTACTTTTCCTCAAAACTGATGGTAACAACTGAGGAAAGCAAGGCATCCTAAGGATGACTTTGATAGAGGCATTTGTTTCTTCTTCAGTAGGTCTATCAGTCAGAAGATTTTCTATGAAAAGGAAGGAATTATCTTACTGGAATCAAAGAAATGGTCTACTTCCCTACACTAATTTGTTTTCTTCTTCCAAGTTTAAAATGAATAGGTTACCGCACGGAAGAGAAATTCTAAGAGAATACTCAGACTAGGAGGTCTTTGCTGTTCAGCTATTGACAATTAAAGTATTAATGTTAAATACAAAAACAAGCAAGTACCACATGGCTAGAACTAAATATGAACAGTTAATGAGCTCAAAATAGAGCACCAGTCATATTTATTACTGAGCTGTCTAAAAGAAAATGTATCCAGGGTTATGTAACTATAGAGATTGGTTTTTTACTTTGCTCTGAAGTTAATTTTTATATTGCATGTGGCAATTTAAAAAAATTATTTCACAGCATTATTGGCATATGTAAGTTAATATCTAATAGGTCTAGTGACAAAATTCATCCTACTATACCAAGTATATTTTTTTCTGAATGAAATCCATGAGAATCAGAAATAAAAGCAGCAGAGGGTAACTACAGCTGAATTACAACAATAGAATAATAAAGAGAGTGTGTCCAAGAAAAAATTCCAACCTGAAAAAAATTATACAAGGAGAAACCAGATTAAAAATCCATATAACAGTAATTGCCTATAGCATGATGAGCCAAATTAATCTCTGGAGTTCCATGAGAGTTGAATTTGGCTTTAAGCAAGGTTCTTGTTTATAGGAAATTCTGATGATCGGAAAGAACTATAACATAGTACCATTTTCAGTGAAAGCTAACATTCAAAAATCAAAGTGGAATTTCAGAATGTTATCTGAATCATGCAAGCTGTCATCATCCAAATGTTCATTTTTCTCAGATTCAGACAGTGAAAAAAACTATGTCTATTCATTAATGATGTACCTCCACACATCCACAACTACTAAGGCTACTTGCTTATGTAAAAGTACCAAAGGAGCAACAAGTCACCTGGACAAGATATCTACACTTCAAGTATTCATATGCCTCCTAGGTACAGTACTGCATCGAGAACAGACATGCTTTATAGAATATTTGGTGTTCTTAAATTCTCACATATCCAATGTATTTGTCTATCAAGGTATGTGGATATTCATCCCCATGTGCCTAGATATGTGCACACATGTGCCATCTTGTCACTTACTCCTCCACCCCTCACAAAAGAAACTGATAGGGTGATGATTCTATATTAATGTGCTATTTTTTGATCTGAGACAGAATGAAAGCAAAGCTACAATAAACACAGAAATAGTTATAGGACTTGTAAATGTGTAAGCACTCAGGCTTTCTCTTTTGTGTGTCTCAGACAACAAGATCTGTCATTACTCAGTGATACTGCATCATAAATACACATGGACATACAAGGCAAACATATTAATTTACTTCAAAATCTACAAGGAAAGTTTACAGCCTCAGTGTAGTTAACATTTTCACCTGTAGGGAAAAAATAGGCACTGCTGTATAATCACTGTTTATAGATTATAGAGAACACACAGTGGATGAAGGTGAAGAACAGAGGCTTAATGTTTAATGTTGTTTTATTAAGTTTCATGCCAGCTTTTAAGTTACTCCAGCCTTTTATACAAATAAAGGGATTGCATCATGCTGGAAAAAGAAGGATGCAGCACTGACGCTGAAGGGAGTTTTCAGTGGGAATTCCCAGCACCTGGAAGGGATTAGACCAATCATTGCATGTAAGTAGGTCCCCATTTTGTTCACTCAATCAAAGAATTGGAAGACCAGCAATGGGAAAATGCAATAGGGGAAAGAACCCTCTCTCTCTTAGAGGAGATCCCCTGTTTTGATGTGCAGAAGACAACTGTAGACAGGCCCTTTCAGCAGCAGCTTGTGTGTCCTGACCCAAACTTCCAGTATGTTGGCTCCTCATCCCTTTTCTGGAAGCATTCCCAGCCCAGAGAGAGACATCCTTGGATCACATGGTCCCTTTAATTCCCACTAGTAAATATGTTTTGGTCTTGGTGGAGTCAGTTTTTCCTCAGAATTTCCTCTCAGATGAGAGGGAACTCTCAGCCACTACAATACTCACAGCCATTAGCCCTGGCCAGCTGCAGTAAATCCTCCCCTATTCAGTCAGCTTATTACTGGAATGAAACATCAGCTTCATTCTATCACTCGTTGTTCCTCAAGTGTATAATTACAAGTCAACTGAGGGTCATACGTTACCATAACGCCAAAGAACAGAAAGCCTGATAAGAGCCAGAAGAAAGACTCACACTGATTTTAAAGGGTTTTGCCTCAAACCTCCAACAACTCTCACACTGGACAAGTAGATGCAGTCCACAAGATTAAATCGCAGGAGGAGAAAACAAGAAAGTGGCTGCAACTTGGATATCATTTAGGAAGCAGTTCTTAGTGTTTCAATCTCCATCAGAACCGCAGAGGAGACATACTGGGTACTTCACTGTGTTTGTGCTGCTCAAAGGATTAAGAACAGCAAGAGCAGACCCCCTTCCTGAGGGTCTTCCCCTTTCAGCTTTTCTTTCAGGTGTGACATTAACGTCTAAAACAGCAGTGCAGTCACCCTTAGTCCTTATTAAAGGCCTCAATTTGGGCATCAGTGCATCTTTCTGGAGACCAGCTACTTTAGAACAGCTCTGACATTGTCATAGACAACAGTGGAATTGTCAGGGAGAGGCTACCCTCTCTATCATGTAATCAAAAATCATTAGAAAGGGACTCCTCAGCCATTCAAAACCAGTAATAAAACTAGTATGTCAGCAAGAGAATGCATTACAGCACATATGATTTATTTGTGCCTACCTATAGGTACAAGATTAGTTTTTACCATGTGTATGAGAATTTTAAACCACAGTGGTGATTGAATTTTCCCAGCAACAGCTTTAAGACTAGATAACAGCAAACTGCAGTAGGGGTAAATTAGGGTCTAAAATTACTTGTTTCACTGAAGCTCATGCTTGGTGCTAGTGTATATGCACATGTTTGCAAATGGACAACCTAATCCTTTTATATTGTCTGGTACTCCCTAGTTGCCCCTGAAGCCAGTATTTCATTTACATCTTGTGATCTTGGTGTCCAGTATGATTTGCAACTTTCTGAGGAAAGTTCTCAGCTTCAGTTCTCCACATTACATCTCCTTCCAAATATTAAAAAATAAGAATTTTAAAGCAGGAAGTTGAAGGTGTAATCTTTTTGCTGGCCTGACCACAAATTAAAATGAGAAAGCATTGGAAAATCATGCTTTATATCAAGCCATGGAAAACAGACAAAGGTCAAGTCATATCTGGAAATTCTTTCAGACATCCTGCAAGAGCTGTACATGACTTAATGTTGTTGTTTCTGGCTGGTTTTTTCACTCTGGGAAGAGATGTGACCAGATGTGGGTATACATGAACAGGAAAAGGTAATACAGCTCTGCAACAGCATTCAGTCATATGTGATGTGCTCATATGCTCTTATTTGAAATTACAGTAGATATTTAGGCTGATTCAATGGGACACATATGTTGAAAGAAATCATCCTACATTTTACTCCCTACTGTGACCTGCGTGGTGCCACCCAGTCTCTTGTCTCTGGAGCATTTCTGATGCTTTGCAGAGATGTTCGGTTCCGTGGACTTCAAAAACAAGCACGTGTGTTCACTGTACTCCCTCTTGGCTTGAGCTCCTTCTCATGAAGCCTCACTCTCTTTGTGTCCTTCCTCTTTTCAAATACATCCATCATGTGATTTTCTTTAATGCTTTCTGCTCCATAGCCCTATACTGGTGGTTATTGACAGGTT
Organism: Edolisoma coerulescens; assembly: GCA_013397115.1. Classification (NCBI taxonomy): domain Eukaryota; kingdom Metazoa; phylum Chordata; class Aves; order Passeriformes; family Campephagidae; genus Edolisoma; species Edolisoma coerulescens. The sequence continues at coordinate 1,272,314 of VWZW01007936.1, read as the reverse complement.
ACATAAAACCCCTGTGTGCTGGTTCGACAGAGAGAAAAATGTAACATAAAAAGCTGAAGGGCCTTGGGGCAAAGCTGAGAGTTAACCCCATGCATTGTTATGTTTAACTTCCCTACACATACCCAAATCTCTGTCTTCCTCTTTTTCCTCTCTTATTTACTAAGGGCATTTTGTTGGACTAGAATAACCTTCATGACTGCAAAAGATGGAGTAATATTTGGCACTATTCCTATTTAGTAAATATTCTAAATACTGTATTTGTTCTTTTGTGCATCTTCTCTGGACATAAGTATTTTGTCACACCTAGGAGTGGGGCATGCAATTCTATACTATACATGCTAAAGAAAATACTACATTTGTTTTACCAGACCAGCTGGCAAAGTCATTCTAAAGAAACTTAAGGGATGGACACCACATTAAATTATCATAAATAAATTTTTGCTAATACTGTAAAAGAAATACAAATATGCAAACCTGCTATGTCTGAACAAGGTATATTAATCAAGTAATAGCATTTGTCAGTGCCACTTCAGTATTGCAGAACTGGCTCAGCCATTTCAGGAAAGCTGTGGGAAACACACTGAGGTCTGAGCAGTTGCAGTTATTGTGGGGAATAGATGGTAAACAGCTGGTAATCTCCTAAAAGCAGATGCCATGAACCACTAAATTAGCTCTGGTGACCAAATTCCTATTAACTTAACAAATATTTTTCATATACATACGTATACATAAAAATGAAAAATATATAGAAATAACATCTCATATTTAGTATATACTTTCATTCCAGATACTTCACACTTGACTGGAAGAACCACACCTAAATGTGCTCAGATTCCATTAGGGTATCTGTTACAAGCAGTGCCCCTGGTATACCATCAGACAGGGAAATCAAATTCATTTCATGGTGTCTGAAACATTCCAACTGCAGGACATGGTTTATTTGTTTATTTTCACAACTCTCACAAAGGAAATCCATGAAATTCTGCATTGAAGGGAAATCTTTCCCAAGATCTAGTTACAAAAAGAAACTCTCCAAACTGTGTGTGGCCACATTCTCAGCTGTACCATTGTTCATTAGATGTAACTAAGGAGGAGGCTGAGGATGAGATCCATGAAAAACCAATGCATTTCTCCTATCCTGGGGGCAGTTTTTCACCAGCCCTGCCCTTCCATAGATGAAAGCAATCCAAGGGCTCTTCTAATCTATACCAGCTGCTTCACCAAAGCCTCATGTTGGTCAGGACTTGCGGCAACACACCCAGGTCAGGTTCCCTTCTCCCTCTCCCCTGCTGCAATCTCCACGTATAACGTTGGTATAAAGCATGACGCAGGAAAACATCTCACATGGGAGGCATGCACAGAAAGGATCACTATGCCAGGGAAACCTGACTGCTTCCCACACTCCTCTTAACACAGCAGCAGTGTAAAGGGAATGAAAGGGAGACCAGTCTCTAGTCTCTGTGCCTATCAGATCTACTTATTCTTACCCATGGCCCCAGCTCACAGTGGTCTTCAACACAAGTCTGCATAAATTACCTCCTCAAGACTAATAAGAACATGACCCATGAAAATTTATCATAAATCACAGGGCTTATCATATCATATCATAAATCACCGCTGTTCCCTGGGGATTTTAATTCCTGAATATCTCAGGATTTATGGTAATCATGAGTTCACAGTATGCATTAAAAGTAAGAAAAAGTGTGCTAACTTAGCACAATTTAACAAATGTAAATGGTGCAATGATTGAATGGCTGGTTTTGTTCTGCAGTTATGAGGTAATCCAATACTGCAAACCAAAGTTCACCTTGGAAATAGGGGACAGGGTGAGATGGGCAAAGTCTCTCTGGTAGCCTAATGCCAAGATTTTGTAAGCCCAGTGACAGTAAAGTCATTGCTGCCCGCTTACAGATCAGAGCCTGCAAATCCACACAGCATTAAGCATTTTTATCTCTCTGTTGCTGCAATCTACAACATAACTCAGCAACAGACTGGTTACAAGGGTGGGGGGAGAAAAAAAGAAAAAGAATAAAAGAAAAATGCCACCAAAGGCACTGAACTTCTAGTGAGAAAGAAATATTTCTGAACAGAAAGTTTCTGAAGATGAAAGAGTGGGAGCAAAGCCCAGTGGACCCTTGCATGCCAGCAAATGATTTATTATCAAATGGTCACAACTGCTTCTTCTAAGACGTGATCAAACGTTGCAGACATTACAAAGGCTTAGAAAAAGGCTTATGGTTCATTGTGAGACCTTTTCTAGAGTACTCAGTGATATAAACTCCATCAAAAAAGTTGGCACACATGGTAAACAGACAGAAAAGAAATTTTAAAAGGTAGGGAGGGTTAAGATTGAAGCAATTTTAAACCTGTGCAGATTTACTTCTGGTTTTGCTGTCTGCCGCTGTATTGAATGTGTTGTTGGTCTCCAGTACAGCCTGATATTCCTATCCTGAAATATGCAATAGGAAAATGCTGGTTTTTTCAAAGAGCAGGAAAATCACAAAGCCTATATGATAGAAGAAAACAGTTCTTGCTCCTATTTGGTCATTTATATCTGTGGGGGAAAAAACCAAACAAAACAAAACAGCCAAAGTGGTGAATTTATGCTTACAGTAAATGCAAATTAAAAGAGAAATGACAACATAAAAAAAAATGTTGCCACTGAAATTAAATTTCCACAAAAAGTTGTTTCTTGTATGAATATTTTCTGTGTTTTGCTCAAAAAAACCCCAAAGACCCCCAAAATACTCAAATATAAAAATTTTCATAAAGCTCTCTGGTGAAAAATTGTTGATTATCGAACCTTTAAAAGCTTGACAAAATGTTTTCAAAATTCAAGCTTTACTTTTTTGATTTATTTAGTTCAGTTGTTAAAAACCTTTTTCATAGAAAATGAATACATTCACTACTACTCTGTGTATGTAGCTGTTCGTTAGAGTAATAACAGATTCTTATCAGATTCCTAGGCTGATAGAAATCCTGCAGGTGTGAGAGTCTCCAGCACTGGTCATCTCACGGCCTGTCTCACAGGTTAGGCTCCACAGTGACATTTAGTCTAAAAGGTTTTGCTTAGAGGTAGAAGAGGCAAGTCCAGACTTCCATGTTTAAACACTGTTCATTCAATTAGAAGATCTCCTGCCAGAGTCCAAAAATAAGTCAAAATCAAATCTTTATTGGATGGAATACAAGACACATCCCTTTGTATCCCTTTGGCTGGATGGCCAAACTCAAGTACCAAGTTCCCATTATTCAGGAACAGAAAGCACAATCAAGTAGGGAAGTACTAGGAGTATGATGAAGTATACTGAAATTCGGATAATTTTTTTTCTAAGTGGCTGTGCACTAACTCCCAATGCAACAAAAATGAGTGAAAAATAAGTCATATCTTTGAAAAAGTGCCCAAGTGAATCCCATTTTATCCAAACTATGCTGAAAAGGCACAAATGCAGATTGATTCTAAATACATAAGGATTACTTCATACTTTAGTAGCTTCAATAAAGGAGAATAATAAACTATTTCTTATTCCTATTGTTATCTGCAATACCCTGAAGTGAATGAACACCATAGCTCCTGCCCAGGATCCCTGTTAAAACAAATTCCATTTGTACATTTAAAAATCAGTACAAAGGGAAAACATGACAAAGCCTGAAATGTGAAACATCAAACTTTCTGCTTTAACTATTCAGATCTGGCATGTATACATATGGCTTTTAAACCCCAGCTTGTCCCTAGAGAGCATCAGAGCAGCCAAAAGATTGTTCCAATTAACACCTGCTACTATTGGTCCCAAAGGGTTATTCTGAGATCTGAGGATCTCAGAGCAAAGAATAGCTTCAGCAGCTGTAAAGAAAAGGAGACTGGACCTTACTACACAATTCTTGCTGTGAGAGGGGAGACATCTTCCAGTGTTCGGAAGAACTGGATTAAAGGAGGTCTTGAGACAAGGGAAAGTCACAAAATACATTTTGCAGTACTGGAAAAGTCAGGTCTGTGATATATGTTTTGCTGCATGTAATGAAAATAACTGTAAAACCTTTCCATTTTAGTCAGCTTCTTCAAATGATCCAGTCTTTGCTAGCAAGATTCCTTTTTGGAGACAGGAGAGGGACTAATTTTTCCCAAAATTTCTTAGCAACAAAGATGAAAATTGATCAACCCATTTGGGACAAAATAGCTGAATTTTGTTGTCTCCACAAGAGCAAAAAGTAACCTTTTCCAAAGCAATCCAAGTCTCTCCATTACACTAAAATGAACCTTCCATCTTCCCATGCTATACAACCACCAACCTCTGGACAAACACATTTCTGCTTAACGCTCCCAATGCCCCAAGTCCTCCTCTTCCCCCATAGAATTCGTCCTTTGGACTTTTAATCTCCCATATTCCACTACTCGGTGCTTGGCAAGAAATAAGTGAGGGGCAAGGGAAGAGCAGGACAGTCACGTGCCATCTGCCCAGGGTAATTTTTTTGTCTCCTAGTGATTAATGGGTCACAGGGAAGTTCCCATCTACTGACCTCCCTCAGCCTTGGTAATCCTACTTGGAGTACTTTTATGAGAATTTTCAAGCATTTCTTTTTTCTTAAGGAAAATCAAATTTAAAAAAAAAATAAAGTGAACGCACTGTTATGTTCCTGCAGACATTTATCTAATGACTAATGTTATCCGTGTATATACAAAGTTATACAGAGGCATAAATGTTTCAAAATTTGATCCAAGTCTGGTAAACCACTTTCAAAATCAGGAAATTCCAATGGAAAGGTTAGCTACATTTGCATCTGTATTATTTTCTGTTCTTGCTTCCATTTTTGGTGAAAATTTTAATATAATCCTAGTCCCTTAGTCTAAACTATAAAATAAATAACAGGTTTAAGATATCATTGAGTCAAAGGCTTATGATGCCACTCAAGCTAGTAAGAGACCATGGAGAGGAATTTTGTTTGTTCATATTGAGAATATTTTTTAAAGGCTGAAGGAATAAAAAAATGCTTTATAGTACAAGGAAATCAGACTCAAGTTTTGCAGAACAGCTGTGGTAAAGACCTCAGATCTGGGAAATTTCTGACTAAGAACCTTTCATCTTAAAAGTCTGCTTAGAACATTGGACAAGTCTGCCTCTTTGAGCCAGCCTCTGCAGAGATGAGCTTCAGTACAATACAGAAAACAAACAAAAAACCCTGAGGAAAATCAGACTGTAATTAACTATTCTTCAAGAATAACTAGTCCTTATAGTACATCCAGAAACCTGTCAGAACTGAGCACTGGCTTATACATGCAAACAGGATGCCTTTACAGACATAATTTTTAGCATATTATCAGCACTGAGATCCATCAGAGTACTTACTGAGCTTGAAATTTGGCTCAAATACTATACTACATATGAAAGGGGAAAAGAAGAAAAGGACAAAGGTGAATGAGAAGGAACAAATACTATGGAGCAGTTTGTACTTAACTACAGCTACTCTACACTTATTGTTCAGAGCCATTTTCCAGATGCACGTGTGCCTGCAAGCAAGAGGAACCTTTCTGGTACATATGAGTACACCAGACTGGCTCCTTCTGCTACTACACATACAGCAGCAGCCAAACCATAAATGAGACCTAGACAGATTAAAAATTTACCCCATCCAGTATTCTTAAGCCACCAGTCATTTAAATTAGCTACTAATGTTTTTTAGAGGGTTAGTAAAGATGAAAAAAAAAAAAATTTCCAGCAAGCTACTTGCATTTCATACCTCAGGTGGTATACGAATGAGCATCATCACAACTTCACATTTTTCTCAAGGATTGATTCTCAGCTAAGGAAAGAAAACTATTCTTTTCTTCCTCTAGCGATGTACTTAGTTACTAATGAAGCATAGCCAAAGCTCACCAACAAGAGTGTTAAATTAAAGACAATTTGGAAGATTAACAGCATTCAGCTGTGCTGCTGAAGGGGGAGATTATCTGCTTAGTGCCACAGCCCAGCTGTGCTAATTGAAGTGAGGATCAGGAGGGAAATACCAAGCCTCAAAAGATAAGTCCAGGTTCTGTTTCATAACACTTCCCTTCAACATCATCTGTTCTGCAGATCTTAAAAAAACCAAAATCCAAACACTAGGACCAGTCTCAAATAAATTCACTCAATGAAAGTTGTCAGCCTAAAGCAGTGAAGACTTATTTATTCATAGGACATATACAGAGCAGGAAACTGAACTGAAAGCTTACTCCATGGCTTCTTGCCAACGGGTGGGCCTGCTCCCTGCCCTGGAAGACTGCTGGATATTTTGAGAAGTAAGAACAAAACCAATTAGAAATATGAGGCATATATAGACTTTCAGCATGTATATTCACCACCACCTCTCAAAACTGAGCAAGAGTCATCAACATACAGCCTGCATTGGTGTTTACACCTTCTTTTCAGAGCACTGGTAGTGTTCAGTCTCTCACACATCATTGCTGGGGGGCAGGGGAATGGAGAAGGGGCTCCTTCTGGCCGAGTGAGTGGGAGGAGGGAGGGGTCTGGTAACACTCGTTCCAAGCAATCACATGTGAATCATTTGTCTGTCTTGTACGCTTTGCTATTAGTATTTTTGCTGTTACTGTTAATTTTCTTATCGCATTGCTCTTTCCAGTAAATTGTCCTTATCCCACCCTGTGATCTTTACCTTTTGTGCCTCCAATCCTCCTCTCCAACCTATCGAAGGGGAGAGGAAAAGTGGAAAGGGAGGAGTGAGCAAGTGAGAGGCAGCTTGGTTTGGAGAGTCTCTGCGGAAGCACTAAATTGGGAAATACCATTCCTAAACCATGACAGACTTCTTTGATGGATTATGAATACAACAACTTGATAGAGTTTGCCAGGATCTGATCTCAAAACTATATTTTCTCTGTACTTCTCTTTTTAATTATAGCATTCATTTTGCCTTCTTCCAAATGGTACTGTGAAGTCTCTAGAGGAGGGACCACTATTTACATGTCTTTCCAGCTTTTTAAATTATTAACAAACATGCACAGCTTTTCTGAAGACATCATAACATATCCTTTCCCTGTGGAGATTTGCTAGGCTTTGAACTTCAATGCATGAAGGCTATTGGTGACTATACACCCTCTACAGTCTTTCAGTAGTTCAGTAGTAGCTTTATCTAACTAGTGATCAGGTGGCCTAGATCAGAATAAACTTTCCATCCAGAAATAATGAAGTTTGACGTATTCCATCTCCACCACTCACTGCTAGAAAGAGGTTAGGATCCCTTCACCACTGATGGCACAACTGTTCGTAGTATCTCATTTTAAACTGAACAAGGGAAATGATCCTGCTTAAAAATAACCCATCAGAAAAGACGGGGGTTTTTTTTCAGCCCTTGGTCCAGTTTACTACATGCTCTCACAAAGATTTGTGCCAACAAAACAGAGAGAAGTGCCAATGATAGTGACAAAGTAGGGCAGTGGGTCCTTTGGTTTTTATCCCACAGGGCATGGCCTTCTAGAATGAACTAAACTTTTTAGAAACTGATTTTAACATTTGGACAGCACTCAAGTTTCAGTGAGAGCAACCACTGAGCTTTTTTAAGCACCTGGAAGCAGCAGACAAATGATGCAACACATTTTCCTGTTACATAGCTAAAGACAAGACTAAATATTAGGTTGGGGTTGTTTTTTTTTTTTTCTGTTGGGAGCTCATCCAAAAAGCAAGCAGCAAAATACCTTTAAAATCATGGTCTTTATGTTAGATGTTTTATTCTATGTCTTAATTTGTCTCAACAGCACCACTTTTATTCCATTGAGGAGATTCTGTGTTACAGTAGGTTCGCTGTGTATCTAATCCAAAAGACTGGTGTCCAGAGCTTTGAAGAAAAAACAACATCCCTGTGTGTTTTGTCCATCAGAAGCAGTAGGCACTCTCACAGAGTTTTAAGGCTGCAAAGCTGTCCTTCTCCTTCTTCCAACTCCCATATTTTCAGTGGTTTCAGTGTGCAGAATAGCACAGCCCATTAGAGGGGCTTGTGAGATGAGAAGAAGAAAAGGGATCTACTCCATTTCACTCAGGACATTATATCAGTTCCTGATAATATTTTCACTGGAAATTCATGACACAGGAAAGCCTTTACAAAAGTGAAAGGATTTCACACAGGGGAAGCTTATCTTATCTCTGCTGCTCTTCCAAACTTTGTACTATATTCCAGGAAGTATTGGTTTTTTATTTATTTTTACATTTCTGGAATAGATTCAAGAGAGTCCTATTCTGAACATTGAAAGAGGTGAAGGTCTTATATTTTACCTGGGAAAAACTGGAAGGTCCCAACATTTCACAGTATTACCTTATCACTTTGATCAGGCCAGGGGCATATTAACAAATGTTTCATGTTTAAAAGTGTCAGGGTAAGAAAATTATGGAAGCTAAACTGAATATGTTATGTTGTCAGGCACTGTAAAACTATTTTCTTTGCTTCTGATGGCTTGAGGATGAGCAAATTTTAAAGAGGATTATACCTACAAATTCATGACACTAAAGTTGGTAGCACATAAAATGTCACAAATCTACAAAAACAGGGATAAACTCATTTTAAAAAATGCTTCTGAGATCTGAGTTGTAAAGAAAAAGATCTAGCTCAGCTCTCTTCAATAGAAAATAAATGTTATTTCACAACTAACTATGAATACCATTAAAAATGGTATTCATATTTGCAGTGCAAAAGTGCATATATTTTATTACCTGAAGTACCTTTTTTTCTCTTTCATCTTCCTTTCTCCTCTAAAGAGTCTTGTGCAGAGGCACAGATGGCACAAGCAGCAAGGGTTTAAAGAAAATTCTATGTGTCAGATAGTTGTATTAAAACTTCCTATCCATTCCTACATTGTACTTCAGTGGGGCCCAAGGCACACTAGATCCAAAATTGAACAATGAGTATGAGGCATTTTCAAATGTCTTCTATTAAAACTAAATGTTTAATGTATATAACTTCACAACACTTATAATAGCATACAATTCTAAAGTCCTTTATTTACTTATAATTAAATACTTTTAAAAGTAAACATAGAACCCATAGTATTTAAGCCAGAATGAACAGAAATGTACATAAGAAACTGCTCTGAATACAAAATAGTAATCAGTAGTTTCCGATTCCTGGGGAAATAGACCGCGAAAGTCAAAGTGGGTCCAGATAGCTTATCTTCATATAAAGAATTACTACTGAAAAAGGAAACTAAAAATACACAACATATACTGAAATCTGAACATGCTGAGGACTTATGACACCAATCATCTAAAGGTCCGATTGTTACAAGCATTCACAGTAAAAATATGTCATGTTGTATTATAATTTCCAATTATTTCTACACCTGGGACATGTGAAGTAACATGCCAGAGGTTACAAACTAATCAGTGCCTGAGCCAAGAGCAGAAGAAAAGCATCCAATTCTGCATCCTGCTTTTTAATCAGCAGACAGCATAACCATAGGTAAGAACCACACATAGAACCATAGGTAAGAACAAATACATCTCCCAGTAAGCATTTTTCATTGGTTGACTTCTTATAATGCATCTTAATTTTACATATAGAAGTAGTGTTCTTAAATTCTATTAAAAAAAATTAATTCTATAGGAGAGCATGTTGACATTTTGTTCCCTTAATTATATCTGTTTTTCAATTATATGCATTTAGAAAAATTAAATCATCAGAATAAACAAAAATATTGACACGGGCCTTTTTTCTTTGACTTTGCAAACTAGCAGAATAAAGTATTTTCTCATCCCCACATGATCCCACACATTTTTCAGTTTTCTTTCTCAAGAGAAGCTGTATACATGCCAGTTGCATCTCCTGTATTTCCCCTATTTAACCCTCTTTTCCCACAAATACCTCTTGAAGCAACAAGCCAAATGTTTAAGAAAGAAAGCCACTCCTTGAAAGCCACTGGCCCTGATCTCTCTATTTTTATTTTCCTTTCTTTGTAGTTCATTTGTAATATTATTCAAGCCACTGTTCTAGTGAAAATGCTGACTTGCTAATAGAACTAAGATCATCCTAGCAATGGCACTTATTATAAGAGCAAGAGAGATCCATCTGGTGCTTTGGCTGTGTGACAGTCCTGAACTCCAAAGATCTGAGTTCAATTTTCTGCTCTACAGTAAATATCCTGTATGCCTTTAAGCAAAATACTGTGAGTCTATCCAAACTCCATTGGTAGAGCATAGGTAACATTTTCCTGCTCTCCTATAGCGACACATCAAGATGCTTGGTTACTAGAAGTATACTCCCTTCCTCTTCACTGCTCTGTCTTTTTACTTTGTTTTGTTCTACAGCCACTCTTCCTATCAGCAGCTTCCAATCACAGCTTGGAATAGCCACCATTTATTGGATTCTCAGGACAAACTAGTACTGCACATAAAGAAAGTCTCAAAAAGCACCAGAAGAAAGCAGAATAAAATCAGCTCTTAAACTGTGAAAGCACCCCTTCAGAAAATTTTAGTACTGGCATGCTAAGTGAAAAAATGGCACAGTATGGTGAGTCAAAAAGAAGAAAAAAAAAATCATGGGAAGAAACTTGCAAAAGACATAAGAAATTAATCATAAGCCATCAACAACTTCTGTTCACCCTATAGATCTAAGAGAACTCAAGATGAAGTAGTGAGGCACCAATTGTGGTATATTGCATCTCACCTAAATTTGCTTTGGTACTAGAAGATGGCCAACATGAAGCTGATTCTTTTTTGGAAGTTTCAGAGAGACCCAAGGATGACCTCACCAATGAGCCTCATAGCCCTCTGAAACATTAGTGGAATTTATCCTACATATTAAAAGTAATGGACATGTGGATGAATATGAATAGAGTCAACACTACTTGTTTCTTGTGGTTTTTTTACAGAAAATTTTTGCCTCACAAATTCATTTAATTTCTCTGAAGAAGCAATTAAGAATGTGGACAAGGAGTATCCCTTTGATATGGTCTACTTGTACTTTCAAAAGGCATTCAGTAATGTTCCTCACCCAAAGACTCTTAAATAATCTAAACAACATGGGAATGTCCTTGGACGGATAAAGAACTGTTACAGAGATCAGAAACAGAGCCAAAGAACAAAAAGCCAGCAGAGTCCCACAGGGTTTTGTGCTGGGACCTGAGGCCCTCAGCATATTCATAAATGAATTAAAGGGGGAAGAATACTGAGGTGACAAAGAATGGTGCTGACACTAAATTATTCAAGGCAATAAAGAGGAGAGGCAGTTTCAGAAAAGCCTCATGATAATGAATGGCTTGGCAAAGAAATGACAGTTGAAATTCAGCTTAGATAAATGCATATGGGGAAAAACAACCTGAACTTCACGTATAAACTGTTGCTCCAGGCTGACTAATTCAAGGCAGGATGAAAATCTTGAGGATTTAGTAAATAGTTTGATGAAAACATAATCTCAATAATTTGTAACAGTCAAAAAAAGACTGTAGAACACCAGCAGTCATAAGAACAGGATTATTCCACTGTATAATTCCCTGACTCATCAGTATTGTGAAAATTGTGAGTGGGTCTGAACTCTCTTCCCCAAAAGAAGAATTGGAAGAGATATCAAAAAAGGACATGTAGTAGTATCGTAGGGAGCCCAAACCAGAAAAACACTAATTAACTAAGGTTCCACAATCTGAAACTGAGACCATTTAATCTGAAATATAGTAGTGGTTTAAAAGATAAAGAGTAAAATGTGAAAGCGTTTTTAGTATCCTTTTCAATATAATAACTAGAGAACAGCAAGATGATAAGGGCTAGATTCAAAATTATCAGAAGGAAGTCCTTCTTGATCACTGCGCTGTTTAAGCTATGGCCATAGAAGACAAAGGTCATGCAGGTTCAAAAAGGGAATGGACAACCCACAGAAAAAAATTCGTCAAAGTCTTAGAGGGCTGCATAGACTCCTGGTCTGGGGAAGTATCAGTATGCAATTGCCTGTACTTACCTTCTCTTGTCACCTTCTACAGGTACTATTTCTGGTTTGGTTTGAAGATATTCATTGGTGCAATCATGCTACAAATTTAGAACTGCAGATTCTGGGATAACTGCTTGTTCTTACATTTTCCTCAAATTTTACCTCAGCTTCATACTTGGCTTCACATTAGTACTCAGTGTCTGAATGCACCTTTATTGACAGCAGTTTTATACAAGGGAGCATCAATAGAATAGGTGTGGGCATAAGGTTGTTGTAGTCATAAATCTTAATAGCATACTTGATCTGGAACTTTTTGTACCTTCTCCTGCCCATTGAAGCTGCTTGCTTCCATGAGTAGAAATAAATACTTGTCTTGGAGCCTATGTTCTGCACTATGTGGTCCTGTGCAGGGAGCAGCAGGTGGTTTCTGAACATCCCAGTCTCAGAGATCCTGGTGCAATAAGGTTCAGGACATATGAGGGAACCACTGCTCTGCTGACCATTCACCTTTTGACTCCTTTGCATAACATTCTTTTCCTGATATGAGTCCAAGCAGGAAAGGCCTAAAGTAGCTGAAGAAAGTTGAGTAAAAGTGGGAGAATGGTGAACATGGACATTTCCCAGCCTACTGTCTGGCAGCAGCAGCAGTGACTTTCTAGCTCTTTCCAGACAGAAAGAATGAGAATCCTGTTTTTTCATTATTCCACTTTGCCAGCTTCTTCTGTTTTGAGTATCAATTCTTTGCATTGTACTCTCTCTCAGAAGTCTGTACCACTGCTAGCACAAAGGGGTCTTGACACTTGCAAGTGGTTTTGCAATACATGAAGTCTGGTAGTCATGGCCATTCTTGGTGTCTGGACCTTCTGTCCTTCTACTAATGGGATCTGGATAGGATCCTTCAGATCCTGTTCTGCTGCTCTTCACAGCTTTCCAGGCTGAGGAAGTAAAATGGGTGGTCTGGCAGCAGGTTTAAGGCAAAAAACAAGGAACCACTTTTCACTCAACAAATCGTTACAATGGGGAATCCATTACTATATGAATTGAACACTAAATAAAAAAATAAAAAGGGTTCAGGAATCAGAATAATGGAAAGTATTATCATCGCTGAAAGTGCTCTAGATGCAGTTTCTAAACCCCTGCTCAAGGAAAACTGAATACAGAGTTCACTCAATGCATTCCTCTCTAGGCCTTTTCTGCTGGGCAGTATCACGGACAGGCTCATAAATTACATGGATCACTGGTCAGGCAAGAAATGGCTGTTCACATGTTCTTACACTATGATTTCTGTAATCGATTGATGTCTTTAACTCCTCGTCAGGAGTTAAAGGAGATGAAGGATGGATGGACTAGTAAAGTAACCTTTGGCAGAAGACAGTTTGAAATCCTTGGATGCCATTATAAATGTCAGTCATTAATGTTTTATTGGACTGGGCACTACTAGCACACAGCAGTTAAGCTGACAGATTGATACTGAACCTAATAATATCTGCAGGGCGAAAGTGAAAGCAAGGAAGCTAAGATTACTTTATCAACCAATTTGACTGCATTAATAAGAAAAGGTGTTTCCTACTTAAAAGATCTAAAGGTTCCAAATATGGACATATCTACATTTCTTCACCTAATGTTGAAAAAATACACTAAACTTTTTGTTCCTTTGGCTAAATATTAGGGGAAATAATTCCTAGCTAACAACATATTGTTATATTAGTATTTAGCATATGGACTGTAATATCCTTCTGAGGTCTCTGCCAGTACCAGGACTGACTGTATTCACAACATGACACAGATCTTTGCTCAGGTAGTATTGCACTACAAAAGTTTTAGCCTAGGAAGGCACGTACTGCACAGAAGATGAGAAGACAGAGAAGCAGCCAGGCAAAATATTTTTGTGAACTTCATATTTAAAGTCAATTACTCCCACTGGGGCAGCTGTGCACTATTGCTCCCTGTGAATATTCAGGAAGAAATGAATAGTGATATTCAAAAATGGACTGTGATCAGTCATGTCAAGGTCTGGATAGACATCAATAGCACCTGCAAGTATGTGACATTAAAGGCATATGCTAAATCTGAGATATTTAGCATAAGTTCTTCTCTCAATAGGAATTCATCAGCAAGCACAATCAGATCCCTTCCTACACAATATATAATTGTGTATGTGAAACCTGCATGTCACTGCAGACCCTACATCATGTCTTAAATGAGAGTGAAAACTTCAAAATAGAGACATGCTGAAGATTTTTGTCAGCATCAGAAAACAGTTATCCATTAGGGAAGCCAAGGGAAACCCAGAAAAAAAGAACCCAAAGGAACTTGGCATCTTGCCTTTTAGATGGAAGGCATTCAAAAATAAACTTCAGACAATGGCTCTAACACCTCCCTACTGATTTTTACCAGCCAAGTAACAATTTGCAGTCACAGCTCAAAACTGTGCCTGCAGCTCTAAAATGTCATTATGGAATACTGTTTAATACTAAAGCAAAGATGACAACTGCATTTGTCTCCACAGGACTGAATTCTACAACAATGGAAGCAGACACTGTGGTCCAGATTCCAGGATCTTATGGACTCCTTTCCATTACAGGGTACGAAACAACGCAAATTAAACACAACGCTAATAAGCAGGATGTGTTCTACCAGCTACACAGTAAAAGTTATTTTCAGCTTCAGAGTTTCAACTATAGTTCCAGCCTTGAGCTTAGGTAGTATATAGGTAATGGAGGTTGGCCTACAAGTTACAGAAAGCAGGCTGTAATTTCATTTAAAGCTTCTCCACACAAAGAAAATTAAGAGGAAAGACTGGTCTCCAGACTCTTGTTCACTAGAAATAACACATCTGGATAAGAAAAGCTGTAATACCAATTTCTTCTGTAGAATGCAAACAAAACTATCCAGATTCTGCCACACTAATATTAGTCTCCTTGACTCTGAGTTTTCACTTTGTCTGTTAAAAAGTTACTAAAGTAATATTTTTCCTATCTTAAAAGTAGATTGTACTAGAAAAAAAGTAGAAAAGTACTACCTAAAGTACTTAGGACATGTTCTGCATGGAATATAAAACAACAGATATCTGTGCACCCTACCACTACCTCTTCACCTCAGTTAAGAGGTATCAGCTATGATTTTTCATTCTATTTAATCGTCCTATTCAAACTACAAACTTGATTGTGGCAGAGTCAGCCAAATCTCAAATTTTTAGTAGGCCTATTGATGCAAATCTGGGGATTTTGTGTATAACTCGCTCAGGCATGGCCATTGGCCATGATGACACCTTTAGTTCCCAAATTTGTGCTGAAAAGTCCATATGCACAGAGGAAACATGTCTTTAATCAGAGCTAGTTAGAAGCTGTAACAGTTCCATAAACTTTCTGGTGAAGAAAGAAAATGCAATTTAAAAAAAAGTTACACTCACTAGAAGGGAAATCTACCATATTTTCAGATTATAACCAATAAGAAATTATAATCATGGGAAAGGAAGGTTTGCTTCTTATCTTATAACGTTTTCATGTTCAGCGCTGACTTTGTAATGTTCAGAAGGTGGCCTGATTCCAACAGCAATCCATACCAGTGATTTTGATGGCAGAGCTGGCAGAGTCCTCAAGCTTTCAAAGGTGGGTTGGGAATAGAAATCACAAGTGCTCATCAATTATTTATTCAAGGTTAAAGAAATACTTGAAGTCTTCCTTTTCTTTATCTATAGCACAAAGCAAAGCTCTTTGTTTCCCATAAATACAGAGATGCATCCCTCTTATGAACTGTAAATACCAGTTCAGCTCTTTGAAAGAAGTGTCAGTTGCTGCCTCAACAGTAACAACTGATCATGTTTGCAAGGGCCAACTGTAGACTTGAACACACTCCATGTCTACAGAATGGATATCACACTTCTGACACTGGTCCTATGCTCTGACATACAATCAACAAATGGTTAATGGGTGAGTGATTAGGGATACCAAAACAGAAGCTGCCCTTGAGTTGTTGCAGAGTAGTGCTCAGAACCACATTTAAAATATTTATAATTAAAGAATTGTAGCAGCAGCCTTAACATCCTTAGATTCAGTATCCATGAAATGGGAAAAAAAAAAAAAAATCTGGAAAAAACCACCCACCAAAGAGAAAACAAGTTGTTACAAGAAAACAAATTCAAAAATCTACACAATTGCATTCTCTTCAAAATTAAGAAACACATAAGACCAAGAATGTTTATTTTAAAAACAGCTGGAAGGAACATCTAAGAGAGTTAAAACCTTTCAAGCAGTACAGTGTCTATCCAAAGGTGCCTAAAGAGGCACATGGTGAATACACATGGACTGTTAGGGAGCCTTATGATGGAGCAAAATTATATCAACATGGCCAAGTAGAAAGCTGATACACATTACTATATTCAGAAAAATAAAATGTTATCCAAAAACCCCAACAAACCAAGCCAAATCATTAACTCATTTAAGTTCAAAAATACCATGAGAACCACCATGCTGGAGATACCAATGTTGGAAACAATTTTCAAAAAACTAAAAGAAGTTGGAGCAAAATAACTACATATGTAGTGTAGCCTCTTGTTTAATATGAGCTTTGTCCCTAAGAATGGGAAGCTGACATGTTTTATGCCAATTTTTAACTAGTATTGCAGTGGAGACTACCCACCTTGTGGAAGTGCCAGCCATCTGAAAGGCCACTTGGCTACTCAGTGCAGACATGTATTGTTTACCCTATTCAACTACATTCCAGGGAGCCAAACTTCTTGGAACAGCACTTAAATTTGTTTCTTGCCCCAAGGGACCTCTCCAGAAGGAACAGGACTGGCAGAATCCTCCATTAAAAATCTGTCTCAGGAAGAGTTAATATCTCACTAACACACAGTTGCTAACCTGAGATCATTTAAAGAAGAGTATGGATTAGCAAACATTCCAGTTTCACAGAGAGAAGCTTTCAATTTTCACTCTGAAGCCTCTAGTGTTCTGTTCCAATACCTAACCTGGTCTGTTTCTCATCAAAACCAGAAAAACTAGATTTACCAGGCATTGTTTTCATCTAGATGGTCTCAGTTTTAGAAGATTGAAAAGTTTTTTGCATTCAAGTGCAGTTCGGACCATGAAAGACCAGGTATCCTCAGTTGGCATGGTCTGAGTACATGCAGGATGCTCTCACCATCTGTCAGGCTTCGAATGTCATACTCATTTCCCAGATGCTTTGGGGCACTGGGAGGGCACTTCTGTGCCAAAGATTTAGCAGGAATTATATTCTGTTGTTTAGCTGGCTGGCTGATTTGCTTATTACTTCTCCCTTCAGATGGCTGCTTCTGATTCAAACCATATGAAGCCATTTTTTCAACCACCTTCAGGGTCCTTCTCAAAATTAACTACTCCATAATGCAAAAAACCCCTGCCACTTATATTGTAGAACAAACATAAAGCAGAACTAATAACAATATTCAGAATACCTCAAGCTATAAATAACGAATTAAAGGTTTGCTAATATTATGTGAAGTCATCTAAAGTCAACTATACCAATTCTGCAAACTGAGTCACTCATCCTAAAGGATTAACCACTCCACTATAGATATTAGTTACTTAGAGCTGTGAATTTTTTTACAGGGTTTTTTAAAAAACATAAAACCAAGACGTATATTAATATTATAGAGTGATCTGCAAGAATTGGAACTGTGATATGTCTTAATTTTAGAAGGTTCCATGGTCAATAATCGTGAAGTTTTTAAGATAGCCAAAATTTAAAGAAAAGAAAGTCTCATAATTTGACAATAACTTCTAGGTGGCCGCATGAAATACTGCATTTAATGTTATTGTTGTGAGACTTCCAAAATCCTGCCTGTATGGTCAAAGATGGAACCCGGTGCACTAGATCCTGCATGTGAGAACTATCAGGGTTCCATTCTTACTGACTTACTAGAATCAAAAGACTGAGATTGAAAGGTCCCTCAATGGCCCAAGAAAAGTGGATATAGTCAAGATAAAGAGAATCCTAGTTGCTTGTCCTTCCTGAAATTGATGCTAATTTTGCAATGTACTTTACTGGGATGAGATTTCACCCATATGTGACATCCAGAAACTGAACTTTGATGCTTGTCTTGCTTTCTTTTTGACTGCAGAGGGTTTAAGTTTCTAACTAATTTAATTTCTAACTAATTTGGTTGGAGAGTGGAAGTTCTGCTTCCTACCTAGACTTCCTAGACTTCTCTCCCTGCTTTTCAAATGTCAATTATTATCTAGCATCTCAGAAACAAACTAGTGGGTATTTAAAACATTTGCCAACAGAAATACCTTAATAAGGAAGTTACATAAAGTACAAGCTCAAGCA
This sequence comes from Edolisoma coerulescens, assembly GCA_013397115.1. Lineage (NCBI taxonomy): Eukaryota > Metazoa > Chordata > Aves > Passeriformes > Campephagidae > Edolisoma > Edolisoma coerulescens. Next base: position 1,254,110 of record VWZW01007936.1, on the reverse strand, counting down.
CTGGCTAATCAGTTTGGATTAAGCACATCAGGTTTTATTCACTCAACTGGAAAACTAACATTTGCTCAGCTTGGAAACTCTAATTCTTTGTGCTTACTGGTGTAAAAAAATGTGCAGTTATCTCCAACACAGTGTTTATTCAGTACCTGTGCAAGCATCCACCACTTGGTTAGATTAAGCTGACAAAATTCCAAAGGTATTTGGAATTCCCAAAGAAAATGTTAAAACAAAAAAAATCTTTAATGCTTGGAAGGATCCTGTTCTCTTCTACATTCTCTGCTGTGAAAATCAGTATGCTTCTATTGTCAGTAAAGTTTGGTCCTATTTTTTCTTTAAAATACGCCATTGAAGATTAACAATTCAGTTAATAAATGTTGCTCTTCTTTTACCAGCAACTCAACAGCTGTGGGCAAGGCTATCCTATTCAAAAAGGAAACTAAGACAAGCTTTGACTTACCCTGCTTGGGAGGAATTCCTGCTGCAGAAGTACAGATTATATATAACCTGGATAAGGTTATATATATATACATAATAAAATCCTGTCATGCAGGTTAGAAAAGCATTGTCTTTTTCTTTATTTAGAGTGTATCTGAAGAAGGTTGGCTCATTCAGAAGCATGAGAGAAGGTATTTAGAGTGCAAAACAGTTAAGTTTTCATTTCCAGGACAACTCTGGTTGTTGTTTCTCACAAAGCTTTCCATAAACAGCCTGCAAACTGTTTTGATCTATTAGTCATAATCTTGCATTATCACTTACCTGTTTGCCAATAAACAAAATCATATTTGCAGTGTTTTTAAAATCTCAGCATATTTGTCCTTTCACTCTTTTAGGAAGATAAATAAGAATCTAATTGTTCTTTTTCCTCTTCCTAATAAAGTCTATATTTCTTCGTTAAGTCATCTCATTGATTTCAGCATGCTCTGTTTGGTTTTTGACTGAGATACTGTATTGGGTCATGTATTATGTTAGATCTTAAACATCTTCCTTCTCTTTTCTCTGCATCTTACTCAACTTCAATTTTCACTCATATTTTTTTTTAGCTCTGTTACTCTTATTCCCTTTTCTATCACTGATAATGTGAAGTTTTTTCTACCTGTTGTCTCACATATATTTTCTTGGAGTTAGCAAGGCCTTCTCGCTTTGGTATCATTGTTTTCATCTCTAAATGTCTCTCCTAGAACTGCCAAATGGCTACAATTTCCTTAGCAAGAAGCACAGCTTCTAGAACTACTGCACAAACACAAGACGATGGATGTACGCAGAGCAGACATTCTTAGCTGAATTTCTGTCCTCACACATCCTTTGTCTTCTCTCACTTAGCATCATTTTCTCACTCTGCATTTGATGAATTCTTATTTCACTGTTTCCCCAACTAGCCTTTTGCAGCCATCTTGCCAACAGTTCTGTTCACAAGTCTCTGACCTTCCTAATTCTTTCTGCTCTGTTTCATGCAGGTTCCTATATGCATTCCTCAGTGTTTGATAGCTTTATTCTGTTTAATGGATGTCCGTCCGTCCGTCCATCCATCCATCCATCCATCCATCCATCCATCCATCCATCCATCCATCCATCCATCCAACCCTTTGTCAATTTTTTTTGTCATGCTTTACTAGCAATGGCTTCAGGATGGCAGATTCCCTTAGTTTTGACTGCATCCCTCTACTCTCTTCATACAGAGAGAGAAAAGCAGATAAAACTGACTATATTGAATAAGGCTGGATGAGAACCCATTCCAGCCCAAACCAGTGAGCGCTCTACTTAAGAAGCTGACTCTTAATATATGGTACTGACCATTTTTTCTTCTGTATGTTTTTTAATCTGTCATAAGATTCAAATTGTACTGTCTCACACTGAAAAATAATCTGAAATTTTAATGGAAAATACTAGACATAATGCTAGCTGTGATAATGAAGTCTGAACCTTCAGTATAATAAAAGTAGCATGCCCACAGAATTGCAATAGGCAGATAAGGAATATAGTAACTGACTTGTGTTATGGTCTCTACACACACAGAGTCAAACTTCTGAAGCTCATTATCTTCACAGAATCACTGAATATTCTGAGTTGGAAGGGACATACAAGGATCACTCAGTAAAACTCCTGGTCCCGCACAGCACCATCCCCAAGAATCACATCATGTGCCCAACAGTACTGTCTAAATGTCTCTTGAGCTCTGTCAGGCTTGGTGCTGTGCCCATTTCCCTGGGAAGCCTGTTCCAGTGCCCACCCACCCTCTGGGTGAAGAAACTTTTCCTTATATCCAGCCTAAACCACCCTCAGTGCAGCTTCAGGCCATTCTGTCCTGTCCTGCCACTGGTCACCAGAGAGAAGAGATCAGTGCCTGCCTCTCCTCTTCCCCTTGTGAGAAAGTTGTAGACTGCAGTGAGGTTTCCCCTCAGTTTCCTCCAGGCTGAACAGACCAAGAGTGACCTCAGTCACTCATCATACAGCTTCCCCTCAAGGCCCTTCACCATCTTTTTTGCCCTCCTTTGGACACTCTGTAACAGCTTTATGTCCTTCTTACATTGTGATGCCCACAACTGCCCCCAGCACTCGAGGTGAGGCCGCCCCAGTGCAGAGCGGAGTGGGACAATCCCCTCCCTTGCTTGGCTGGCGATGCTGTGCCTGATGCCCCCCAGGACAGGGTTGGCCCTCCTGCCTGCCAGGGCACTGCTGGCTCATGTTCAACTTGCCAGTGACCAGGATCCATGGTGCTGCTCTCCAGCCTCTCATTCCTGTCTGTCCCTACATCCACGGTTGCCCCATCCCACATTCAGAACCTGTCACTTTCCCTTGCTGAACTCCATACAGTTTTGGTGACTGTCCAGCCCTCTAATTTATCCAGGTCTCTCTGCAGGGTCTCTCTGCAGGGCCTCTCTGCCTTCTAGGGAGTCAACAGCTCCTCTCAATTTTTCATCATCTGCATACTTGCTTAGGATCCCTTCTGGTCCTGTGTCCAAGTCATTTATGAAGATGTTGAAGAGCACAGGGTTGGGGATGGAGCCCTGTCAAACCCCACTAGTAACAGGTCACCAGTTTGATGTCACCCCATTCACTATAACTCTTTGTGCCTGACCCATGAGCCAGTTGCTCACACACCACACGATGTGTTTATCCAGCTATTTTCATTCAGATAGTTTGTAAATGGACAGTACCATATACCTGTGAAGATGAAAGTGATATTCAAGAAAACAGTAAATACTGCCAACTACTTTAAACAAAGAAGCGCTTACTGACAGCTGAAACTTCATAAAGTCACAAAGGCTATGTCTACATTAGCAAACAATACAAGCAGATCTGTAGGTCAAAACAGTGTTTTCTGAAACTCCCACATCTCAGCTGTCAGCTTTTTACGGAATTTCAGGTCAGACTAGGTTCATTTTGGTCACTTAGAATGAAAGTGGCCATGAATATGGTTTGAAGTAGTCTCAAGGCCCAGTTCTTGCTGCTGGTGTCTCTCAGAAGCTGCTTTGCATTTGGCATGCTAGAATGAAACTTCTAATTTAATTTCCATTGAATGGAGCCTTGTTCTTATGCACCAAATAACTGAACTAATATTTAACAAATTTATTTTCATCTCTAGAAAATTGTACTCACTTTACTTTGACTAGTGGAGTTTTGATATAAGTTGTGGTCAGGAATAATTATCTTAAAAGAAACCATCAATCTCTCAAGTTCAGCATCTAGACAAGCACACCTGGAACAAAATACTGAGAGACCCATTTGAAATTCTGACAACTGAAATTCTGGGTGGTGGGGTGGTAGTGTTTATTTGAAAGATTGGTGTAAATTAGTTGACTGTGCATTCAAGAAGTTTGCAAATTGTCTAAAATTTATTTCACTTTGACAACCCACAGAAAATTAAAGGAGGTAGTAATGCTAGCTAGCATCTTGTTCAATCCTCATCTCTGAGCTCTGATGCTGTTTATTTTTCATGCACTCCAAAGTCTCTCTTTGAGTAGATATTTATCCTCCTTCATTCACAGATGATAGTCCACTTTGTGGCACATGAGGCAATTTATAAATGAATACAGAAAAACTCAAAATGATACTTAACAGCAATAGCTCCACTTACACAGTCCTTGCAGCAAAAAAATTTGGAAGCAGCATGGAAAAGCCAATGCAATCATTGTGGTATTTTAAATTATTCACAATATTGTGCAACACAAGTATGTTACATTATATTGGAAAAGAAATGTTTTTATAAGGCACTATTTTAGACAAAGGTGGATAAAAAAGGTTTTATGCAAGATCAAGATTACAACTGGAACTATCAGTTATTCCCTGCTTTCCTGTTTTTGAACCAGCAGAAATTGTATTTCTTCTAGCAGTTTTTTTTTTGTTTTGGTGGGTTTGGTTTTTTTTGGCCAGGATATGTGCCAATGGAAAGTATGATCAACTTCAAAAAACCAAATAGTTTTGTGTGGCTGCTAGTGATATTCACTGGCCAATTTTTAAGAAAGGTTAGTGAAATTTTGGGAGCCAAAAGGTAATCATTATTTTTTAAAAGTTCTAATTAAGATGTTAGACTGGGCAGTGGAATGTATTTAGAATCCCATGTAATTTGATTGTGTTTGCCTAGTTAGATAAATTGCTTTGGAAAGACAAATAAACCAGCTACTTAAAACGTCCAAGAGGGCCAGGCTTCATTCCAGTGTTTCAAGAAATGACTGAAGCAATAGCCTTTTGTAACTATCAGCCAATCCAACAATAGATATACAAGTGTCAAAGTCTGACAGAAAGAATGATACAAGCGCCTGGATCACCATCACTAATAGAATAAACAGTACACAGTGTTATTTAACTGCAAATGCTTAGCTTTTCTTTTGCCTTTGAACTGCAGACCTTTGGAGACCATATTAAAGGAAATGAACACCCAAAGTCTGAAACATCTGAAGCTGAGACATCGTCCTACATAAACCCCTGGGATTATTTGGGTTTGTTTAGTTCCGTTCACTACATGTGCTAAATCTGTATGACAAACCCAGGACTCAGAACATATTAATACTGTGCTATCAGAAACCTGAGACTCTAAAATCCATACCACTATGCTTGAAAACCTAAATAGTCTGACCCAGTAATGCAGCCTTTTTATCAATTTGCACCACAAAGAACTTTACATACACTCTGTTGCCTTTTCCTTTCATCAGCAGGGAGAGGCAACGGTGGAAAGGGTTAGAAAAGGGTATTTGTTTTCCAGACGAAGTAGCTTTGTACTTTCTTGTCCTTGCCTCCATCACTGTATGGTAGGTTTAGGCATGGACAGCTTTCCCAGGAGGAGGCCAATGGGCTTCTTGGTAGTCTATCCCAATGGCACGCTTTTGGTGCAGCTTTTCTTTTCTGACTGATGATTTTTATCTGCTGCACCTATGCAAACGGCAGGATTTTTTTCCAATCTTCATGATTCTATGATTTAAACACTTGGTAGTGCTTTAGCTTCACTCGTGTTTTCGGATTTTTGTGCTGTTGATCTCAACCCAGTTTTTCCTGCCCTTTGCATCTCACGTGACACAATCACAGCTCAGTTTCAGGGGCTTAGAAGGGAAACTGTGAAGTTGCCAGAACAGATGAAACAAAACTTCCTCTCTGAGCTGGGGGCACAGCAAACACAGTAGTGCTCTGTGGCACTTTGGCATAGCAGCAGCGGCGTGCTGCCTTCCCAGGTCCCCTTCCTGTTCTCAGGCTGTACTACGGATTATGCTCTGAACTCCCTCCAGGGTAGCGGGACACTCGACTACTGTCATGCCAGGCAGCCCCAAGGAGGATAAGAAAGGTATTTGCTCTTACTTGGGCAGACCTCGATCATTCCCTTGATTTTTTTTGTTTGTTTGTATTTTTTTGTTGCTGCTGTTGTTAAGGGGGGAGAAAACGTTTTCCTAGCCGGAAGGTGAACAAAACAGAAGCAATTTTGCATGTCTTTGCAGCTAAAGTACCTGTTCCAACACTGCCTGGAGATTTCTTCGGGAGGGGTAATTTACACCCAATTTCTGTCCCCCTCATTTGCATCTGAGTTTCCAGAGCTTAATGAAACAGAGTTATATTGAACTTTAACCTACTGTTCTTCTCCGCCTTTCTTCAAAGACAACAGGGAGAATAAGGCAATATTTACTGATAAAAAAACCTGAACAAGTTAGTGCAACCATTAATTTTATGCTGGTACCTGAAGTACTAAATCAACTCAACTTCCAATTCATTAATCAGGTTTAAAGCAACAGCAACAGAGTGCTATGGCACAAAACGGAATAATCCCAAAGCCTTGGGGAACTGCAGTTCACATGACAGGCATGTATAGCAGCTCTCAGCCAGGGCAGCAAGCAAATTATGTGAAATATTAGACACAGAGTAGGTCCTGGCATGGCCTACTTCCCTAGCGTGTTATTTTATATAATTAAAATTAAATTCTTCGTATTTCTTTTCTTTCCTCAAATAGCAAAGAAGGTTGGGAGCAGGATCGATGTTTCCTGACAGCTGTAAACAATCACAGGCTCCTGCCTTTCGAAGTATTTTTTTTCCTTCCGTGACTCGTGCATTTGCTTTCAAGGTCTTCCTGTGTTGATTTATTCCCAATTCCCCCAACTGATATCTAATTCTCCTCTGTGCTTGGCATGGGTGTTACCCTCAATTGCTTACTTACACAAACTTTGCAATGCAAAATCTACAGACATAATTCAAGGCTCCTGCCAGTTTTAAAAAATTCAGAACTGGAGAGTAGAATGGTATCTTACATTCTGTGATGAAAAAAGTGCCACTACACTCTTTTTCTGCTTAGCCTACTAACAAAGGCAACTTGTTAGATTATTCAATGTCATTTTTAGTGCAGACCTTTACCCATAAATACCTAAAAAGATTACTGCAGTCTTTCAGATAAAGCAAGGAGACTTGGGATCAGGATTCTTTCTGGTTTAGCCACAGGTTTGCAGCTTTGGCCAAGACACTCTACATACCTGGAAATTAAAATGCAAATTCAAAGTAGATATAACTCCTTATCTACCTTGAGATTCAAGAGGACAGGTTTAATTACAGGCTTGGCACTTAGGAAGAAAAGGTACAGGAAGACTATGAATAGTAAAACATTTTGCAGAAGTACCAGCTCACTCATGCCATTCACTGTGCAACGAGCCATTATTCTCAAGCATAATACTCATTATTTTATTTACCAACCATCTCCGTTGCATCCACAGTGTTCGGCATGTAGCATTAACAATATAATAAATAATAATTAAAACTTCATCAAATACACAATAGAGAAGGCAAGCAAACACTAAATAGAGTAATGGAGCATTGAAAAGTAGGCTTTCACATCTCATCCCCCATGTAGCTTCCAGCATCCTGCTGTGACATTGTTTCAGTACTGAAAAAAATGGAAGAACAACCCCTGTTGAGTCACCCACATCAGTCCTTCTGGCACCGTAGTGGATACCGCTGTCAGCACCGACTCCAGAGAAGAACAGCCCCTCCCTGCAATAACCTCTCTACTGCCTGTAGCACAGGCTGGGCTAGAAGTAGGTCAATACTCCAGTGGTCATAAGAATTGTTAAGGAGAAACACTCCTATATTCCACAAAACAATGGACTCCCCCAGAACCATTAAGTTTGAAAAAAGTGGATCCTTCAGGATCCACAAGGATGAAAACACTTCCAGACAGGCAGAGATGAGAGGTGATTTAAGAGCCCAGTTGTGTGCAGCAGTGGCTGCTATTCTGCAGATTAAATTTTGTGTATGCCTGAAAAATAATTTTAGGTTTGCCTGCACTCTGTACTATCTCACAAAGGGTAATTCCTTTCATGCATCTAACAGGGAAGAAGTTTCCTTCCTAGCTGCAGAAAAGCAACAGCCTCCCCACAGAAAAACAGAACAAAATTATAAGTTTCAGTTGAGGAGGTTTCTGAGATACAGATTGCCAGAAGCTGGCAATAGAATAGTTTGAGGAAGCAATGCCAGATGCTCGCCTAAACTCTTGCCTAGCAATTTATTCCTAATCTATGCTGGAGACAGGGCACTGAGCTAGATGGACCTTTGCTATGGAGCAAAACAGAGTAACACACACTTGCCCCCAGCTTTGAAATTAGCATGGAGACAAAAGCTTTGAATTAAACTTTCTATCTTAAATCACAGTAAATATGATATTTACTATCTAGGAGACTGCAGAAACACCTTGTAACATGGTACATTCTGAACAGGATTTAACAAGGGTGGACTTGATGATCTTGGAGATCTTTTCCAACTTTAATGATTCTATTATTGTTAACGATCCTATGTGAAAGCAGTCTGTTGAGATCCAACAAAAGATTACATGGGCTTTGAATTCCAGTATAAAACAACAATCCAATATGAAACATTAATCTTCTACTGTGAGATAAAAAGACACAGTTGCAGTTATTACTCTATACCTGATTAATCTAGGCTACTTGAGGGAACAGGGAACATCGATTCTTTTCCACTTCATTCAGAAACTCCACTTTGAAGAAAGCAGTTTTGCTATGCCACAGGTATCTTCTGTCCATCCATTCCCTTTGAGCATCCAAATGAGCTAGTCTTATTTATTTTAGTAGCCAGTCTTATCTGTTCAGTAGAACAGCCTAAGATCCGCAGGAAAAAAAAAGGTGTTCTCTTAAAACTAGGCTGTGCCTAAGGAAGAGACCCTCTATCAAAGGTCACAGAATCTGTTTCTCATGTTGCCTTCAAAATGCTACAGAATAAAACCAGAAGATTCCAACCTCTGTCCAGTAGCTAACAACTCCAACAGATCTTTCTTCCTTGTTAAAAAAATCCCATCCAGATGGATCCTTACTGCTAAAGCACTTGCCACGTATCAGGTAGCCACAGCAGAAATTGACGAAGAAAGAAACAACTTGAATCTCTTCTTTTCCACATTATTTTTAGAAAAGCATGTTTCATGACAAAAGAAGGGTCTTCAGAAGGCAGAATTCTCTTACTGCAGTAAAAATTAGGTCACTTGAATTAGAACCTTGCAGGAGACATATTCTGAAAGCTGACCACATCCACACTGCATGATTATGTCACAGAACTCTGCTAAAAGACTCTTACAGATGATAAAATTCATACAAGTTCTAAAAGTATCAGCACAAATTCATGGAAGCAAAAAAAAACCTCAAGGCTATCATTAACTGGGAGACTATCACCACAGGTTCAGAAATTCCATGAAATGAAAATTGTGTTGGAAACATACCCTTAAAAACCCACATCACATATTTTCAAAATTCTCAATACTTCTCCTTGATATTTGCAGACAGAATTCTAGATTAGATGAAATTTTGTTTGAAATGGTACCACTGTTCCAGGGTTTACATTCTCAAAAAAATATTGCCTTAATTTGCATTCAGGTACTTTTCCTTTTTAAGAGAGCATTTGCGTGTTAGGCAGTTTGCTCTGAGCTCTGTTCTCGCCAATAAAGTATGGGGAAAGTTGGCTAAATCAGCCAGTGACAGCTGCAGCCATAGCATCAAGATACTTCAACTTGGCAGTAATGGAACATGTGGAATAGCTGGAAATGAGCAAGAAAGGCTTCCTTCGTGAGTCTAACTGGAAAGATCCCAAAGGATATAATTTGCCCTGGACCAGCAAGAAGCTTCCTTACTGGGCGATTATGTGCATGTTAAGTAAGGATGTGATATCAAGGAGAAAAATCTCTAGTCAACTTGTGACTAATTAACTGCCTTCTGGTAGAAGACCAGAGTAGCTGTCTCCTCCAAGGACAGAGGCTGGAGCTAAAAACAGGAAACAGGAAGGAGAATTAGGGGACAGACTAGAATAGCTGCCAGGGAATGAACAGGAACAAAAAAAATGAATGGACAGGTGCATGTAAATAGTCCTGCTGAGCAGAAGGCTTCTGTAATTGTTAGAGACTGAAATGTTAAAGGTTAAAAGACTTAAACAATTGGCCACTTGCAAAAGCAGCAGGTTCTTTGCTGAGGCCAAGTTTGCACCCCCCAACCAAACAGGAGGAGGAGAGTTTTTGTGTGTTGTGGTAAAACCTCTGATCTACATAAGAACAGCCCAGGTGCAGAAGGGGTGCAGCTCCAACCACCAGAGGATGATCACAACAAACCAACATTTTTTTTAGCAACAAACTGGGATTTGAGCCAAGTAAGTGAAAAGGCTGATAAGCAGCAGATCCTCCAAGGTGGGAAAATGCTTATCACACCAATGTCCTCCCTCCCCACGGGGCTCAGGTGTAAAATTCCCCTCCCCATGGGGCTCAGGTGTAAAATTTCCATCTCCCCACTCCCGGGGGAGGCACTGGGACATCTACATCTGAAGGTGTTCATCCCTTCCAATAAGGCACAACTGGCTAAACTATGTAGGTGTGAGAAACAGCCATCATGTCTTAGTAGGGATCATAAACCACCAAAGACCCCTGAAGTGCCCCCAGACTCATTTCTGGGGCCTTCCATCAGAGAATGGAGCATGATCCAGTGTTGCATCAGACAGTGTAAAACTCCCCCACCAAGACTGGTACCTGGGTGTTCCCACCTGAACCTGAACGTACTGAACTTCTGAACCCATTGAACTTTTTGTTTCATGGCTCCCCCCCACTCCCAACGGATCAAGACAGCGACCATCACTTCAATCTACAGGCATCTAAATTGCATCAATCAATTATTGTTTGTGGATCCAGGGGTTCTTCTCACTGTCTACTCTTGCCCTTTCTTTCTAGTTTTCTCTTTTCCTTATACATTTTCTTATGTGCTATCTTTATACTTTTATACTGTTACATTACTATAGACAACAACCAAAATGGCCACATACCTCCTTTCCACTGCAACCAAATTGTTCCAAAATACACCTGAGATAGATAGATGGATAGATAGATAGATAGATAGATAGATAGATAGATAGATAGATAGAAAGAAAGAAACACACACACAGGCACACTGGTCATTCAGTCGTTTCACTCTAATGCACTCCAACGAATCTATTAAGAAGAACCTCAGTTACCCTGCCTCAGGGGTGGGTCCCAACGAATGTTTAAACAAGACAGAGGAAGATTAAAAGTATCTCTAAGAAAATTTTCTCCTGCACACAGACGAGTCCTTTCTTTCAGGCTTGGTCTTAGATCAACAACATGATGGTTTTCTGAGATGCAGCAAATGATGCACAGTGCCTCCTAGGTCCCCAGGAATTATTACCTCCATCACCACTCAGGTATGGCTGTGTATCTGTTCCCTCCTCTCTGCAATGTCCTATTTTCACCTTATGCTGAGTTCTTCCTCTCCAAGAGCCCCATCTCACATATTGAAAACTTTTCTGCCTAAGCACATTCAGTTACTCCTTAGGGAAAGTCATCTTCCTGCCTTTTTTCAAAGGTTCCTGACCCCATCAGTCTCAAACAAATAAAGCAAATGTGACTCATTGCATGGGGATTACAAGACAAAAGGATTTGGGAGATGGGAGGTTGCATGTGCCCTGAGGGTAAGATAAACAGAAGGGATGTCAAGAGAACAACTCTCAGGAACTCTGAAAAAACTACTAAAAACCTGGCTACCAAATCTGAAAATATATTGTCCTAGCCTGCATTATGCTAGCAAATTTTGTTATGCCTGTATTTAGTAGATGTCTTAAAAGTTGAGTTTATTCTATTTCTACTACAAAATATAGTTTACAATAAGAGAAATAACTGCATTTCTAGGCAGGATATATGTGGGAGAATTTTTGGGACTCTCTTAGTAAACTCATAGTATGTTTTTTTCCAAGAGACTGTAAGGAAATCATAACCTGTACTCTATCAGTGTTGTTGGTTGCAGGTCTATGGTAGATTCAGTGTTAGATATATCATTGCCTGTTTGGAAGTTTTGTCACAAAATTGACTATTGAAAATTACTGTATAAAATTGACAAAATTGACACTTTGCTGTAAACAGACTATTTCAAAATTCTCAGCTCCTGAGATAAAATCCAAATTGCAATTTTCAGCATTGTCTATTGTTCCTATTTCACAGTTTTGGGGAATGTTTTGTTGACCCAGTCTTGTACTTTGGTTTAATTCCTATCAGAATTTGAGGCACCAGGAGGTACCCAGAGTCAGGCCAGGAAGAACCATCACTTTATAGTTCAATGGGTTCCTGGCTTATAAAACAAGCATAAGGTAAGGTCCACACTACTAACTGAGGGCCAGCTGGGGCTTCTATCTGAGGTCACAACAAATGCATTTTTCTGAGACTACAACTAAAATTCCTATGAAACCAATTTGTCCACTCTTTTTATCAACCTACTTTCCTTACCCATTGAGAAGTGTTGTTTGAGCTGTCGTGCCAAGAGCATCAGAGATGTTGATTGACTTGTCCTCATAGTCATCCTGTCTCCTGTAGAACCATTGATGCTTCCAGCAGTAGTTTTCAGGCAGCCTTTTCCAGACAGTAGTATGTGCTGCTTTTGAAATTCTATCCAAGGATCACATTCTGAAGGTATCCAAAGGGAGACTGGAATAAACTACTTGTTTTCACTTGTAAAGGAGCCTGAAGGGTATTTGCCTGCCATCACAAGAGCTCAGTTGTCAGGGCCAAGGTTGAGCCCATCAGCAGTGGTAGTAGAGCCTCTGGGACAGCAGATTTAAGAAGGGGGTAAAGTTTTGTGCAACAGCTGCTGGAAGAGAGGAATAAGCATGTGTGAAAGAAAGAACTCTGCTATCATCGGAGTCCAAAGAAAAGTAAGTTTGTTATAAAACAACTGCAGATCACAAAACTATGTTAAATACATGCAAACCCTCTTAACTCCAAAAGACAAGGGAATATGTAATTGAGGAGAATGGAATTAGTAAAATAATTACAGGCTTTCAAGAACTGATTTCTCAGTATATAAAGAAACTGTATTTTGGCCAGCTTGTTGAGAGAAGCCAGAATAAGAAAACTTCATTATATGGAATCATGCAAAATTTTTTGTTGTTGTTTTGGTTTTGTTTTACTTAGTATTTTAAAATATAGTGCAAGGCTTTGTTTTCCATTAAATGCTTCCATAGAAATTTAGCTGTGTGGAACTTCCCAGCAACAGTGATTTTTGTTTCATTAAATACTGTCATGGCTCAATCTCTTTGCTTGTTTAACTGCATCCCATTTCACTGCCTCCAGAGGTGTCTCTTATTTAAGGTAATAAAGAATTTACCCTGGAATCCAGATAAAGGACACACACATGGATAGACTGCACTCTGTAGGTGGACATGGTGCGTATAATGCTGCCAACAAGCATCTAAGGCAGATGCCTGGTTCTCCTTTTTACTAAATAGAGATTTAAACAATATAGTTAGAGCAGTTCACTGCAATTTGATCAAACGCTGGCTGCTTACTTTGGGGTGAGATGAAGGATGCCACAGGCCCTGTTGACTACAAAGGCAGGTGTTCTGTTCAGACTCAAGTTCAATCAGATTAATCTTGTTCACACTCTCTAAGAGACTATAGGCACTACAGCCTGCCCTAATTAATAGCACCTCTGGAAACACTGCCAATAATGGCCAATGTAAAGACCCACTCCTACAATAACACTGTAATACGTTGCCAGATTTTTGGGTCCTTAATGGTAAAAAAATCTTTAACCTAAATAAGTATTTTGAATAAACACTTTTGAAGAAAATGACTTATTCTCATCATGAAACTAGCATCTTAGTTTTTAAACAAATATTATAGTAGAAGAAAGAAAACAAAACAAAAAATCCAATTGCTTCTAGACACAAGTTAAGAAGAAAATTGGGGAACATAATTCCATATCACATATCTATATTTCACAAAACTAAAAAAGATCAATTACATAAAACAGGCCTTTACAAAAGTTTGGCAATGTCAGGTAAATGAATACAGATGGTATGCATTGCTTGGAAAAATAATTTATTATGTTAGCTTACAAAAATGACAAGTTTTTACGTTATACTTTAAATTACAAGTACAGCTAGCAACTTTGATCCTGCAAAGGTACTATCTCCTGAGCTGCAATGAAGACTTGCAACCCTGCTTTCAGGAATTGCTTGGAGTAAGTCCCAAGTCAGCAAAAGTGTAATGTAGCTAGATATTTTTGTTACTGCCTCATTGGCTAACATTTTATAGACTAATTGCAGAAAGTAGGTACAAATGTTAATGTTAAATTAACATATGAACTTTCCTGGTAGAGCCTTAACCAAACTTAAACATACCTGCAGACTGTGCCAAGCTTTCAGTTTGCAGCAACATACTCAGAGCACAAAAGACAGCTTTCATATACTTCATACTGCAATCACTTGACAAGATCTCAGCATTTAGTAGTTTGATTGGTATTTAGGCTTTATACATGAGGCTTCATATTGGTATAAATCAGGCACAGGCGTTCTGATGTCAGATCAGCAACTCAACAATAAAATTGGTATTCTGGAGTGACATGAGTCACACCTCGTGTGTAACCAAGTACCTCAAACTTCACAGGTTGGTAAGGACTTGTGCATCAAACCAACATGGTAACAGCTCCTCCTTCTGTACTTCTACAATGCATTTCTCCTAAACCTGCATGAGGTGTTCTGAAAATCCAACCTGTAGATTTAGTTTTATGTGCATCCATGCGATTTACAGGAAGTAACAGTCAAAAAACAGTTTGGTTGAACTTGATCTAGAGGGTCTTTTCCAACCCAAGTGATTCTATGATTCTAGATTTTTTAATATTCATTACATACTTCTTAAGACAGTCAAGTTGGATTTTTTTCCTCCTTGAAGATGGCAGATAATGGAAAAAGTGGACTGCAAATACCTTGTGAAGCTATCTTGAAACAAAAATATCATAGAACAAAATAGTCATAACTGGTTTTATTTCATGAGTCTTTTGTAAAAAAAAATACCAGTAGTGCTGGAATTTAGATGTAAGATATAATTAGCTTCTCCCTATACAAATAAAAATTCCCATTTGGGGTACTCAGTGAATTACTAGATCAGTTGAAAAACTGATATGAAACAAAAAATTTAGTCATGAGTGTGAAATAAAATTGACACACAGTAACAGATGAACTATCTCTCCTTGGATATGACTCCATTATTCTGAAAAAACGATAGCAGACCACATTACAGTGGAACAAAGAGCTGCAACATTTCAAAATTTTTCAAATTTCATAAGCTTGGATTAATGCTATTTAGAAGGACAGTGGTTTTCATTATAGAACAAACTTCAATTTAGTCTTCTTGAAAAAATAAAAGAACGTAAATGAAGTCAAAATCTCGTTTCTCAGATTCTGAAAAAATGTAAAATATAAAAATGAGATAGTATCAGATTCTTCCAAATGCTTTGCAGTTTGCTACCAAATTATTTTTTAAGATCATGTATTTTTCAGCAAGTATTCGTTGCTCATCAGACCAACACATATTGTAGACTTGCAGACCTCCAGAATGCAATGAAAAATAGAAAGTATTTCTCTCCCCTATTCTAAAACACAGCATGAAACTGTAACTCCACTGATATTACAGACAAGGCCTCTGCTAGCTTTACTGCAGTCAGGATTTCCAAGCATAAAAGGATTCATTTTTTTTTTGACCAGTAAAATTTTACAGTGTATGAACGTATTTATACATGTCAATGTCTATAAGAAAGCAACATAATTATGTGGACAGGATATACCTGATGGCTACTCAGCTATTAGAAGTCTGAACACACCTTTACATTTCAGAAATCAAGTTTGAAGGAAACTGCAATAGTTCTGGTTACTATAGTAAGGTGAACTTCAACATGTATGAAGAGCTGGACTCCTTCCTAAACTTTCAAGGACTTTATCTCAGGAAATAATTCAATGTTGAGGAATTTCATTCCAGTATGCCTATTTCTATTACATTAACCAACACAATAAGGTTTAGAAGTATTAAACAGACCTTTCTGACTTCACACCAGCACAGAGACATTTTGCATCCATATAATTTGTTGAAATTCTGCAGATTCTTTGTTGTTACTTTATACTGTACTGCAGTGACAATAGCTGACTGGGAAATATGATGTAATATGTTCAGTGTCACATGAACGAGATGCCTGGGCAATCTTAGTTTTAGAATGTCCCAACCTAAATGCTAGTTCACAAGAACAATTTTGCTCCAGTTTTAGGACACTAACTGCAAAAAACCACTGTATTTCATTCAGATGAAATGAAAACAAAAGATCTGGAGGAAAATGACTCATTTATCAACTAACTTAATTAGGAGTGCTTGTAATGAAGTATCAGAATTAGATGCTTATTTGTTTTTTTAGCTAACCCCAAATTAAATAGAAACTGGCAGAATGAAATGGCAAAACACATTCCAGAAATCAAAAGCGAATAACGTATTTTCTTCTCATACTCTCCAAGGGGAAAAAAAAAAATAGAATGTCAGCATTTGCTAATAAGGACATACAGAAATGTCAGCCTCAAAAGTGATACACCTTCAAAACCTCAGTAATACACTGTTATTGTATTGACACTCTCACCTACAGTCTAAATATTTTTCCATTTGTTGCTTTCTTCTGGCAATGTAATACCATAGCAGAAATTTGAACATTTAAGCCATTTGTTAAAATACACTGCAAGAGCCAGTATTCCGTCTGTAACACATCAGCTGGTGGAATTATTTTTTTTGCTATTCAGTGCACAACACACATAACAGACTTTTCCTAACTATGGAACATAGTTAAGTCTAAATCAAAGCGAGCAAGTCGTACGCACTAAGAGATGACACAAAGTGGGATTGATGTCTGTTAATTAACATATTCAGGAGCTTCATTTTAGTCTGTCACCCTAGTGAAATTTAAGAAATTACTTGCATTCTGGAAAAATGAAGTGTGTCTTGACTTTGATACTTCATTTTTCCATTTCGCAGAGATTTTTTGACTATCAAATAAGAATAATTTGTCTCACTTTTAAAAACTTTGTAGATTAGTTTTTTGTTAATTTATAGACCTCTAATCTATCAATGGACAACATACTGATGGATTCAGGTTCCATGGCTAGTGAACCTCCCTGTTGATGTAGCTCACACTGAACAAATGTTTCTGCATTTTCTAGCTTTATGACTGCACTGGAGACTGCTCCAGAGAAGACAAAACAAATAACTCCAAGGTTTCTGATGGATTTGTTGACATTCTGTTAGTCAAAACATGTAACAGAAGTTCTGCCAGCTACATCATAACTTCATGGTTGCAGCTGTTTGAATGAAATGGTGCTGTCAGTGCTGCACCCGGCAGTGAAAGCCTCGATAAAAATGGTGCACGCGTTGCACTCCGTACACCAAACAGCCACAAATGCAAACTGTTCCCTTGGCCAGCAGCAAAACACAGCTCATCTTCATCGTTTTCCGCACTAAGTACAAAACTGTGTCACCGGTAGTTTCTGTGAAGAGCCTCATGCCAAAAACATAAATTGGGCTGCTTCCCAGTTCCATGCTTGTTTAACAATGTGAGTGACACAGAAAACCTTTTGATCATCTTTAGCAAATTTTAGTATCACTTTTCAAAAATATTTTATGTGTAAGCAACTGTTTATCGTGAAGGTGATTTGATATTAACACACTGAAAAAAATACTTTGTAATATGAGTATTTTAGGTTCTAGACTAAGCACTTAAACAGATGTGCTAAATTAGTTGTAGTCTCATTTTTTGCCTTGAATCAATAATATTTCAGGGTTATTGCAGCAAAGTCTATCCTTTACCATTTCCTTCTACAAACTGATAGTAAACTCAATGCTGGCAATCAGAAAATCTAGACAAATGTAGTAAGAGACATTTACTTTGGCCTGTGGGATAATCTTTAAAATTAGACAGCATGTGACCTCATGTTAGTCCATTTACTAAGTAGCTTTTATTTTAGAAAACAAATCAAGAGTGTCAGAATTCATATGAAAAGTGCTTATAAGAAACAACTGCCTTAAACACTAATGTGATTCCATGGGAATATGAACTACCAAAATTATTGATACAGAGTAGGTGAAGAAATGATGGTATGTCTTCTGACATACTAGTGCACTGTAGATGGCAGATGAGAAAAGCAGTTTAAGATCAAAACAACTCTGGTCTGAAAACAGATGAAAATAACAGACAACTCAAGAACAACTGTTGTACTTAAACAAAACACCTATCAAGGAGCTATGCCCCTAAAAAAGATAGCAAAATTATCCTTAAAGAGATATCTCTACGCAGTTCTTGGTTTTAAATGTAATAATTTAACAAAAGCATGTTAACAACCATGTTCCAAAAATATTTAGTTCCAAATAGCACGTGGTAGATTCCTAAATGAAATTACTAGAAATTTAAAAATACCATCACCGCATATTTTCAAACTACAAATTTTGTCATTATTAGGGGAAGAGAAAAAAAAAATCTCATTATTTCAGCCAGAGAAATGACAGATGTGCAACTTCAGCTTTAGAAACAGGAGAGCTATTGATGTTAGCACAGATGATAAATGTTGGATGTTGCTGGATTTTAACCACAGCAATCTCCCTCATTTTTGTTGTCAACATTCCCAGAAGTATTGCAGATTTTTGAATGATTTGGTTACTGGATTCTGCTCTTTTGTACTCCTGTATAGAGCACTAAAATATTCTTCAGATTTAAAATCTAATTTAGTTATTTACATAGAAAAGCAAATAAGTTCATGTTCACAGCAGTCTAGACATGCTTATAGTAAAGAGTTGAGTTGCGCTAGAGTAGAAAGTACTTAAGCATGTAAAAAAAAAAAATTATCCAAGATGGAATTTTATTTAGGGATCACTTTTATTCAGATGTAAATACTAGCTCTAAGGCAGTTTTTAAGCTAAGGCACCAAGAATAAAAGTGTTCTGAAATTTTAATTTAATCATGAATTTCTTTCCATCCCTTCTACTACTAGCATTCGTCTACAGCTGCTTCTAAATTCTACAATTAGATCAAAACCACAGGAATTTGCGTGATGTCCTCCTGCATATCCATTTTCGACAAGCCTGTATCGTCAGATATTGACCTGCAGCTCACATTAACTTCAGTATCAATTACTTCTGTGGGGTGACAATGGCTTAGAGAGAGATAAATTTGTTACTAACACACTGCAGACACGAGGAGTTTAACATAGGTACAGTAAAATTTGACTGTAACAAGCAGTGCCACAAAAATTTATGAATAAATTTTTCTGCATGTTATAGATATGAGAATGCATCCACATTGCAAACTTCTCATTTTTAGCCATAAAAATTATATCAGTGTTACAAAAATACCTACTGATTACCTACTATCCTTTCAGGGTAATACTGGCATTTTCATTCATGAAAAACCATTCAGTGCTACACAGTGCAAAGACTATGCCTTGCAAGCCAGAGATGAACTGATATGTAGATTCCTTAGCTCAGAAATGGATTTTACAATAGTAGTTTCTTTGTTGGATGGGTTTTTCATATATTTTCTTTATTTATTTTGCTGTAATAGTTAGTAAAAATGTGGCTAGGCTTTGAATATCCAAGGAGTACTTTCACCATCACCGAAGACTGGCTTCCATCAAAAATTTGAGAAGTAAATGTAAGAAAATTGCCTGGTTTTGCACTATAAAATTTTTTTATTTTTATTTTGACATTTCTTCTTAGGATGACATAATTACACAATAAAAATAAATTATTTTGGGTATTCAGTAAATATAATCTCAAAACTAATTGAGTACTATCAAGTCTGCTGTAAAACATTAAAGAACTGAAGGGTATAAAATTTGTAGCTTCTTCATGTGACAACTATTTGATGCTAAAATAGAGGGCCAATGCATTTTTGAAAGCACAGTATTGAAGCACTGTATTTCAGTACAGCATTAAAAAAAAAAGAATGCCTGATACTAGCTCATAAAATCTGTAAGTACATACATAAAAATTTGCCTGATTTACCAAATGCTAAACAGAACAAAGAAATAAACCACCATTTTTTTGTGTATGCAATACCACATTTTTGATTATTGAAAACCACTGCTTTGGGCAAGAATTGAGTAACAGGTCATTAAAGGGTTAAAGTATAAAAAAATCTGGCTACCAGAAGGGAGAGCAATTTTTAAGATGTGAAATATACAAAAGGTTTTATTTAAAAATTATCTGCTTTTCTACTTTAAAAACTGAAACTGTGCAGAAGAGTATTATTTCAGACCAATATGGAAAAAATATTATTTCTTAAACCACAAAGGGACAGTTTCACATAATGTCATGAACGGAACTTTAGCCTTCAGTAAAGAGGAAACAAAATTCACTTTGTAATATGAATCTCTATGAAAGGTGGAAGAGAGACAAATATTACATGCAATCTAGATTGCTATGCCAAGAGGGTAAATTTAAGAAAGAATTTCCTGGCTTTGGAGTCCATAAGTCTACACAGTAAACATTTTTTTAAATTTTTTTTTTCTTTCTTTTGTGTGGTTTTACATCTCTTCTGTTCTTCCAGCCCTTTTAGAAAATTTTATAAAAGGATATAAAACTGATGAAAACTCAGTCACATGGGCAAAGGCAAATACACTAAGCACTGAACATACTTAAAGTCTGAAAGCCAAAATTTTTCACCCAGTAGTAATTTCTATCCTGTATAGTACAAAAAGCAATTCAATACTTGATGTAACAGTGAGGGAGATCAGACTGCTTATCCTTAGTTTTCTAACAATATAAAGCAGTAGTGATCCTGTTTTAGGAATACATACTTCAGATTTCTAAGTTACAAGTCAGGAAAAAAAGTATAAGTACATAAAATGGTAAGATTTTTACAAATTCCTTAGCAAAAAGAGAGGACATTATATTTCTGGTATTAGTTTCCAGCTAAGACTCCTAAAGCCCAATTCATTTACCAACAGGCACTTTTATGTCAAAAAAACATTTAAACTTCGGTAAAATGGATAGGGTATACATTTATCCATCAGCAATCCATGCACCAGACCTCGTTACCACATAAGGTGTTTTGAGAGCATGATTTACTGTTCCGTAATATATTTTAAAGTGATCTTTCTATATTTTGGCCATAATTTGTAGGTACCATAAAGTTTGCAAGCTGGTGACGTTTCATTTTGCAATTTTTTAATGTTTCAGCAGACCAAACCAGTTAAAATATTTTTGAAAATTATAAAATATTTTTTAAATATTATGAAAATGCCATATTTCCATCTCTGCTCTGATCTAATAAAAAAAATAAATTACAATTGTTGGATCTGCTTAAAGTAAGTTTAGTTTATAGCAACTGTGGCTTGAGCTAAACACTGTTTCATGACATCCACACTCTTTGTAGAGAGCAGAAGTTTATTTGTTGATGTTTTTCTTGTCCCTGTCATGGCTGTTGAGACCAGAACAGATGGATGTGCTTGTTTTGTTTTCTTGACCCTCTGAATGAGCAGATGTGCCAGAGGTCTGCAAAAAGCCAATGCCAGCGTTACCGTGCACAGCATAATACACACCAAAAGGTAAAGAAAACTTTTTAACCAAATCAGGTTTTTTTTTAACTTTAAGCAACTTAAGTTCATGGAAAATGAATGGAGAATAAATCCAATCTTTTTCTCATTTCTGTGTCTGATTTTGATATTCTCAGCATGCTGTTCTGTTTGAAACAGGTTGAATGCAAGATGATTGTCAAGGAAGTGCACTGTCCAGAGCACCCACTGGGACAACAGAACACTTCATCAGAGTAGGGGAAAAAGAAAATTTAAAAAATCCTCTTTTGAGATGGCACTTCGTGTGACCTGTGAATTATGCCTGAGACACCTACAGTGCTAAAAAATGACAGTGTTTCAGAGAAGAAATAGGCTTCCTAAATATGACAGAAGTCTGCAAAACAAAATGGTTTGAATGGTGTTAATGTTGCTACAGTACTCTGATAGCTTTGGCAAATCTTTTAAGGCACACTAGCAGTGATCCAGCCAGAAGTAGCTGAGAGGAGAATAAAACAAGAACCATCAGAAACACTTGCATTTCTTTAGACAGCAGAAAATTCTTCCGTGATTTGCTCTTTGAGACCACTGTAATGCAAAATTGTGTCCAATTTGTTTAAAATAGTGATATCTGAAAAAATACAAATGTGCAATATTATATTTCCATAGTATTTTACAATTCATATGACACATCTTCTCTAATAGAGAACAAAACAGAATAAATAAATGAACATTAAACCCTGCTATTAAAATTTTCACAGCCACTTAGAAGTGCCCTTCAACACTCTTGATACAGATGGGTGAGATTCAGATTCTTTAAAGTGCCTTATCGAGGCCATCTGATAAAACTTTTCTGGCCAAAAGAATAATTCTAGACAACTTATAACACAATATGTTGAACCTGAAACCAAGACATGAATTTTCACTAGCTTTGAGAAAATTTTGTTTTCCACATCTTCCTTAAATGATTTTTTCAAACTGAAGGACCTAAAATCACAAATGTGTCTGTACAACACTGTATAATGACTCTCACAGTAATAGGCAATTTCTAAGTATTTTTTCATTATTAATAATGTTATTAACCGTAATAAAAAAACAAGTGTCAGAACAATTCCTGTACAGGGGTAAATAAGCTCATAGCAAAGATTAATGTCACAGGTATTTCACTTCACAGTATTTCAGGAATACAATAAATTTAGTCTAGGAGGACTGCAGAAACAAACAAAAGAGAACAGCAAAATCCCAGAAAGCCTTTGGTGTACAAGTCACCTAGATTATCACAAGAGTTCATCAGAATCACTCTTGGTGCTCTTTGATTTGAGTGTCTGGCAATTGCTGAATCATTAAGGGTGCATCACTCCTATAGCAGATGGAATTACTACTGTTCAAAACCAAAAAAATAGTGGAATGGAATTTACCACAGAGAAAACTGGTGTGGTTTTGTAAAATATTCTACTGCTTTCCTCCTTCTGCTTGCAGCTTCATTTCACTAACAGCAACATTAGTAGAATCTTCCTTGGTGGCACTTGTATCCAAAGGAACCGTCCCTTTCATAAGTGCTAGAAATAAGTCACAAAAAAAAGGTAATTAAGCATCTTTAGAGACACACGTGAAGTCAGTTAGACTCGATGATCTTAGAGGCCTTTCTGAAACCGTGACTCTCTGATTTGGTTGACTGACCATTACTGTTTGTATGAAATGTATTTCATTTCATGATATTGTAATTTATTCAGGAAGTAATATGGTGTTAATAAATATTCAATATTCATAAGGCTATGAATTGAGAAACTGACTTATTTTTCTAGAGAAATAGATTTTAATACTCTATAATACAGGCATAACCAAGAACTTTCTTATACACAAGAAATGCAGACTGCATTTTAAAAAATTTGATTATTTCACTAAGACACATTTTCCATTTATTTTTTCAGAATTTTTGTTTAAATAAGATAAGACAAACCTCACAAAAATTTTGTGAAGGGATATCTTTACCAACAGCATGGACTAAAGTCATCAAGTGACACTGAACAGGTGTTCATACAATGTCATAACTGTGTATATACCTTCACAGCAGGGTACATATATTGTGCTTATTTCTAAATACATTATATTGCATCAAAATCCAGACAAGATGAATTGACAAAACATAATAAAATGCTGAAGAAAAAAAAAATCAGAACATCCAAACATTTAGCAAAAGGCAGAAATTAAGGGAAAGTGGCTGCCAGCATATACAACATACCCTTCTCCTAATGGCCTCCTTGTATCATAAGCGTGTAAGAAAAGTGGTCCTACTGAATATCTAGAGTGCAATTTTTAATGAGCCAGTAAAATTGTAGCAGTACATAACCAAAGGTCATTTAATAAGGAGCAAGAGTTCACAGTTTGATTAGGAAGGTTTTCACTTTCAGAAGAATGAAATCACTGTGTTTGGGACATTGGTATAACAGTGAGTTCTAAGTTTTCAGCACAAAGTTTTCAGAATTAGTGCCAAGCTCTGCTACTGTATGCTATGTCAGTGGTATCTCCTGTGGACAGTATTCAAAGTAAGGCAAAAAATTGTAAAGAAAGTTCATTGCTTAACTAATTCAGTCTGCATTTTTCTAAGTGACGATGTCAAGTTTCCAGTCATTCCAGGTTCTTATGCTTAAGCAGCCCTAGGTTTTGTTCCAGAAGGGTGTCCTATGGCATAGTGATGTTACATAAAAACACTACTTAACATAGAATGTTAAATACATTATGTTATTTATAAATGCCGATACAAATAGTCTTAAGAACTTAAGAAAAAGGGCATATAGAGGGATAAAGACAGGCATGAGCAATACAGTGCAAGAGTTAATTGTTATGACAATAAAGCCTACATTCAGGACAACTTGGTTTTATTCAGCTGTGGTATCAGTCATACTACATACCATGTTGACACAAGAGTGTTGCCTATCACAGCTTATGAAGCCCTGGAACATAAATTCCCAACAACAATAGAAATCCTCTAAGACATATGGTTTCTGGGAAGCCATCCAGGTTAAAACCTCAGAGTGATGAAATGTGCAAAGAGAAAGGCAGGACTCAATTCACAAAGCTAATGCAAAGCATGTGTAACTCTAGGGACTTTTGTACTCAAAATTTCAGGAAAATACAGTGGCCATTAAAAACAGTTTCTGAGGATTTTTCTTTAGATAACAACTAGTAGTGACTTTTTGGACCAACTGTTTTGGTCTGATAATAATATAGACTGCAAACCACATCTAGTGAATGTTTCCTTGAATAAATTATTTTCTCATTTAAACTTCTTCATTTCTAAGAAAATGAGTATAGAAATAAAAGCACATTCCCTCAACATATTTTAAAATATGTTTGTAATGGAAAAGCTGTTACAATTGCAGAAATTGTACCAGAAACAAAATAGAATGTTGATGTTAATTACTCTCCTTTTAACTGCTTGCTGCATTGGCAAATTTTTAGTAAATATATATATATATACGGAAACAGATTGTTGTTCCCTTATTTACTTTCCCATACTATTTGTCCTTCTTTCTTCAACCAATTTCAACTTAAATCTCAGGATCTCCCTCACAGATAAGTTAAATTATATCAAATGAGTCTGCTCTCCTTCCTGGTGCTCTCTATAAGTCATAGGAGACCCACATTGGGAAGGAAGATTCTCGTAGTAGTTATTGACTCTATAGTCTGTAAGGTTTCATGAATTGAAGAGAGATGGAATGGCAAAACATAAATCACAAAGGCTTGCAAACGGCTCCAAAAGGTAAATGGAAGAAAAAAAAATCCATTCTTCTACTTCTGAAGAAGAAGGAGACAATTAATCACAGAAAATAGATGATGACATGTACAGGAAGGTTTATTAAAAGCTACAGTAGGTTTGGGAGCAAAGATGTCAAATTACACTTCTCTGTCAAAGTCTCAAAGGATAATTAATTAATATCATTACTGAAATTAAAAGTTCATAGTGTTTATGAGACTATCATGACTGAAGTAGCTGATTTTTCATTTGCCACTCACTGGAAAATGTCCTTAATGCTAAAACCACTGCAGAATTTTCACTGTCCTCTAGAACTATACCAACAACTTCAAAATACACATTTGACTGGTGGAAATCAGTTTCAGCATAAAGTGAAAATCAGTCACAAACCAAAGTCTATGGAGTAATCCACATATCTTAGTGCCATAAGCACTAAGGACTTAATTGAATCACTACTGTCTTTTGTTAATCACTTATTTTTTTATCTCCAGAAAGTTTAGTACTTAGTACTGGTAAAAACCAGTTGAATCAGAGAATAAATATGCAAACTGTTTCATCAGATTGGTATTCAGATCACATGGATCCTATTTCTCTTAAAACTGCCTAAAATTTATTACAAAGTATTACAGCAACAAAGTCCTAGCTTTTTAAATTTGGGTTAAGCAGTATAAAGACATTGTAATATTTTAGGAACATTTATGCCGCATTTTTAAATTTCAGTAAATTTTTGCAGTGAATCATTTTTGGAATTCTTGAGATCGGAAGGGACTGCTGGAGGCCATCTAGCTGAACATGCTGTGAGGCATAGGTTACTTCTTTTCTATACCCAAAACAGGCTCAGCCGTACTTTGATTTGCAAGACTTTGACAGAGATTGAGGTTTGGGAAACTGGAAAAATCAACTGAGTCAAGGTGAAGTGTTCCTGAAGTACAGATGATATGGAGGTATTTGCTTCTATGCTTTACTCTTACTATTGTTATTCAGTATGCTCTGCAAAAAGATACTAACCACAACCCATAGATTCTGAAAGGAAGAGAAACCAATTACCTTTAACCACATCAGATCAGCTCAGGACTTACTGGTGAGCAGTAATGTACCACAGCACTCATTCTAAGATGCAACACTTTCAATGTGTAATGTGAAAATAGGACTTACCATCACATAGAATGCAACTTTCTGAATAGGTTCCCAGTACACAAACTGGTTATATTGAAAAGAAATGGAAGATGATACCCTTCTGAAGAAAAGTATTTTAATATCCATGTACTGATATGCTCAAAAAAAACCCCCTTAAAAACCTGGTTTTTAAGTTACTTTTGACACTCATGCAAAGATGTGCCCATGTACCTGATAAGACCTAATATGTCTTATGTTTTGTTGATCATTTCCCAGCTGTACCAGAGATCCCATGACTTTGCATGAACACAAGTTGAATATGCACAAGGGGGTAGAAAAACCAGTTAAAAAACACTATTGAAGTAGAATTAGTGAATTCAACTTTCACTGCAATAATGCTACATAAGCATGATACTAACTGGTGCACATGAAAGATCTTGGAAAGAATCCATGTTTGAGGACATCTCTCTGGTCCCTCAGAAGATACACAGCTTACACATGACTCGTTATGCAGAGATTCAGGATTCAAGGGCAGCCCTTTTCTTTGGCATAGGTTTGGGTGACAAACAGAATATATTGTATGTCTCAGTCAAAAAAACCCAAACAACTATCCACGGGATGTAATGAAGTACTTCCTAGGCAAAGACATCCATCCAGTATCTAAAACTAACACAGAGAAGGATACTTAAGATGGTTCTAGCACTTCTTTTTTGAAAAGTACAGTGTCTTACACTTTCAAGTAGAAAAATTTTTAGAAGAAAAGAGTATGTTACCTGTAGATTTTTTCTGCAATATAATACTTACAACCTGAATTTGAGAGCAGTGAACTGCACAGAAAGCTGTTTTGAGTTCGCCAACTAGAAGAGTGAGCAGCTGCTTCTATATCAGCATCCATTTTCACACCCTATAGGAGCCAAATAAAAATAATTTTATCTGTTAATATCAAGCAGCTGTGAACTTTAACAAAAAGCATACAGTAGCACACATATAGGCACATGCTGTGATTTCACACATGCTGGAAAAGAATGATTTGAATTCTCTGAATTCTCAGTATTGTAGTTAGGTTCAAAGTAATTTGCTTATGAGTCTTATCCCCATTTCATCACTATAAAAGGTCTGCAAAGAACTGCTTTGCCTTGAGAAAAGCACTGGCAGCATTACAAGTCTTTGCCACTACAGTAAGTTGTAAAAATGCTCTTTCCTGTTCACATCACATCCACAGTTCAGGACATGTCATATCAGCAGGGCAGACACCAGTGAATGATGACTTCCTCATCAATGAATGGTTCATATTAATTCACTGAAGTTCCAGAAGTAGTAATAAATATTAAATCTCTTTTCCCTGCCACTGAGGAAACTTAAAGTTCATTGATTTCTCATATTAAAATACCTAAAGGTGCTTTTGAATTTTTTTGTTAAACCATTAAATAAAGTCTGAAGTACAATGTTACTATTTATGGCTAAATCCATACAGCATAGCTTCTTGGTGAGGAAAGTCATTTGGTCTATAAGCTAAAAAGAGAAGATAAATTTAAAAAGGTCATTTAAACAAAAATCCCTGAAAAATCTCTATTAGCTCTGCAGCGAGTAGTCCCCAGTTACAATTCCATCCAAAATAAGATTAAAAGCTTGGCTTGGTATCCAAATTACTCAATTTCTTGAAATGAGAAGAGGTAATAACGAACAAATGCATCAGTTCATAAAACACACAAGTTTACTGCTGAATTCTTATCATAAACAGCCTCAGGGAATCTTGTTAAAACATCTTGCAATTTATCATTCATGCGGATACTAAGATTTGAAAACTAAACAGAAAACAAAATAAAATTCTGCATTAATTTAGAGATACAATGAGCTTTTGTTCCATCACTGAAGAAGGATTTACTCCTATTAAGACTAATGGGAATTATACATATTAATCCCCTTATGTGCTGATGAGAGACTTAACACCTAAAGTGTTCATAGCACAATAACAACTTTTAAAGAATAAAAAAAGTTTTTGTCTTTCCATTCTACTTCCAGAAATGCTTTAGAAGAAGAGCTTTTAAACAAGAAAGGTGGTACCAGTAAGTGCAACAGAAAATGGCTTTCTCTTTACAGAAATTTTAATTTATAGAATGTGCTTCATTGACAATTACATCTGTATGTTGTGTTTGAGTAGATGGTCAATTGTCTGTGAAAGAGAAACTCCTAAACTATTTTTATCTCTACATCATAATATTTATCTCTATTTTTCCTCTGGCTTTCTGTTTTGATTTTGCTTCTGTTAGTATTCTCTTTTAATATGTCATATTTATGGGGTTTTTCCCCCAATTTAATCTTTATCTACTGTAATTTGGCCCTTTCTTAGTTGAAAAATCAAGATTGTTGTACCTGATGGTATTCTGCCAGCCTCTACCTTACTTTTATTTCTGGAAATCTTCCATTTTAACACATACGAAGAGAAATTACAATTTTTCTGGGCTTCTAAGCAACAGGTATTTTAAAGCCATCTGACAAGACTACAGAAGAGTAAGAAGATTGAGTGAAGACAAAAGAAATCATAAGTAAGGAAGAAAAAACCTCCTTTGGGGAACATTCAACTTTGGTTTAATTTTTCCTCCTTAAAATGAAAAAAGGCTGGGACACAAGATTAGATAATGCCTGTTTGAGACCAATGTTGGCAAGGAAGCTGAAACAAGTATATTATAAGAAGGTCTAGAAAGATAAACATAACAGAGGAGAAAGATTAATTCCACAAGTAATTTTATCTAAAATGATCAATGTAAAAAATTTTATAACAACCATGCATTTTCTTATCACCTATCAAATATCTGTCTATTTTGTATAGTGGGGGCACTATGTACAGAGCATGATCCAAAAATATCAGAAAGAATCAACTTTGATGTCCTCAAACCTACACTCTTCCAGCAATCAATTTTAGAGACTCCCAACTGACAAACAGTAAAATAAAAAAGAAAAAACCAAAAAACAATGCATTTGAGTTAGTTCCAAGGGAGGGTAAGAAAGGCAAGCATTAAAAAGGTTTTTTTTAGTCTAAGCTAGCCTGATCACTGAAATCAGATTAGCACCCGTCTGTTACTTAGTTTTGAACATTCTGTTCTATTTGCAACAGCCGTGACAGCAAAGAGTACTGTATGCCATGCAAAAACCCAATTAGGTCTGTCTAAATGGAAGCCATTAAATGCTCTCGGTTGTCTAAAGAAAGAGAATTGTTTTGGAATCAGCTTTGTACTGGATTCTGATTATTGAGTTCAAATCACACAAGCTCAGTAAGTTCAGGCAGCTTAGTGCAATGTTATGTTCTACCGTCAGCTGATTGCATTCCACTTAGTTTTCAATGTTGTCCAAATTTCAATAGCTACTAATTTAGTAACGCTTGTGTGGAGCGAAGAGAAATTCAAGAAACTGAAGATTATTATCAGTAACAGACCTAATGTGCTTGTTTCCTCCTTTCAATTCTTTCTTACACAAGAGCAAGATGGCTTTTTCAAGTAACTTAATACCTCCTTACAACAGAAACTTACTAAACTAAAATATTCTGTATTTATTTTACCTTTTCCACTTTTTAAAAGACATACTGGTAAGTATGTCCTCATTTTACAGAAGGACGACAGCTACAGATGAGTTGGAGAACACAAACATCTTTTTGATAGTGTGTGTGATCCTTGATTTAAGCTCAATTGCTTAGAGACACAGGTATGATACATTGCCAAAGAAACTGATTTGATTGAGATATGTAGAAGAAATACTACATGACTCTTCAGGTCTGATCACTTATTTCAATCACTTCCATAAGAAATTGTAGTTCTGCTGAAGTAAGCTGCTACCACAATGACAGTGATATGACAATGAACAAGCTAATAAGGGAAAGCAAGCATGTTATCAATAGCAAAGTTGGACTCATTACAGGCAAAGTTTCTAAACAAGAGCACTGGATCTATATTGCAAGGAGTTAGTTATTCATGCTTAGCACTGCTATGAGTCTAGTGAGTGACCTTTAGCAAATCACTTCCCTTCTGTTTGCCTGGATTTCATTTATGTATGAAAGAGACATCATACAGAATCGTTTATAAAGAATGCAAATATAAACTACTGAAAAATTACTACATGTGACTCATAAATTAGTCAACCTTTTCATAGAGGAAACAGGTTTCTATATCTTTTACTTGAAAGGACAAGAGAAAATTGAACAAAACAATTAAAAAATTGCTGTAGACAGCAATTTGACAAAGCAGGTAAACATTTCAGAGTAGTAAGACACCTTTCTGTGAAATTTGAAAGATTTTTGGAAAGTATCCATGGCACTTACAATGAAGGCAACCCTTAATTCATGAAATTTCATGCCACGTCAATATACCTGCCATGCCATCAGCCATGGCAGCTATACAAAACAGAAACATTCATGTGTGATTTTAGTCTGTGTTTGTACTAGGAGTTAATAAGGAACAGTTATGTTGCTGAATGAAAGCAATTGGGACACAAAAGTGGAGTACACCCACACACCTTGACTTGCCCGACTCTTTGCTTTGAATCTTCCAGCTGTTGCTGTAAAGAAGTCACTATGTCTTTATACTTCATATACCTTTCCTCAATCATCTCCCTTCGGCAATAGGACTCCTAGAAATGCATTGAAAGACTTAGATGATTTCATAACGCGAAAAGTAGTTAGAAACTCTGACTATTGTAAACACAGGTATCATCCAGGACTTTCACCACAGCAAGAATGAATTAAATACTAACTTTCAGAGGCTGAACTACAGGGGCCATACAAAAGCATAATGTTCTGTACAGAAAAATAATGTTAAAATAAATGTCGGTTGAAATAAAAATGGCCTTATCCTTAACTGGTGAATCATTTCTTGTAACCCTTTCCAAACTTCAGCAATATCATACCTTCTAACAAAGAAATTTTGTAATGGTGAAATATTAATTACAACACTGCAGAAACAAGCACTTGAAGAAAAAAAGGTTCTAAGGATATGGACAAAACAGTATTTTTAGTAAGAAAACATAATGCTTCTCACTGAACTAACTAATGATTCACTTGAATTAACAAACCTCCTAGACAACCTGAGAAGTCTTTCCTTCTCCCTTCCTATGAAAACATTGAGGGAAAAACTTGCTAGTAGTGGAAAACAATGAACAGCTTTGAAATACTTCATTCATGCATACCACTTGAGAGTAAAATATGCTATTGTACAAAAAAATCCAGTATGTTATTTGCAAATAGAAACAGTAACAAAGCTCCAAACTGACATCCTTCTCAAAGCTAAGGCATAAAGCTTAGCCCTCTTGCATAATAAATTATTTCTTAAACAAAACACTGTGTTGATAGGGACTCAGCTTCAGAAAAACATCTTTGAAAAACTAAGCATGATGGAGAAGGACAGAGCCCAATATAAACCAAAGACTTTGCATTCCACTCTCACAAATATCAGCTAAGTTATAACTAGAGCAAACCAGAAAATGACAGTGTAACTTCATAGCAGTGTTAAGTGAGAGAGGGCAAGTGTAAAGGAGATTGCAGATACCCCACATTCAAGCCTTTGCTTTGCCTACTGAGAGCACAATTTTTCCTTTAGCAGAAACAAAATGTAAACACAAACCTCTGTCAGAGCAAAAAAGCTCTTCTGGGGATACCTAGAATGTGAAATTAAAGCTATACATCTCAACAATATTTTTCATAAAAACTCCAGACTTTTTAACCAGTATTTGCATTACCAAATCTGTTGATGATGACAGCAATTAAATGGTGTACAATTATTAACTGATGACCTTGTGCAGGAACACAATAAATGATGCTCCAAACAAGTAGGTTTTGAAATGTTTATGACTAGTACAGATTAAGAAATTTTACATAGCAAATAAAATACAAATTATTACGTATTTGTTGATCTGTGGTTTAATACTGATTTAAAATTTATACTGTGCAAGGAAGTTCCAAATTCTTTTTTATTAAACCACCCATTTTATAAATGGGAAGTAACTACGGTACAGGGATTTAGCCACTTAGCCACTGAAAATCTAATCTGAGGCTTATCGCTCTTGACAGTATGTTACCACTACTGTCAATATACCCTACTGGGTCCAAACACATCTTGATTGGATAGTGGTGCTGAGGAAATAAGTGACAAGTATTGTCATTATGTCAAAACAAAACAAAAAGTTGTAAAGATCATCTATCTTCACTCATTAAGTTAAACATTGAAACTACTGGCATAATTTATTTAATTATAAAATTTTCATTTTTTAACATGTAATATCAGAATTTACCACTCAATAAAATATTCTGGAACAGTAACTAACACATGACCTGTTACACCCAGTTATCAATGTTTGCTTACATTATGGAGCAGTGTTAATAATCAGAACTAAATTTATAACCTCAAAAAAATCCGTATAAACATGAAAGTAAATTTCAGTATGTTTCTGTCTATATAATACGTACATATGCAACTGTAAATATCTTATTAAACAACTTATCTGTACATTAATAGAGAATATTAATTAACTAAAATATTTTAGAAGTACTGAGAGAGTCAAATGAAATCTTTCTCACTCCAGTATCTTTGCAATCTTCTAACAGGCTCAGTTTCTCAGGCACAGACTCCAGGTGGTCTAAAGCTACTCGAGTACTCTAAAGAACAGAACACAAGTTAAAACATTAAAAATGAATCAATTCTTTCAGCCATCTCACACATTAAAAACCCCATTCTTATTAGTGTACTAGTTTAAGCTTCCTCAGTTACGGTGTTGCTGTGCCCTAAAGCTCAATCCCATGTAGCTGTGGGAGTCGCTGAAGCAGCCATGTCAGAGGCTCCAGCCAGCCAGACCTGCTGATGGGAGATGGAGCTCTCCAGGTCAGAGGCTGCCAGGAGTGCCTGATGCCTCTTCAGGAGGCTGGGGCTGATAGCTCTTTTGCAGAAGGTGAGCTGTGCTTGAGGACTTGGTCATCAGGTGAAGGAGATACAGGAGGAAAGGAACAGGCTATGTAGTGTTCGAGCAAACAAGCAAGAAAGACTGATTATTTTCAGAGTCTCACAGTCTCAAGACTCTCAGGAGTCATGAACCTCCATTGTAGTGGAGAAGCAGATGGACTCAGAACCCTGCAGGGTAATTAGTCAAATGACTGCTAGCCAAGCATCTGTTAAGGATGAAGGCTGGAAGCAGGTCACAGCATGTACTAGGAGGAAGGTTCCTCCACCTTCTCAGAATTTGACAGGTAGGACTGGCACCTTCTACAATACATGTGAGGCTCTGGAACAGACAACTGATGAGGCAGGTGAAGGTCTTTCTGGGATACTGAGGCCTCCTAAAACAACACCACACTCTGCACCAAGACCTCCTCTGTTAACAGGAAAATGAAGGGTAGTTGTAATAGGAAACACCCTTCTAAGGAGAATGGAGGGCCTGATACGTAGACTGGACCCAGCTCACAGGGAAGCCTGCTGTCTCCAGGGGCTAGAATAAGGGACTACAGAGATGCTGCTTGTCACTGTAGGGAGAAAATTCATGTGGCCAAAGCTCTGCTGGAGTTGAGGCTGGCCAGAAATGTGAAGGACAATAAAAAAGAGTTTTTTCAAATATATAATAATGGCAATAGGCAGTGTAAAAAAACCCTCGGTCCCTTATAGGATGAGGATGGTCACCTCACAAACAGGGACACAGACAAGGCAAAGGCATTAAATGCATTCTTTGCCTCTGTCTTGAACACGGATAATGGACCAAGGGGATCACAGTGCCCTGAGCAGGAGGACCATGACTGTCAGAAGGATCAACTCCCAGTCGACCCTGAACTTGTGTGGGATTTGCTGCTCCAGTTGGATTCCTACAAATCTATGGGGCCTGAAGGGATTCATCCAAGACTTCTCAAAAAGCCAGCTGATGTCATCACAAAACCTCTCTTGATGTTTTTTGAATGGTCTTGGGAATCTGGAGAGGTTTCAGCTTACTGGAAGCTGGCAAACCTTGTCAAAATTTTAAAGAAGGGCAAGAAGGAGGACCCCAGGAACTACAGAACTGTCAGTTTCACTTTAGTGCCTGGTAAAGTTATGGAGAAGATTATGCTTGAAGGTATTGAAAAACACCTGAAAGACAAGGTAGTCATTGGTCACAGCCATCCTGATTTTATGACAGGAAAGTCCTGTTATTATCAAACCTGATTTCCTTTTGTGACCCCCTTGAGTTCTGTGAGCAGTTTTGGTCACCACGCTATAAGAAATATATTAGAGAGCATCTAGAGGAGAGCAATGAAGATGGTGAAGGGCCTTGAGGGGAAGCCGTATGAGGAGTGACTCAGGTCACTTCGTTTGTTCAAGCTGGAGGAGCCAGAGAGGAGACCTCATTGCAGGCTACAACTTCCTCATGAGGGGAAGAGGAGGGGCAAGCACTGATCTTTTCTCTCTGGTGCCCAGTGACAGGACCCAAGGGAATGGCCTGAAGTTGTGTCAGGGGGATTCAGGTCGGATATTAGGAAAAGGTTCTTCACCCAGAGGGTGGCTGGGCATGGGAACAGGCTCCCCAGGGGAAGTTGTCACAGCCCCAAGCCTGCCAGAGTTCAAGAAGAGTTTGGACAATGCTCTTGAGCTCACATGGTGTGACTCTTGGGGATGTTGCTGTGCAGGGCCAGGAGTAAGACTCGATGATCCTTGTGGGTACCTTCCGTCTCAGCATAATTCTGTGATTCTATGTTTTATTTGTTTAAAAATAAAAATACATGCAATGAGCACTGAGCTAAATATAGAACCATCAAATATCCATTTTTAGATTAGACATATGGTATGTACTACTGAAAAATGAATTACCACTCCAGGGAGAGTTAGGGTTGGACTCAACAATAAGATTTCACATTCACACCCATCATGCAAAAAATGCAGTCCATTGCAAGCTGCAAAGAACTGAAGAAAATAAATATCATGATTTTGGTTTTGTGTGCAGATGACGTTAGTTGGTCATGCACAAAGAACAGCCATGTCCCACAGGCCAGATGCCTCTGCAGCTTCTCAAAGGCTGCCCTTCTATTATTTGCCGAAGAGCAAGTAAAACCAGTACTGTTTGTACTTTCTGAACAACAGTTAGTATTTCCTCCACAATTCTAAAAATCACACTTCTTTAGATAAGGCTCTGCTAGTCTGGTATTCAGTCTACCAATAATGGGCTTCATTAACCATATTACTGCCTTGACACTTTAAAGCAAAATCTATAAAACAAATAAAATCCATCAATCCTGAAATCAAATATCATTACATTGTAAACCCTATGCAAACCGAGTTAACTTGCCCTTAACTACAAAAGCTCTGCTACTAGTCCTGGAAAGTCTCAATCTGACCAACATGAAAAACATTCCATTTAGATCCCAGACTTAGGACCTGAAGAGACTAAAAGTTTCAGTCACAACAGGATAAGAAAAATCAATGGGAGCCTCTCAGCACAAGTGCAATCAACTTCAAAAAGATGGAGACTAGGAGTGAGGAGTGGAGAATCAGAACTGAACAGGGTAACCTAAATGAAGACATACCATCTGTTCAAATGCAATGATGTCTGCCTTGTTGTTAGTTCCAAACACTCCGTTTTTAAGGTTTTAAGAAATACCCACAACAAACAAAGGTCAAATTTCATAAACAACGGGATTCATTTGCAGCTAACAGGATTGAACTTGTAGTCAATATTCAGTACCAAGAAACTAAATTAGGTAGAAGATACGAAACTCGTTCTTCTGTTTCTGCAATTATATGTATGCAAAAATATGTATATAGAAATATTTTTCTATTTTTCTATTTTCTTAGTTAGGAAAAATTTTTACTGACAGTGAATATGCTGACAATATTAGGACATATTTCTATAAAACAAGCTTATGGTTAAATCAGTTTTCTGGATATTTGGGTTTTTTTTTCCTTCTGAGACTAAGCTTTCAAATAATATCTCCCATTTTCTAGGAATAAACTTCTACCCTTAGATTGCATGCTATATAAAACAGGGCTCTCTTATTCCACTCTTACACATTCTGCAGTAGGAATGTGAAATGCAGTAGGAGAGAAATGTTTGAGAATTCCCAAATCTGGCCCTTTTTTCCCTGGATAATTTCTATTCTTCACACTGGCAGAAGAGAACAAGAATACACTGCAGTCAAATGTGCTAGAACAATAACAACTCCATTATTCCTTATCAGGGAAAGAATTTTTCAAGAGGTCTGGCTGAATTGTTGCTTTAAGAACAATAGGAAAAATAAACCTCCTACAAAATGGGATTAAAGGACTGATCAGCAAGTAAGGATATTTTAGATTTTAAGAAGTACAGGAAGAACTGTCTAAAGTGAAAAAGAGTAAAAGAAAGATTTGTTAGTCACTTAGCAAGAACAGGTAAATAGAAATGAGACAGGAAAAATAATGTGGAGATCATTTAGCTAAGAACACAAACCAGAATGAGCAGTTTTGCTTTTCTTTGATACAAACACTTTAATTCAGTTAGATTGTTAAAAATTTACAGGAATTACACAAGACTAAGTATATGAATTATGCCTGAAAGATAGGTATATCACTTCCTGAAATGGGATGCCCTGAGGATGCTCAGTACAAAAAGGTCCCTAATTGCAACATTGAACACTGCCCATGGAAAAGGCCTGAAAGGACAGAAAGGTGCAGTGACTTGCAATGAATAACGAAGGGCAAATCAATTTTGTAAAACTCAGATTTATGATTAATAAAGGTTTTTTCTTCCAGCAAGAAAACAGCATTTCTTTCTTTCTCACCTGGTGCATGAGAAAGGAAGTTCAGTGATTTTCACACTTAGCTAGCCATGTCTGGACCAAAACTACAATCTATGGTATTATCTTTATTAGAAGTCTTATATTTTAGTGTTTAACTTAATTTGCAATCTGGTTTTTTTTTTACTTGCAAAATTCACCTAACATTTAACAAGGATTTTCTGTAACATATGGTTCTTTAGCAGAAAATTATTATGGAATCTACAGTTATATATGTTCCTAATTAATGTATAAAATGGATTCTTTTTTGTATTTCTGGATGCAATCAGGCAAGAGGCCTATATGTTGCATTTAAAGTGTTTTTCACAGATGACAGTGTAGAAATGTTTATATAGATATAAAATAGCTTCTTTTTTTCTTTTAATTTTTCAAGTGCTACTGCACATCCCTACTTGAAAGTAAAATTGCCTAGAGGTATCTATCAATGTCTAATGTTTCCCTCTCATAAGAATCAACCACTTCACTTTTACCACAGTAAAGCACTATTCACTCATATTTTAATACAGATGACTTGTGATCTGTTCTCATCAAAAAAGGAACTCAGGTGTAACCCTAGGTGTAAGCCCACGCCTTAAGCCATCCCATTTTTCAATTCTTTCTCTAGTTTCAAAGCCAAGACCACATGTCAACACTGTCTGTAAATGGATTAAAGGAAGATGTTAATCATCTGTTCTTCCAAAGTGTCTCCTAAATATATCCCCTCTATTTCATGCACTTCTTGTAGGGAAAAAAATAAATTAGCTGTGTCTCTGCTAGCCCTTATTAGTTACATTATTAAATATAATCCTGAAAGCAGAAGATCAGCCTTTGGGTTAGATGCCTACTCAGTCCTTGGTTTTTTGGTTCTGTTGAGAATCATGTGGATGAAGAATGGTATAGGCTACTTGGATTTCTGAAAGGTGTTTTAGATTCCTAAAGTTTAAATCTAACTTCACATTCAAAATGACGGGCTCTAAGGTAACCATTACTACTCAGGAAGCAGATCATGGGGTAATGATATGTATTACCAAGAACCTGCTAACGCTGTGCTCAGTATCAATCAGAAAAGCAAAATCAACACTCAATATAATCAGGAAAGGATAAAAAAGCCAGAGAACATAACTGTCCCAGATTATTAATCCAGTTGCATCTTGTCTGCTGAGTGCAGATGTGGATCTTTATTTCAGAAGGGAAATAGGGAAAGGTCAGAGAAGTTCAACAAGAATTTTCAAAGCCATGGAGTGCTGTTCCCAGGTGAGAAATTATTAAATACCATACTCTAAAGAACAGGACTCTTCAGCCAGGAAGAGAGATGCCTGAGGGGAGTAATGACTAATTTGCATAAAACCAGAAGTCACATAAAGATAGAAATTTTTATATGGCTTTAAGCAGAAAACTGGGTAAATTCATGAATGAGAAAGACCATGGAATGGTTCCAAATTCACAGAAACTACATCTCAGTCTGGAAGCCTTTGAGCTTTGAATGGCTGGAATCAAAATGAATGAATGGGAAACAAAATACATGTCAGTCCTGTTCATACAGTCTTCCCTAAGCATTTTATTTTGGCCATTGTGGCAATGTCTATAGCTGGGCTAGATTGACTTTCGGTCTAGACCAGAATGGTTCCTTTTATATTCTGAAATTCTCACAGTCTTCTGAGCAGTTTGTGGAGGGACTTGAATAGGATAACTCACATGCTAACATTTTCAGGGACAGAAATGTGTGCCTTTTCCATAAAACAAATGAAAAGAATGGTAGTGATGTGCAAATAAAAACAGAAAAAGAGAAAAAGCCAAGTTTGTTGTTAGGGGAGATTCAGTAACGAAGGTGGCAATAAAAGAATACATTGAAGAATGTGAGGGAAACATGATGAAAGACTTCTAGCTGGCCCCCAGAATTGGTCTGGTAATTAATGAAAAGCACAGCAAGCTCAAGATGGTTCAAATGCCATACTTGTATCATTAATGACTACACTCTATTCTATTAAAAAGATAGATTTAGCCACACAGATAAAATGTGAAAAAGGATGTTAGAAGCACCTGATACAGAGGGCAATTAAGTACTGTTATTTTTTTTCTCAGAAATCAGAAAGCTGTATGCCATAATGCATTACATATAATCCTAAAGACAGCACTCACATCTGTCTGCTTATGTATAACAAGCAACAGCAGGTACTGACCCAGTGCACTGATGGTACTGATAAGAGGAAGAAACGCCCATTGTACTGAGGGACACATTATTAATGGCATTTTACTTAACAGCAGTTCTCAATAGACTGAGTGCTACTAATCTTTCTGTTTTTAAAGTAAAGACTATTTACTTTTAAAAGGGGCGTTCTATGTTTTCATAGAGAATGACAAAACAAATTACTTATTTTCCATGACTTAATACAAACACTTTGATGTTTAAACTGCATGTGAACAGTTAATCCTCCTATATTGATGTGTTCTTGGTAATAGACTGTTTCACACTGTCTCAAGGGACAGATCTAAATCAAAATCAGACACATTTTATTTTTAGTCTCAAAGCTGCAATGCTAAATGCAAATAAATCAAAGCAGGTTTGTACATAGTAGTCCTGAAGTTTGCCTTTATAGTCGATATATTGAAAACACATAAACATAAACCAGAAATCAAACTTCATTGACTTTCAAGTACAGTGCTCCTTTCTTTTCTGAGGTAGGTAAAAACAAATGGCTATCTGTATTGCACAGATATTTTTTTTTTTAATTAGAGTTGACTTAAGTACCAGTTAGCTAATCCCCAAAGAACAACCATAAATAGATTAAATGCAACGTCATTTTAACTGACTGCAATGCATGTCAGCAGGCAGTTACTCACAATTGAAATGGAAGATACAATGTTAGAGGTGACCTAAAATGACTTACTTTTAAATTACCTTAGTGTACTGAATACCTAAATAGCAAGTATAGGATGCACCCAGCATGTTTAAAAGTATCCTTTGCTTTTCCTGTTAAAATCTGTAAAACTATGCACTATCAGCTTCAATTGCCAGCTCTCCACTGATACATCACACACTTTTCTTTTAAGGAGGTGGCCCTGCTTAAGAGGCCTGAGGTGCTCTGCTGACTTTTGTATGCCAGGCAAACTCCATGACAGTTGGGACATTCTGTGAATAGTACATCATATATAGAGAGGGAACTTTCAGAGAAAACAAAAAAATGTACTTTGTATCTTTATATTCCAGATATATCATTACTCCAATTACACCACTGTTTTGATGATTTCAGCACATCAAGAAGTCGTTACCTATATAAAGGTAGGCAACACATGTAACTTTATCCAGTTGCAAAGCATGCATGTTCAGTTGGCCTTTTTTTCTGTATTACATTGTTTCACGAGAGTTTTAACAAGTAAGATTTTTTACATTTTTCATCAGTGTAGTTCAAAAACTACACTAATGAAAAACAAATGACCTTTGCTAATAAAAGCATTGCCAATGTCAAACTACTTCAACATTTAATTTAGATTCCAGATGTTTTCGCATGGGATAGACCACATTTTAATTAAGGGAACTTCATGGATGCTTTCTTTCTTGTTTGCAATGACATGGACTGTCTTTTCTCTCATTCAGGAGCACATGACATCCCTGTGCTAACTAGGAGAATTGTTTACATGGGAAAATATTAGGAAACTATTCTATGAATTGGTAGTTGTTTGATGCATACTAGCAGCTGGAAACATGGAGGAAACTTGCCTTTTGGCAAGCCAGCTTTCTGTGAATCATCAGTCAGTGCTCCAGGTACTCTGGGGGTCCATAGGACTAGTTTTTGAGAATCTGTTCTTTATTGCTTGCTTAAATTTTGATCAGAGACATCCAGATACAAGCCCTGGAAATTAGAAGAAATATAACACAAGAGGTAGAGTGTGTAAAGTAAAGCAGTATTACTGGGAACACATTCTTAAAATGTGTAAAGACTTCCTTTTTGCTCGTCTTCAACATTATGGAGCATTGCAGGCTAAAAATCTTTACATATAATTTATGTTAAAGTTTTGTATGCTAACAGTATTTCATCAAGCCTTCCAGAAAGCATGACAAAAATTCAATTAACATAGCCTTCATGGGAGAGAAGAAATATCATCCAGTTTTTCAGGTGAGAAAAACTGAAATACAAAGAGAAGTGATTTAAACAAAGATTCATAGCAAATCAGTGTCAGAGTAGGAAAAAAATTAGGAGTTTTCCTTATGGATTTCCCTATTTTAATAAAAAGCTGCACAATAATGAGAGAAAAAATCTATGGTAGCATCAATAGGGGTAACAGATGCTTGTGCTCCTACAGTTATAATTAGATCAAATATAAAACATTTAAATCTAAAATGAAGGACCTAGTGGCACATTAGAAACATCTAGTCAATAGTCTGCTGTCAAACAAAGTTTATATAAACCAAACCAAGACAAATAAAGAAAGCATCTATGTCTTATCAAGTTACCTTCTGTGGAAGAACTCAGATACATATTCCACAGATGAAAGGCAAACACAATTCATATAAGAAGCAGCTGAGGGAGCTGGGGTTGTTTATCATGGAGAAAAGGAGGCTCAAGGAGGACCTTATCACTCTCTAAAACTGACTGAAAGGAGGTTGTAGCCGGGTGGGGGTTGGTCTATTTTCCCAGGCAACCAGTGTCAGGAGAAGAAGGAATTGTCTCAAGCTGCTCCAGGGAAGGTTCAAGTTGGACATTAGGAAGAATTTCTTCACTGAAAGGGTATTTAGGCATTGGAATGGGCTGCCCAGGGAGAGGGTGGAGTCACCATCCCTGGAAGTGTTCAAGAAACGACTGGACATGGCACTTGGTGCTATGGTTTAGTCGACAAGGTGGTGTTCAGTCAAAGGCTGGACATGATTTCAGAGGTCTTTTCCAACCTTAATGATTCTATGATTCTCTGATTTCTCAAGAGAGTCCTGTGGATGGAACTCATAGGATCTCTCTTTAAAATTACATTTGCATATATACACCTACTACACTAAAAAAACAGTGAGAACACTGTATACTACTACTCCTAGCTCAGCTGAGATAAATAACTTTAAGTAACTTAAGTCTTTTGCAATAAGGATTTTTCCTGAGATTTTTACTTTCTCTAATTAAAAACTGAAGGATTTTGGTTTATTAAACTTTGGCAAAAATGTTCAGTATTTGCAACATGTGGAATGCATTTTCATAATTTTAAAAGGAGCTTAGAGAATGTTGGGGTTGCACTAGGAACATTGCCAGCAAGTCAAGTGAGATGATCCCTCTCCTCTCGTCAGCCCATATTTGGAGTGCTGGGTCCAGTTCTGGGTTCTCCAGTACAAGAGAGACAGCCCAGCAAAGGGCAACAAATTTTTTAAGGGACTGGAGCATCTCTCCTGTGAGGAAAGGCTGAAAAAGCTGGGATTGTTTAGTGTGGAGAAAAGAAGGCTCTGGGAGGTCTCATCAATGTGCACAAGTATCTGAAGGGGGGGTATAAAGAAGAAGGAGCCAGGCTCTTTTCAGTGCTGCCCAGTGAAAAGCAGTGGGCACAAACTGAAGCACAGGAGGTTCTGTCAACACAGGAAATGCTTTTTCACTCTGAGGGCTAGAAAACTAAAGGATTGTATTAGAAAAAAAACCTGAAAGAACAAGTGAAACCCCAAATAGTAGGGGCCAGAGGATGGACAAGTAGCTGAGTATTAAACAAGAGCAAAAGATACGTAGGATGAGAAGACAACATCAAGGAAGAAGGGAAGAAAAAGCTGAGCATCAGGAGAAAAGAAACAGCAGGCTGCCAGCACCCTCAGGAAGCAGAAGTCACTTGGTGGTAATGAGCAGAGGAAGGACTCTGGGAAGCCCAGCGAAGGGAAGTGACACACTGGCTTGCCGATGAAAGGAAAGGAAAGGGCGAGGCAGGCAGGCCAGAGGATCTCAAACTGCTCCTCCTCTCCTGGTCATTTTTATAAGATCAAAGAATGACTGTGCTCTGGGAGGACCAGAAGGCCTTTGATGTAATGGTAGTTTTGGCAAGACACTAAAGAATCAAAGCAAGGGGAAAAGAAAGTATTAACCCTTTGATACTATATTTCCTCAACATTCATACATGGAAAGTATGAAAATCATGAAATAATCTCAAGAGCTAACACCAAGACTTATTTATTGATGGAAGCCACACTGAGAGAGGCACAGAGAGGGAGAGCAAGCACCTAAAAAAGGATGGTGTCAGACAGTCACATAATCTCTCTGCAAAATGCATTTGGTATTGCTATCCTTCCAATTCTTCTTTTAAATTGGATGATAAACCAGAAAACTGATGCAAATTTGAGCCTGCTACTACAGGAGAATAATCTAATAGCTTTTACATTGCTGAATGGATGCAGACAGAAATTTGTTTTACTGGTATTCAAAACCTCACTTTCATGAACATAAAAATGAGTTACAACAAAATGTATAAATGTTCATACTGAACAGAAAATTCATATTAAATAACAATTTTGCTGAATACTTACAGCATTACTGGAGTCAACCTAGGTTTATGGACATTGTAACAAAAAGTTGAATTGTGTCCAGAAAAGTCTGATCCAAGTATTCTAAGAAAGTGGTAACCTCACTTCTGGGTTCTCTACTGAAAGCAACAAGCTGTTTTATTGATCAAAGGATATAGAATGCATATGTTCACTGGAATAACTTCAGGATGTGGTTGATTCCAAACTAAATTTTGCTGTCTTTTATGTCAGACTAGTACTGGTAAGGCAGAGGAATATGACTTGCAGCTTGTGCTCACAAAGAACAGTATGTAGATTATAGGAACCCAATAAAATCCCAAGCACGACATAGTGGCAATGTGCACCTACAAAATACATCCTGACCTCTTTATGAGAAATAAATACACTTTCCATTGTAGTCTCATCTGAGAATACAATGCAGACTTTTTCCCAAAAAATCATACACCTTTCTCTATAAATAATACAGAGCCAAATCTTGTATGTAACAACTAGGCTACACTCAAGAATAAAGTAAATCATCTCATTTAAAGATAAATCATATTCATTCTCTCAAAATGTCATACTACATAATTGATTACTAAAGTAGTCAGGATATTTACTTGTTAATAGCTATGAAATAATTAAACTCACTTTATTAAACAGCATTAAACCAAATAAAAAAGCCAAACAAAACACATAATCTCTAGATTCTCAAAACCTCAGTTTTGACTGTACTTGTTACTCCTCTGGAACTTCTCAACAGTTGAAGGATCATTCCAGAAAACATCTTGGTTCTTCAGCTCCTTTTATATCCACTAGTGAGTCTGTCTAATTAACCTTGCTCTTCCTTA
Organism: Edolisoma coerulescens; assembly: GCA_013397115.1. Classification (NCBI taxonomy): domain Eukaryota; kingdom Metazoa; phylum Chordata; class Aves; order Passeriformes; family Campephagidae; genus Edolisoma; species Edolisoma coerulescens. Next base: position 1,209,858 of record VWZW01007936.1, on the reverse strand, counting down.
CCTTCCAGTTTCTGCTCCTGTCCTGCACAACTTGCTGGAGCAGGAGTGGTGAACCTATCTACTGAATCATACAGAAAAACTGATCTGATTGAAAAAAAAGAGCCAAAATATCCAAAAGCTTCTTCTGATGAGTACTATTTGTTCTTAGGCTCCTTAAGGGAGTGAGTGATCCGATCATGTGTAATATCTTGAAGGAGGTTCGTAATAAAGCACTTTCCTCCAGAAACAGGAGTTGGCTAAGGAAATAGAAGACCCAAGAAACTGTCTGGTACAGTAGACAGGAGATGGAGCTTCCAGCTCAAACAGACTGCTGAGAGGAGAAGGAGCTGACAGGGCTCAGAGAGAGGCAAGGGACCTCCTTGTTCGCAGCAACTCACAAAATCACAGAGTTAGATTAAGCTAGGTCTGGAAGGTTAATTCACCCAGAACTCTGAACAGAATCTGAAAGGCTCATGTTACATTTCTTTCCGAACATTTTTTTTATTATCTAGGTTGGCAAGTTCATCACATGGCTACTACAACAATTTTACTGGCAAGTGCAGGAGTTAGAAATGAGTAGATTGTAGAGAAAGGGAGGACAGTGGGATAGTATGATAAATAGGTTATTCTTTTCTTCTATCTGAACAATAACTTACAAATCTTCCTTTATGAAGCAGGAGACATTGGAAGTATAAAAGGGAGAAAACCTCCAGAAAAAATAAAAATAAACATTTGTCACAAAATACAGACTGAATTTGCATGACACTGTAGTATTTGCAAGCAACTATCCTCTGCCTGTGTCAAAATAGCTCTGGGAGCAGAAAGGACAAGGAACTTGCAGGCAGTTTAACTCATGGTTCATGAGAAATGGATGGCAATGGATACATGCCTGACTGGTTGTCATGTAAACAAACCATGAATAAGAGAAAGTTCTGAACAGAATGAATGTCCTGTTAACATTTGACACTCACACAGCACCATGTGAAGTGCCAGGACACTGAATGTCAGCATTAGATTCCTGCTTCCACAAGGCAGGTGTTGCAGCACAGCCGTCTAATTTCCAAACGGCCTTTCATGACTGAATGAAAGCTTTTTCTAACATATTGAATACATTTGAAATATATTTTTGAAATTAGAAACTGTTTTCAGAGCTGCAGAGACTATCAGAAAGAATAAAATAATAATTTGCACAAGTAAATTTTAAAAATTTATATGTGCAGCATTGATTTTGTCTCAGTAGTAGTTTCTTTAGATAAAATCTTCTGGATTTCTCATGAAAATAAACTGTGGGCCTGATACAAACAATTTGTGATGTCTTATTGGACATTCCTACATGAGAAGAAAGAAGCACGGTTCCAAAATTATGGGACAAGCTGAAACTCATTACAGCTATTCCACCTGACGGACTAACTAGCTTGGGACATCTGGATAATGCATTCATGGCATGTACAGGCATGAAGTTTTGTTCTTCCAACTTAGTATCATATTAAATTATATTAATTAATGATTAAAATTACATTCCTTTATGCTTTAATTGCAGGGTTGATATGGGCAGATGAACTGATTCTGTCTGCACCTCCCAGAGCAAACAATTAAGCACACAGAGCAGTCATTGAAATATCAGATCTATCACATGGACCTCAACCACTAGAAATGTTAGAAAAACAACATCATTGGTACGGAAAAAATCTACAACATTTCTCTTCCCAGGGATGGGATGAGGACTGAACCGTAAAATTACTACACTGTATTTCATATAATGAGTACACAAGTACTGTAGTAAAAATCTACACAGAGAGGTGCAGTGCAAAATTATCACTTCTTCCTTTAAAAGTAAAATGACAGTTAAAAACTCAGAACTGCAACGTTTTAAAAAAAATACAAAAATAATATTTTCATAATTTAAACAAATTATCAGCAATGTCATTGTGGGAGGTTTGGAAATTAAAGAAACTTACCATTTCTAAGGCCATAATACGTTCCTAAAAACAAAATACAAGATGTCATTAGAAAGCAAGGAATATAAACACAGCGTAAGTCAAAGAATGATAAATAGGCTTCATTTTGGGGTTTTGGTGGTCATAGGTACAGTTTTTTGTAAAAATCTCACTGAGTAGGAACTGTTCTATTTAATTGGATGTCTAACTTATTTATCATCTATCCCACTTAGAAATTTGTCCCAAAAATAAGAAACCACACAGAAACAAGGTAAGAAGGGATCTGAAAAAAAATTACTCCACAATATATTTTTTTTCAATTATTAGGTTTTCAATATTGTTGATTTTACTCTTACATATCCCCAAAGAATGATTTGGTTTTTTGATCATCTCTGACTGTAAATCTAGCATGTTTTGGAATTCACGTCATCTTAGCATCAGGCTTAGTCTTCTTTTATGCATTTCCTCAGAAAACTAAAAAGTAAATTCCATATCATTATTCTTTCATCCAGAAATAGCTCTGAATAATGTTTTATTAATAACAGGATGACATTAGTCAAACAAATAAAACAAACTTGTGTCAGTTTTAATCCAGCACAAAATACAGAGAACCCAGAATTAGCTAATTTATTGTATATATTTTAACATTCTTTTCCCATTGCAAAGTATTTTTAAGAAAAATATGAAGCTACTAAAATCAAGTGTACTCTGGTACTATATCATGACTTATGTTAAGTAATCTGACAAAACATATATTCAAGTGTTTAGGTGAGCCCACATTTCGAGTACGTGACCATTAAGACATTACAGGACTCCTTACCTTACTTAAATATTACTTAAATTTTTCTCTGGAAAGGTAGTGTATCACATGCTAAAGTCTTTATTCCTTCTTAGAAGCAGCTCTGAGATACAGAGTATTTCCATACATCAGAACAAACTTATGAAAAAAATACTAAGTTAAAAACTCAGAAATTTTTATTCTGAGATGTTTGTTCCTCCACAAAATTGCAGTGGCAAACACTCATATTTATTTAAAGATTCTGCAACAAAACACATACTCATTACCATAAAAAAGATGGTATTTACAGATCTCATAAATTTTTGGTGATAATGAACAACAATTCAGATATAAATTTTTTCACTTAAAGAGGACTACTTTGAAAAAAAAAGGTCTTAGAGTGATTAGAATGGTTCCAATGATAGAATAAATAGTGTTTTCAAAATGACTCATACGTTAAATAAAGTGCATGGTATAGTTGCCAAATTCTAAAAATATAATAAACTCTTACAATCTCAGCAGACAATTTTCTGAAGACTAGCATCTAATGTATTAGGAAATTTACCATGGATAATTTATACATTACTTGACTGTGAAAGCATGGATACCTGAAGGAAGAAAAAACTGCATCAAGCATTTGAATATAAAAACAGCAGCCAGAGCAGTACAATTCACTACAATTCACACACTCAACCAGAACTGCCAGTTAGGGAGAGGAATAAAGCAATTTAATCAGGAATATGACACTCAGGCAGGCACATACAGCCATACAAGACATTACTATGATGCAACTTCCTGCAGTCTAAAATTACTCCTCATTCAATCAGAAGCAATATCATTAGAACAATTTGTCAACCATAAAGCTTCACATGAAAGCAGATGCAGAATTGCTTCACATGAAAGGAGATCTTTTTACATTGATGTAACCAGATATGCACCTGTGTAAACTGCTTGCGCAGACAAGCTCCCAGCCTTGTTGAACTTGAGCTGCCAGAAAGCCAGGCCAAGATTTTTGTTTGAACAGGAAACAGCTGGATTGGTGTGTTGTGTAACTTTTGGGTCTTGCAACTTGTCTCTTCTTACTGGAGCAAACTCTTTGTACACTAACTTCTTTGATACTTCTAGCCCTCAAAATGCCTTCTATTTATTATATGAGAAGTCTTATCTTCAAGCAGACTCCTATGGTCAAAACTCAGATCAATACATAATTTCATTTTCCGTACGAGCCTTATCTTCATCAATTCCCTCACAAATGTCCTGCTTTCAGTACACTTACAGAATGCTGACTCATTGATAACCTCCCTATTGTATGTAAACTTTTTTTATATTCATATTGGGCATTGTTTGCAGCAATTTGTTGTTAAAATTTCTTTTTTTCTTTCTGTATTCTGAAGAATAAACACATCACCCTCACTCCTGAGCCTTGCAATTCAGACATTCAAGCCTGTTTTTGCTTTCTTAGCCATTTCCATTTGAAAGGAGTATGTTTTCTTTGACTGTAACGCTTAAATACTATTCCAAAGCCGAGCTTAGGGTAAATCTGACTTTCTAAGTGCAAATTGAAAGTGCTTAGCACAAACAGCTTTACTGCTAGATGACATACAATAAGGATTTATAATATTGTATCAGGTCCTAGCAAATATTGACTGGTCCATTCTTCCTCAGAAAGGTGATTATGAACATTTAGTACTCCAGAGGCTTTAAATACTTACTTAGAATACTTTACTTTCAGTTTCATTCACTTTTACAAAAGAAAGTAATGCAGCCCAGAGAATTTAACCCATCCAGTGAAGAAACTCAGCAGTGAGTATTACTAGCTATTGGGTCTGTATTTGTCTGCATATATTTCCAAATCTGAATTTAAGCTACAAGGCAGTTCAGAAAATCATAATGCTGCAATACAATTTGGCAATTTTAAGAAATTTAACAAAAAAATGTAGCTAGTTAATTGAACAGAAAATATACCTGGAGAGCTCCCATTTCTTCCTCTCTTCTGTGTGTCTTCTCTAGTAGCTCTGCAAAACGAAAAATGGAACTTGAAAATTCAACTGTCTCATGGCCTGATAGAAAAAGTACTGTGTAAAATAGTCATTGAGTTTTTTATTTTACAGCTTTCACAACACCCCTTTTTAGCTAAATAATAGATGAAAAGTGTCAGTGATATGATTGTTTCCAAGCATGGGCTGTTGAGGTGACTGAAAAACAGCCACAAGAACACAGAAAGACAATTTGACTGGTGGGGGGAAAAAAGGCTTTCAGATTCACAGATAAACTTTTCTATACTGAAATCAATCTTCTGGTGTATTTGTAGAACTGAATGAAAAAATTAAAGAGATTCTTTCTAAAATTTGACTAAAAAGATTGTCAAAGCTATGCAATTATATATGAAAAGTTACTGTAGAATACTGCAGACTATTTTGACTGACGACAATTACCTCCTCTCACTGAAATGGAACAAATTTGCTAAGGAAAATAATTCACTGTGACAAAATATTAGAAAAGTTTCTTATAGCCTTTATAACATAAAATCCTAGTATCTCGTATTGTCACATGTGACATTTATAGACATTGGCACATATACGCACGTATGTAACATTTCACATTAGAAATTAATTTCATTGGAATTCCGTGGCATATGTTGTGAGTTGCTTTTCTCTTTTATTTCATTCACATAGTTTTATGATTAAAATTATGTTTTTGATAAATTGCAACATATTTAGAATTCTGGGAAACTTTAAAGTTATAACCTTATAAAGAGCAGGAAAAACAAAAAACCATGCTGCAGGCTTATTACTATTTTAACTATCCGAATTTCACTCAGGAGTTTTGCATGAGAAGAGCATTGCTTTATCTAAGCCAGAGACTGACTTTGAATTCAGATATGCTCCAGTTTGCTAGCAATTAGGAGAGTTACAAGATTATGAAACTGCCTCGACAACGTCAGAGGACTGAAGTCTGACTGTCAGTTCCCTCAGCATCGAAGTAGAGAACAGCTAACTGAAAGTGTCTGTGTTTACTTCCTTAAAAAAATAAAGGTTACTGATACTTACACAGTCAATGATTCACAATAGTAACTACATAAAATATTCTACTGATATTAATTTGTCATCTTTCCTTTATATCTCAAATCTTTTACTTTTCTATCTCCTTCTCTTATTATGAAGCCTCCCTGTGAGCACCCCAACCCTCTTTTTTCATAGCTTACTATTAATTTCTGATTGCATGTAAATTCAGACTTATTTCCAAGCACCAGTCCTTTAAAAGAGATGTAGATGACATGTAAAAAAATTTTAGTTAATTCTTTCACAAGCTGAGAGATTGACTTGCTATAGCTTCTATGCAACTTTTTCCAAATCCTTTCTTAAAATTAGTAAAATTACTGTTTCTTCACTTTGTTTTGGTGCATTTATGCTTTTCTAGATTATTCTTTTGAATGCTTTTCAGTCCAGTGATTCAACTGCCATATAAATTACTGTAGCCAAATGTGCTGCCATCAACATTAGTACAAGAATTTTGGGTTGAAAAGTAGCTGCCTTAGGTATATTCCAGTATTATATGTAAGTTGATAAAAAATTGTATTGTAAATACTAGCTTTAAAAAAATTTAGGAGTGAGGGATAAGTCTATGAGAAAAGGGTGGGAAATGAAAAATTCATCCCCATGTTCCATCTGACCAAAACCCCTCAATTATTATACTTGATTTTGCTTTATTTTCATTCTAATGTAGTAATTAAGATTCTATTGTACAGACATGATTGTTCCAAGTGAAAAGGTTGCTATTACAAGGTTCCTTTCAAAGATCTTCTACAAATGTCAAATAAGTTGAACTAATTTCTGCTAACAGTCTGTAGATTTGAAAGTTCTGCATCTCAAATTAGGATCATCTAGAATCCATTTACTTTACTGTACCCCTGCCTAAATTGGTTGTCTCGCAGGACGCTTCATAAAACTCTGTCCCTGGAAGGGGGGGCAGGTATTGAAGTGGTGTTATTTAACTGACAAAATATGCACCTGTACAGAGTCATCCTTTATGAACATATATTTAAAAATCAGGTTCTGCATTTCAACTGATGATTCCATTTAGTATTCCATCTAAAATAATGGCATGTTTTCTCCAAAGCTAAAGTAAAAAAAATTAAAATTAAAGCAATATATATTAAACAGCTATACAAAAAGCCATATATAGCATATTATATCATTCTCCTGGACATTTATAATGACAGAATAACTTAGCTTACTTGATCTGAAAAGCTCTGTTGATTTGTTTTATCATTTGTACAACACTTACCACATTTAAGTTCTTCTGCAAACTTAAATATGTTTTATGTCATGTGCCAGAAAATAATGTTGCAATAAATTTAAGACAGAGAATGCATTGTGTCTGCAACAGACTAGGTCACCGGCTCTAGTGGAGGGTCCTTTCATCCATCCTATGAACAGCCTCTGAGTTTCTCCAATTAGAATTTTGTTCGTAAAGGAAGTTGCACAGTGGCATGGGTTGCTACAACAATCCTGCTATCATCTTCTTTCAAGGCCTAATGTAACCACAGGGTGCTTGGGTTTTTTTCAAAGCAATACATCATTAGTCTCACGGGGCACAGAACACATCCATTTATAAATTTACTAGAAGAAATAGCATTATTGAAAAAGGCACCTTTAGGCATTGAAGGCTCTTCTTAAAAGATGAATAATACATGGAAAAAGACAACAAGAGAAATGAGATGTAGAAATAATGATATTCATCAACATATTCCCTTTTTATTTCTAGCTAAATATGAAGCTTGCAATCCAATAAGGAACTAGAAGCTAAAACTATTAAAAAATCAGATATATTTCAGATGTTTAAAACCACTCAAAATCAACAACAAGCTCAGGACATTGTCTGCAAAATTAGGGATCATACTTTTGTGCAGTTATACAAAACCAATTTATTTACAGTGCTTAAATTCCAAATCATGTAAAGATTATATCTCACTGAGCTATAAACACCAAGTGTCCTTGAAGTTACACTACAGTGACTTAGATTTGACTAATCAAACTTACAGGAAAAATATAGCTTATGATTTAAAATATTCTGCCAGAATCATTATCTCTTGCAGTTTGCCTGACACTGAACTACCACAGTACGCTGCAAAAGAATGCAAATACTAACCTGGAGATGAAAATTTTATATTCCATCATACCATACAGATAAGTGAGGAAAAAAGAGTATGCAGTTATTCAAACAGATTTTTTTCACACAAACACCCAGTTGTAATTTTTACGGCTGGTAAAAAGTATCAGAAAATAGATTTAGGAGCAGATATTTATTGATTGAAATGAGTTAAATGCAACAGTACTATCTTATTTATCCTAAATGATCCATTAATATGCCAATAACTAACTAGAATGTTAAAACTCCTTCATCAGCTAAAATGTTCAACTCCTTTATCTCTGTGCTGGGTGTAACAAAGGTGGGAAACAGTACATTGAATTTTTATAACTGGAGCAGCAACTTCTTGATTTCAAACACTACATGACCTCCCATTTCAAGAAGCTGAAGATAATGATAGACAACATTCCTCTTCACATTCTCAGAGAAGATTGACATGCCAGAGAAAAGTCCTCAGATTGGACCAATATCACATTTTTACGTCCATCTTGTTCTAGCCAAGGGGAATGCACAAATACAGAAGTGTACACAGAATCAATTCTTATAGTCATGGATATCTACTCATACAGTGAAAAATCCTAAAATGTGATTCAGAGTGCTCTGAAGTTGACATTCACACTACAGTTCAGTTTTGCATTCATAGGTAATATGCTGTAAACTATCCTAGATATCTGCAGGCTGCTGGTAAATTTGACTCAATACTCTCACCGCACTGAAGCAGTTGCAGATCACACAGGCAAATAAAGAACAACTCTCACAGCACAAAAAATACAGCTACTATGCGGCATTAAAGCAAAAAATCCAGGTTATTACCAGAAAAGGAGGGCAGTTTGGAAAAAATTGTCAGCATAATTTTTGTATCATCAAGCTAAGAAAAGCTATTCTCCAAAACACAAGTCAAGGCTTTCAGTTATATATTAGGAAAACTATTTTGGATTTCCCAAAGTTTGTAACCCTTGACATTGAGGTTTTAAGTTACATAAGTGTATACCAAACTCTTGAGAAATCACTTAATTAGACACCCTGATAATATTACCTTAAAATTGCTTTGATCAAAAATTGTAGGGTTTTTTTATTTGAAGTATTTCCTATTATTCTCACTTCAAATACACATCCCACAGCTTTCAGTCATCGTTTGGATATGTTTCCCAGAAAACTGCGGAACAGATACTGCAGCATTCCTGTAGCTGCACAAGGCAGCCAACCAGGTTTCCATCAAGTATGAAGGAATTTTCAAGCAGCTGAATAAACGAGTTTCTCTCAGCTAGAAATTACTTATCTTGCTCACATCTACACAGCCAAGTTCAATCGCATATTATACCACTTACAAGTTCTTCCCTTCACATGAAGAATCTGACATGAAGGCCCTATTTTTGGGGGTGAATCAAGATGTTTCTAGCTGAACCAGTTTAACCAAAGTGTTTCACAAGATATATATATATACACACACACACATATATATATATTCAGGGCTAGTAGAGGCAGAACAACTGCCCTGTACCTGTGTTAGGTTGTGATGAATGGCTTCACAGTACTGTGACAACTGTCACAGTCCAGAAACACTCAATACTAAAGGATGTTTCAATGAGGCTGAACCTTTGTACTGTCAGGCCAGACACCACAAATCACCCTGGCACTATAACAACTGAGATGTAAAACAGTACTGACATATGCGTCACACTATTTTAACTGAAACATGACACGCCATACATGCAAGCCATGAAGAGACTTTCTACATAACCATATTATTATCATCTTAAAAGAGCTTTAGAGAAATAGGTATTTCTTAGTACATTAATTTTTGCTAGTGTGGAACAAGGCCCATAAATTATTACTATTTCAGAATGTGTTTATGTAATCCCAAGCAAGATTTAAAAAAAAAAAAAACAAACAAAAAAAGGTAACTCACAAGTGATTTTTAATACTGATTAGAGCTTTCTAGTCCATCAGCAAACTGTTATAATAACATTGAGCACATTCCACTGTCTTTAAAGATTTTAGTTCAGTTTCCACCATTGCAAGCAATGCAGTACTCAATCACCAAGACCAAAACAGTTGTTTATCTGTATCTAAATCAATAGTTTTCTCATCCACATTTAAAAAGAGCTCCAGAATTAAAAGAATACCATTTAAAAAAGGGGAGTCCCTTTTGCAGTATTCTTTGCCTCTTTAGCTGCTAGCGATTTATTAGCTACTGTAGTTGTTAGCAAGTAACACAGTCAGGATTTCAGAAGGATATACTTCACACAAAACTAGAAAGGTTTTTTTAATTCATTCATTCTTTTGATATCTTTTTGGTATACACTTGTATTTTTACTGTGTAAATTCAATGCAGATTCTTCAACCTACAGTGACGTATTTGCTTACCTTAACCTGAAGCAGCATCCCTAATCATAACAGAAGAAGAAACAGAAGAAAGGCGTCAAGCTAATAAAGAATGAAACAGCTCACTGTTCGGACTCCCTAAGAGACTTAACTACTATAGAGGAAACAGAACATACTGTTTTCTTTCTATTTCCTGAGGCTTAGGCAGGTCTGATTTATTGTAGCAAAACTTTTAAACATTTGCATCTCCAGTCTGGCCTGGTATATATTTCTTTATTTGCAAAGAAGCTAATTACTATTGGGGAAAAAAAAAGGATAGCTTATAGAGGGGAAATATAATCATTTGGGAGCTGTGAGGGACAACAGAGAAGTGCAAGTCATATTCATGACTTTTACGACACTTCTAGGAATGAGTGATACATTATTGGGTTAGGCCTAAAATCATGCAGTCTATATCTCTCTTCAGACAGAAAGCATGAGCAGTCAGAGGGATAAAAAATGTTAATATTATTTACTCAAACGGCAGCTTCCAGAAATAAGCATCTGAGAGAACACCTAAGCATCTGAGAGAAACAGGACTACAACTGGACCATCCACAACCTAGCTGAGCTCCATAAACTTGACTATTTTTTTTTAAAAAAGTTTTTAAAAATATGTTAATGGCAAAAAGCAGTGCACAAATACCATTGGCCTATTACAGGATGTGTCCCTCACAAACAGGGACAGAGACAGAAGAGGTGTTGAGCTGGGGTCCCAGTGCCCTGAGTTGGAGAACCATGGCTGTGAGAACAATAAAACTCCCAGCCGATCCTGAACTTGTGTGGGATTTGCTACTCCTGGATCTCTAGAAGTCTATGCGGCCTGATGGGATTCTTTCAAGAGTACTTAAAGAGCTGGCACATGTCATTGAGAGGCCTCTCTCAATGATATCTGAGCAGTCTTGGGAATCTGGATAGGTCTCAGTTGACTGGAAGTTGGCAAACGTTATCCAGATTTTCAAGAAGGGCAAGAGGATGACCACGGCAGCCATGGAAAGGGACCTGGAGGTCCTGGTTGATGGCAAGTTGAACATGAGCCAGCAGTACCCTAGCAGCCAGGAGGGCCAACCTTGTCCTGGGGGGCATCAGGCACAGCATGACCAGCCAGGCAAGGGAGGGGAGCGTCCCGCTCTGCTCTGCACTGGGGTGGCCTCACCTTGAACACTGTGTGCAGTTTTGGGTGCCACTATATAAAAAAGACAGGAGGGCTACAAAGATGGTGAAGGGCTTTGAGGGGAAGCCGCACGAGGAATGGCTGAGGTCACTTGCTCTGTTCAGCCTGAAGAAGAGGAGACTGAGGGGAGACCTCACTGCAGTCTGCAACTTCCTCACAAGGGGAAGTGGAAGGGCAGACACTGATCTCTCTGGTGACCAGTGACAGGCCCAAGGGAATGGACTGAGGTTGTGTCAGGGGAGGCTGAGGTTGAATATTAGGAAAAGGTTCTTCAGCCAGAGGGTGGCTGGGCACTGGGACAGGTTCCCCAGGGAAATGGTCACAGTACCAAGCCTGACAGAGCTCAAGAAGTGTTTAGACAATGCTCTTGGACACATGGTGTGACTCTTGGGGCTCTTCTGTAGAGGGCCAGGAGGTGAATCAGTGAGCGTTGTGGGTCACTCCCAACTCAGCATATTCTATGATTCATTGAACATATTTATTGTTTTGGATGCCAGAATATTTTGGGACAATGAGTTTCTATAACTGAAGCATGTACTGTGTAAAACAAAAAGTTTCCTTTTGTTTGTAACATGATGTCTGGACTGTCAATGATTTTTTTGTATGCATAATTCCTGCTTCTACTTTACTTCCTTTAATAGTCTTCCGTGTGTTTCATCCTAGTATTTCTCTTTGTTGCCTTTTCACTTTGATTGGTATTTGATGTAGATCATTCACATATGAGTATCTCCCACACTTGATTTAGAAAACCTCTTCCAACTTTCCACTTATCCCAAGATGCAGTCCAAAATTCTCATCAGTTTTATAACGTCTCTGTACCTGTCGTTACCTGAACTATTACAGTGTCTGCCTTACAGTGAATTCAAAAGTTAAAGAGTGGATACATATATGTTCAAATACACAGCTTAAGTACACAAGATACTTGGCCGAGTTGCTGTAACCTCTTCTGCAGTCCAAGTACGACTGGAAAAGTTTGTCTGAATATGAGATTAAATATATTAAAAAACCTAAACTATAAGGTTACCAATCAAAAAATTATAGGTCCCCATGTGCTGCTTTTTAAGAGGCCTTTATCAAAAGAATGAGAATTTTTTTTTTTCCTAAAGCTTACGTGAGATTTTTTAGTTCTATTCCTGGCTCCCCACTATTCCTGGGAAATTTTCTGTGCTTCATTTCAACATGGCTAAAGAAAATATTTCTCTGTCTTCTGACATGAAGCTCAAAGTGCACTGAAATCCACGCAAAATATTCCTATGAACTTCCTTATGAATACAAAAGGTGACGACAGCCCAAAAGTTCATTATGTCTTAGCAACTGCCTAACTAATGAGCTGGGAGAGATATTATGTCTATTATATTTGTTTAGGACCATATTGATTCCCAATTGAAACTACTGTAGGAGGAGTATGGGGGAGGGTGGCGAATATATATGCAGTTAACACATCTTGAAGCACAGCTATAAGCATTCTGTTGTTTTCCTTTGAATGACGCTTATGTACCAGCAGACATGCTGTAGAGGATTCCAAAAGCTCCTGAGGGACCTTAGGGTTTCTAGTTAAAAAAAAATCACTGAAGAACAACTTCCCTAAACAAGCATCACTTCCTAGATGCTTTACCAAGTTCCAGTAAGTTTAATTAAGAAACAGTAAGTGACACAGACAAATAAGAAGGCTGACCTTGAAGGGATAAAATAAAAATGTCTCGTTCTGATTCAAAGATGGTTTCATTATGAAAACGTGATCAAGGCACAGGTCTTCTAGTTCTGTGGGGTTGCACTTACAAAGGTGTGTACATTTATTTATCATCAAGTTGTATACATATATATATGTATTTATTGTCAATGAATAAATATACATATATTAGGGGGGTATGCTCACAAATTTTTTACTGATGGGGCATGCAATCAAAGTTTGGAGACTAGTGCTCAGTATTTAGAACCTTGGAACAATCTCACTTCTGAAGTAAGCAGACTATGGCCAGCAGCTAGCATTCAGAATCAGATTTTTTTCAATAAAGGCATTGAGTTTTTATAAAGCTGAAATTTTTTCTAGCCTCTTACTCCAAAATTCTTTCTCCTTTATATGTCAAGCAGCATACATCATAATGCTTGGAATTGAGAGGAAAAAAAGCAAAGTTCAAGTAAGAGCAAGGTCTGTGGGAAGCGAAACTGTGTGGGAAGAATGAGGAAGAGAAGGGACTAGAACTATTTACAGCGAAAGGACAGAACAAGAATGTGTGGCTTATTATTCAAATAGAGGCTCTCCTATGAGCAGTGGACCATATCTGGAGACCTTATTGTAGCTTTTGAACCACTAGTGATTTGTACCAACTAATCTTGAAGTGCTAAACACATCTTTGTATCTAGAAGAGGAACTGTCCGTATGTTAATACAAACCTTTACTACTTTTTATCTAGAATTATTAGTGCCTTCTCTAAACAGCTGCCACTATAATAAATTCAGAGGTGGCAACCCAGGTATTGTTTGTTCTCTGAAGTAGTGTCCAAATAAGCAAGCTGAATTCCAGCCAGAATAGAATCAAAGGTCTCTTCTAGAGAGATGTTATATCAAAATTAACACAGCTGGGATAGCAATACAGCTATTAACTCACAGTGAGTCACAACTGAAGAGCTATAGAAAACCTTCTGTTTACATTATTTGGTCAACTCTTCTCTACAGAGATGTAAAAGCATATAAAAAGCATTTAAAGTCAGACCACCAGAATTTCAGTTTTAGGCAGACTCATTAATCAGTTAAAACTTGTCTCAGCCTCAAGCAGCCACTTTTCATTGCCAGGAATACTAAATCTCCTATCTGAGTGTCCTTGCATTATGGACTTTAATCTGCTTCACTGCTTTAGGATGATTCCACCATAGCTCTTCTTATTGAAGCCTTTACTAAGCCATGATTCTACTGACAAAAAAAAAAACACTGCAGGCTAAAATTTTCTCTATGCCTCTATTTAACAATTTCTTAAAATTTTCTTTTAATATACATACTTCAGACTAAATAAATAATTTAGACAGAAACAAGAACTTTCATCTCTGAAAATAAGAACTACAGATATCAAGAATGGTACAATGAAAAAAAACCCCAAACATGAACAAAATCATGGAACATTGATCCAGTAATGCAAAAGGTTTATCTGAAAGGCATGGCTTCTGCCATGAAAATTAAAATGGGACACACCAGATACCAAAAATGCAGTTGACAATTTTTTCCTATTATCTTTAATTAATGCCTTGATTAGCTGGTTTGAAAATGGTTTGGGAGTTTCAAGATGTTGACATTTTCTGATTATAAATTATCTAGTTATAAAAACTATATCCACAAATCTGCTGCAACCAGAAGGTTGATGTGAAAATTAAAAACAAGTCATACAGTTGTTGGTTGAATCTATACTCAAATTAACAATTTAAACAATATTAAAACAATCCTAATAATTGCAAGTTACTCTCATCTTGAAGCATTCTTTGTGTCAATATCACTTTTTTTTCATTTAACATGCCTAAGGATAAAAAAAGGATAAGAACATAGCAGGAAAAGCCAGTATTTTTACTGTCTATGCCCTCCTCTCACATGAGCTAAGGAACACTGTCCTGTAACTGCACTTTAATCACAAAATCCAAACCTCAAACAACAACAGTGAAATCCCTCTAGTCATTATAGATTCTGGATTACGCCTTTAATTTGCAGGCAAAAAGAGCAAAATTTTTTTAAGTGCAAAACAAACTTTCCTCATGGCAAAACTTTTAGTACCATTAAATGTAGTAATAAAATATTAATGTAATTTCAGTAACAGAGAAAGTAATTTCAAATTTCATCTTGCTTATTGTGAAAGACACATATGCCAAAGAGAATTCGTTATCACACATACACATGGTATTTGAATAGTTAAACACTAGATTTGGAGTATGCTGCTGTGCTTTTCTTTCGGCTACTATTTACTGAACTATCTATCACAAGACTGCAGTTCTTCTTTCAGACTATTATTAGGCTGGTGTGACTTGACTACAATAACAGAAGTCTCTTTGCAGTTATAACGATGCAGAATTTCTTATGAGGAAAAAAAAGTAAGATTTAAAACCCTAAAAATAAAGCTAATTGAGGAAATAATTGAGATTTACTGAATTTAGAAATTATTCTGACACTAGAGAGTCAAAAAAACCACAAGTCATAGTGACATTCTGAATTTCTGCCATTAAGCATTGTGTGATGATTATTAATGCTTCTAAGGCCTTAAATGCCAATAACTTGATTCTACTTATAGATGAAACTGCTATCATGTGTATAGGTGTTGATCAGTCATGCAGCAGTAACACAGCCAACCAGTGCTGGAATGCAGGCAATAGTGTTCCTATTAGAAATAAATCTTGAGAACAGACTTTTAAAAAAAAAATGTAACATACAATGGTCGTGAACAAACTCTTCCGATTTTACTTGACAAATTTTGCTGAGAAGCCATCAAACTTCAACCTTAACAATCTAATAGCACATTTATACTACAATGAAATTCTTTACTTAAAGCTTCAAATAAGCTAGTTTGGGTACCAGTGAGCACGTAATTACTCCTTCTTCATGTCCCACAAAAGCTAGTCCAACCCAGCTGACATGGTGCTAGCACCAAATGCTTCAGTTTCACCAGATGTGGTCAGATCACACCATAGACGACATTTGCAGCTGCATTTTCCAAAATACATGGAGGTCCCTTTGCTCCCTGCCCCTGGCTGTGCATTGCTCTTGCTTACTTTGTCCTGCTTTGGCACAATGACAAACCTGGACCTCCAAAAGTTCTTAGTTCATTACAACAAGAACAGCATACTGGCAAAAACCAGACAGTCCTATGTGGCTAATATTGAGTAATATATGATTATAGAGGGGTCCAATGAGGAGGAGACATAGAACAAGGGATGGAGCAAGTAGCACTGATGGGAGAGAGAAAAACAGAAATAAGAATTCAGCCGTTTGCCTGCAGTAATATTAAATGTCTCCATGAATGGGAAACTGCAATTTGATCCACTAACTCACGATTATCTTGGATTTGTGTGTGTGAGCTGGCATCATACCTGTCTGTAGCACAGATCTATGCAAGGAAACTGAATAATGGCTTTTTCTCCCATAGTTTTGATTAGAAAACCTATTAAATAACCTGGAAAGAAAAAAATATCAGCATTATATAAAAGAAAATATAGTAAGAAATGTCTCAAAGCACGGCCCTCGTAATAGTTGACACTTTAAACAGCAAATACAGCTGAACACTGTTTTATCACTGCATCTTATATATAATTGTTACAATTCTCTCCTGAATGGAGAAACATTTCCTTTCTGATAATGAATAAATTTTACAAGAGCACACAGAAAGAAACTGAAACTTAATTTGTTTTCATTTACCAAGTGCAAGCTAGAAAAGATGATTTATCATTTCTTGTTTTAGAAGATTATGTTGATATGTTTATGGACATAGTAGCTATATAAAAATTATGGTATGGCATATATAAATGACAAAACAGGAAATTGAATGCCACTTTCTTCAGCGAGCTCTCTCTCTTAATATCCTAGGATTTTCTTTTTTTGATGTTTATCATCCCAACCATATTTATGCATATCAGCAAATTTCCTTTTGGCTGCATCTGAAAGGCAGCTGCAGATCTTAATGCAAATATACACAGAATTGATCTTGGACTTATCAGCTAAGGAATGGTCAATGATTAAGGGTATCAAGGTTTTCGAAGCAGCTAGTGCAGCTCATTTGAATTGAAGTAACTGGGCAAACCAAAGGAGGCCAACAGCTGCAAGACAGAAAGCTTTTCTAGCCACGGTCACTTGTTACTTGAGGTGAGTAATTCTCCAGAGCCTAGAAGTGCATTTCTTAATTGGGCTGTTTGAAGATCAGAGCTAAACAATCCATTTGCAATGTTCACAGCATAGGAGAACACATAACATAGGAAGCTCAAAGATACTGGTCCGGAAATTAAGTTTCCCTACCAATCTCAGAAAAAAGGGACCTTTAAGCAGTTTGGATGTCTTGTCAGAAGAGTAAAGCACACAAAAAAAGTCCTGTCTCCATGGGATTCTCTCCTTGATAAATGCTGTAAGAAAGCTTCTAATTCTACTAGATGGCCCTATGTATCACTAGGACCTAAACAGCTTCTAAGAAAACATTTACTTCAAACAAACATACATGCACAGAGGTCAGTATGTCTCATTGACAGCAAACATAATGCAACCACAAATTATATACCACCCTATCTATTACACCTGCTATAGAGGAAGGCGCAATGAATTGAGCTAGCAATTATGAAGAAAGCCATAATAGCAATCCTTACTTCTAATTTTTCAGCTGTAGTTAGGCTTTAAATTTATTCCTTGGTGGGACAATCCTGTTGTTGTACTGTCCCATGGTAACTGATGATATGTAACTGAGACTTACCGACTCAGCGGGTAAACATTTCAACTTTCAGTGAACGGCACATTTCAGTTAATATCTAAAAATCTATTTTGAAAATTACACTATCTAAATGCACTAACTTATTATTCCTTCCACATAGCCATGTGCAAGAATCTAAAGTAAAACAAGTCTACCAATTTTTTTCAAGAAGAACTTTTTATATACATAGATTTGAGGAAGAAATCTCTCCTACACTCCAAAAGAGAACAGAATATTAAGACGAAAATTATTTATAATATATTATAACTCAATAGCAACATCAGAGCTTTTTTTTTTTTTTTCCTTTTCTTTCTCTTGTGCAGTGGAGTACGTGTCATTTTCAACTGACACTTGACTTCTTATTTCTGATCAGTAGAATTCCTGGAGACTGATCACAAAGAAACCAAATTTACACTGCCGTTTTCATTGAGTAAAAAGGTAAGAGGGCATTAATCTCACAATGGAGAGTACATGGAGAAATGTGTATCCAGTATGAGCAGTACAATAAATGTACTAAAAAATTTTATTTGTTATAAAAAGACACTGCAAATCTTACTCCAAGGTTGATGAAAGGTGCAAAAAATTATGTTTGTTATAGAATTGCTTATCCCATTCTCCCAAAACTACATAATTTCTACAGGTAGACACATTCAAATAGCAATCAAAGAAATGGCAAAATGACTGTCAAAATCCCACAAAAATGCACTGTAAATGGGAGAATACCTTGAGTATTCTACACACCTAATCCTTTAGCTATTTAAATTATAGTTGCACGCCTGTTTAATCTCAACAATGCAAATGCAAGGAACAAACTGAAGTTTGCCAAGGTGCTAAAACGTTTGATATGTTTTTATATGATGCCTCTTGCAGCACACATTATAAAGTATATTGACAAACACAAACTTGGAAAGTGCTTTCAATAGCTGGGGCATCATCTCCTACGTGAGGAATGGAGAGGTACCAAGCAAACAGTAAACGTGCTTCACTGGAAATGCCCCTGAAGGGTATAACGGTAATGAGACATACGTTATGTGCATTGATCTGCTCATGTCTGTCGAGAACAGACAAAACAACAGAAAACTACTCTCTTAATGTACCCCCAATGTTGAAAATTCATACTGTTTATGCAAGGTTTTTACATCCTCTAACAATCTTATTAAATGGCTAAATTTCTCTTCCCTTGTGTCCTTATATTACATAAGACAAAATATAATTACAATCAATTAAAGCTCCTGAGACTAAAAGTAGAGGTTTAAGCCTTAGCTCTAAAATATGTTTTGTACTGTGAAAATATGGTTTTAAACTTTCTTCAGAAAACAAGAAAATTACGAAAATGAAAACTTTGGTTTGCTTTTCAGAAACTGTTTTTTACGTCTTACAGAGAAGTTTGTATGCTTTTCTGTAGCTTCTATAATTTTACCCCTTTGTCTAGTATAATTTTCCTTTTCTGCAACATTTGTTGCCAGCATATTTATTTCAAAAGGCCTTTTAATTGACATAAGGATTAGATTTTTTTTTCTTCATGACAATCTACAATTTTAATAATTATAATAAAACACAAATCACAGACAACCTTCAAAGTAATATTTAAAATTAATCATGCTGGGTTTCTCTAACTCTATCAAGCTTTCTGACAGCACCTTTTCCAGACCTGCACTTTACACATAGTACAATGTCACAGTGCAACACGCAACTGTGCTTCTCCTCTACACATTTGATCCTCAAATTTCATTTGTCCCAAAGCACTAGCATGATCAATAACATATTTTTTCCTATTTAATAAAAACTTGTTTTACTGTAAATGTCTGTTCCTCTGCTGCCTTGATGTGTATTTTATACACTAGCAAACTGGTTTACTTGACCTGAAGTACAACAATATTACAACTTCTTCTGGAATAAACTCTTTATCTTGGATCTTGTTTGCTCTGCTAAGGTATTGCAAACAAAGTCTTTAGGGCAATTTAAAAAAACAGAGTTGTCTCTTACAGGACAGATTAAAAGCACTGCCCAGGAAAAAGAATAATGTCAGATGTGCAACTTGGAACCAGTGCACACATGCAACTTGCACACTGTGTACTTCAGGGTGCACATCAGATGAGAACAGAACATATGCAACAAATTTTAAGGTACAAGACACCTGATACTACGTTTTGTTGACCTGGTGTCAAAATATTACTCATATTGGTGATTCAGATGGAGAAAGAAACTACCCAGCTTCTGATGACCACACACTTCTTATATAGCTCTGTAAAAATGCCCTGATCACAGCTGACAACTATACTAGTGAACTGATACTATGAGTACTGACATTTCTTCCTAACCTGATGCAGCATGATTCCTGGATCTGTCCAATACTGTTATACTACTACTCAAGTAAGTGAGATTATTATAAGTTAGCAAATCATCATCTACGTAATTCCTAATGAACAAAAATAAATTAATTACAAAAACTTTATGAGCAGCAACAAATAGAATGCTCAAATTCAATCACACTATACCTGTACACTACCACTTCAGGAAATATGAAATGCTAATTTTGTGAACTAAAAGCATTTTATGTTGCCATTCTTATAGTAACAACAGATTAATGCATGAAAAATGCATAATCGTCCATCTGAATGGCCCACATAATCATACCATTGATTCTCACTTACAGTTAAGGATGGAAATTTTCATAATTTAGTAGTAACACTGGCTTTATTGTAAATAATTCTTTGGAAATCAAAATTCCTTCCAGATAACAAGCAAAATCTGTTGCTTACAGCAAGACTACAAAATACTTACTGTTATTTAATCAAGTTATTTTAGAAGTCACACACTAAAGTGTGACTTTAAGATCAGATCAAAATAGGAGTTGTAGTGTATTGTAAACACATTAGATTTTAAAATACAATCATTTTTGAAACAATCAAAAAAGAAATCTTAGGAAGCTTTCAGTTTTTATTCTCCTCACAATGCAATATTCCACAATATCAGAAGCCAGCCTGATGTTGTTATACCATATACATATTGTATATAAGATACATATACTGGAAAGGATATTTTTGTATTTTCAAATTTGAAATGTTTTTGCAACAAGGTAGAAACATTCCAACCTTAAAGTTCAGATCTTATCCTACTTTGTTGCCTATTTTCTAGCATCATGTGTTTCACTGTAATACATACAGACCATGGTACAAACTCATTAAACCAGTCAGTGTAGATAAGTCTCATTGACTGAGAATGAAGTACTAATATTTCTCCAGCTTTTACAAGAATAAGAAGGTATATAGTAGAATATTCACACTCCACTCTTACTTACAAAGCCACTTTAATAAAACACAGCCCAACATACTTATAATCTCTTTAACACACTTGAGAAGCATCAGCTGAACATTCCAAGCTTGGAGAAGAAAGTCCATTCTTCCTCAGACACGAGGATAATATGAAGCTATGCAAAGCAAACTTCCTCTCAAGTTCCATGGCATGTCTCATGGCTTGACAGAAGCAAGGCATCTGAAAAACTAAGTTCTCTGCCAATTTAAATACGCTCCTGCTAAAAAATAAACTCATTTGTAATATTCATTAAGAACTCGACAGGGAAACTCTGGATCACCAAATAGCTACAAGATCATTGCATTACACTCAATAGTGTCCTAACTTAATTCTGTCCTTTGAGCTCTTCCTTAATAAAAATGTGCTCCATGGATTTTAAGCATGTTGCATTAGAACAAAATTATTTCACGAGGATTTTTTCATTTTCTATGGTGTCTTGCAAGGAATGGTACACTGTCTGATCATTTGATTTTGCAAGCAGAACCAGTTTTCCATACAGACAACATTCAAGCATTATTTTCAGAAAATGCTGCTCCTAGAACTTCAATCCAATCAAGAAAGTAATGTTTTACGGCCAAGTGATCGAATATAATTAAATCCAGGAAGACAAAGTTTTTGTCCTGGCAGCTGAAGTACGTACATCATTGATGCAGTATGTACATATGCATGAAGAACATACATATATATTTCAATGGATGTGTTTTCTTGGGTTTGCACTTAGTTTCGTTCTCTAGTGGGAAGGCATCTCAATTTACCAGGTATACTAAAAGAAACAAACAAACAAACAAAATATCCACAACAAAATCATATGTTAAATCATATGCGTTAGAATTGTGAAACAAAAATTAAGTTGACAAATTTTACATTTAAATGTTTTCCACTAAACAGAGATTTACATACTGGCAATATATAATGTTGCACAAACGTAGTGCTCAAATACTCAAAAATAAGTATTGCAATATGAACATGTGTATTTTAAAAAATAGTTCTCAGAGTAGAAAGGTGGTGTAGAATTAAGAAATACAGCTGAGGAATAGGAGACCAAACTCAGTTCTTTCTTTTTTTTTTTTGTACTTAACCAGGAGAAAGCACATACTCTTTACGACTCAGATACTGTATCTGTTTTAGCAAAAAAATAAAACTTTACAACAACGTTTACTAATAGTACTTAATAACCTGCAACTCAGGTCCTTTAAAATAGGCAGAAGTATCCAAATCATGCCCTTGACTATGTTATGACTTTAACCTCGAGACATAATAGATGCAGACAAGAAAAATACTGTGATTCTCTCTGCCCACTCTAAAGATTCAGACATATGTGCCATTATTACATGAGAATTTTTAAAAAATTACATAGAAGGACTTTTTATTTAGTAAAAACAATTAGTAGCTTATTGTTCTAATCACTCATACTGCATGACCTTTATAGTTAATTTGCTTGCCTTGCTTGGCTCTAAAACATTTTAAAGGATTTTTCCCTTTTAACCAGAAAATATATAAAGCATTCAAAAGTACCAATCACAGTTCCCATTTTCTTAAACCAAAACCAAGAAGGAAAAAAAAGGTGTTAGATACAGACAGTTGTTGCTTTGAACATGGTCATCAGAGTACATATTCAACCTAAGAATTTGTCATATTTAAGCCACTAGAAGGAAAAAATGTGCAAACAGGTTAAATATCACTTATTTAATCTTTATATAGAGAAAACCAAAACCAGCTAGATTTCCTTTTTTTCAAGAATTCACTTATAATGTATATTCTGTAATTAAAATTATTTTGTTGTACGCAGTCAACATTAAGAATTGGTTTTACTGATGACTGAAGCTCTTGTCAAAGTGAGGAATTTCTTGGTACTGACATAGGACTTGAACTTCAATCCTCCAAATACACAATATCATTAGGACACACTTCAGGAAAAAAAAGGATTTTAAAAAGCATGTCAGCTGAAAGGATATACAAGCTATTAACATAGCAATGAACTACACTGAAAAACATATTCTATTACAGCCTGAAAAATTCTAGGCAAAACCATTACACAAGTTCTAATTTTGAAAGATACTGAATCTATGATACAGCAAGATGCAAGATTTTAAATACTGCTTTAATTTCAAGAACTTTATTAAATCTTAATAGCATTTTTTTCCATTTCTGATCAAATTGCCAACGTGATTCATCTGCATTTTAGATTAAGATGGCTTTGACCAAGGGAATAGCTACAATAGGAGAGGAACATAGAGCCCTTGGTTCAGTTTTATTTCCTCTAAGACAGCATATTATTTAATTAAACTGACATCTTTTCAGATATTAAAGAGTTTCTTCAGGATGCCATTGTTACCTAAAGAAGACTAAATGACAGACAGCATGTTTCTGTTATATACTTCTCAGGAAAATATTGAATTCAAGAGAAGTGTGGAAGTGCCTGTGTAGGGGTAGTTTTTGTTTGGTTGGGTTTTTTTAAATTTAATAGCTGTAAATTGGTGGTATCAGTTTTGGTATAGAAACATAGTACATAACCTGAAAGCATGACAACACCTTTCATATTAATTTAAGGAGTACTGATAAAGTTGTACAGTTGATTACAAGATTCCCTTTATTATATAGTGTTAAACCACTGTTAAGCTGTAATTGTGCTTACAAATAGTCCTATGCCATCATTTCAACAGCTATAAAAAACCCCAAAAAACTCACTAGTTCATAAAACACCAGCTATTTTGGCTTGGTTTAAAGAAAAAAGTCATCATTCACAAAAGGAAGAAAAGATTAAATAATATATTTTAACTATTTAATAGACACTGAATCCCCATCCCCCAGGTTACTCTTGTTAATTTTGGTTTAGTTTCCGGTATGTGCAGGTAAATCAAGAAGTAAAACTAATAAATGTAGTCTCTTACTGTTAGTGAGCAGTACAAACTCAGCAATTTAAAGGACTCATCATGCTTTCCAAACTAAAAATCTGTACACAAGTTTCAGAAAATAACCTAAAATATGTGATTCAGAAAGAAAAAAGAAATCAAAGGAAGTCTTGAAAACATCTTAGCTACAGTTTGATCCCATCTCTTACCTTCTCTTTTTCACAATGGCAGCCATATTTTTATGAGTGCATAAAAAGATAATGTCAAACGAAAACGGCTCCAGAAAAATACTAGATAATTACAGCAATGCATGTCCAGTCGGATATTTCCAGTTTTCCAATTAAAAAAATTCCACAGGGTAAGATTTCTAAATGATTTGGGTTTATTTCCATTCTTCTAAGACTCTGAACGCAGGTTCATTTTGGCAAAGTTTAAAATAACTTAGAAGTCCTCCCTCCTCCTTCCCCCATCACATTAAAAAAACCAAACATTATTTAAAGGGCAAGAACACTATTAAGAAGAAATAAATTATTTTAATAGTAATGATATTTCAACTTTATGCATTTTGAAGCTCACAATGAAAACCAAGTTCTATGAAGAGTTTCTCTGAAATCCTTCAGATTCCTTCCTGTATGTATGCTTAAAAGAGTGTTCTCTCTACTTGATGCTCCCATTCACTGTTCAATAAAAGATGACTTGAAAATACCTTGTGTTGTTTCTTGTTGCCACAGAAAGGACTCTTGTTCAAACAAGGGCAATATCATGCAATATATGAGACAAAGAAAATTAATAAAAAAGAAAGAAGCAAAGCTGAAAGGGCAGAATCAAAGTTGTCTTCAAAACAGCATATGTACTTTACTATTAAATGAAACATAATAGGTCATAACAGAAAGATTTTAGACTATTTTGATTTTCACTGGTTCCCAATTTCGTACTTTTCCTCAGTTTAATAACAGAGATTGTTCAGTGTCAGTGTATTTGCACTCAATGTAGTACACTGCGTCTTATTTTAAATTTTTGCTCTTTCTGCTTCAGTGTTCCTGACTCAAACAAAAATTGGACTTACTGATTTTAAAGTAGAAAAAAACCAGGAATATAATTTGAAAGATTAGGTTTTGTCAAAGCAGAATTTTACCTACATTTCTAATCTACTTTAATATAACAGCCTCTTTTGAGTCTACATTATCCACAGCAGTTGAATAACAGATAATCCTGACTG
Source organism: Edolisoma coerulescens (assembly GCA_013397115.1). Taxonomy (NCBI): domain Eukaryota; kingdom Metazoa; phylum Chordata; class Aves; order Passeriformes; family Campephagidae; genus Edolisoma; species Edolisoma coerulescens. The sequence continues at coordinate 1,184,666 of VWZW01007936.1, read as the reverse complement.
AACCTAACAGAAAAAAAAAAGAAATTAAAATAAACTGATGTCTTGCTTCAGGAATCACTTATCAAAATCTTTGTAAAATACACTTGTTTTCATCACAAGTGATGAAACTAGAGGTAACTGTATCATTGATGGAGATGACACCATCCCTAAAACCAGCTAAAATGTAAGTCCGTCAAAATTTGATTTTTGTATCCTCAAACCTGAGACAATGCACAATGATAAATGCATGAGTGATAAACTTAATGCATAAAGACAAACACCACAGACTTGCCCAGTTCAGGTTTGTGCTTGTGACAAAAGCATCTAACATTAGTCTATTATAGCTCAGGACTAGAATTGTTACCTTCTTAAGCTTTACTTAGCAGTAGAACCTATATAAGAGAAATTCTAAATATGTAATAATTTAAGTGTGATTATAGAGTATTATCTCAGTAGACAGTGAGAATTGGTACAGAATATGTCCTTCATCACCTGGGACTTTGTGTAAAATAGTATTTGCAGAATATTTTGAGATAAATTAAATCAGTCTGTAAACAGGAGCAATGCACCTGCTCTTCTTACATCACTACAGCCTTACTAACATTGTTTCATTAAAAAAAGAACAGATATGGCCTTGCCAAATATGTCAGGTCTTATTTTGCTAAACATTTATTTGTTGACTGTCCGTGTCTTCTCTGAAGCAGTATATTATCCTGAAACCAAAGAACTGTGCAGACTTCATGTCCACCACTATATCACACATTATGTCTAGTTTATATACATGTCAATATATTCCAAGATTTCCTTGGAAAGGCAATTAAAGTAAATCTAAGTTTCTAAGACCAGTGGGTGCACCCAAGATCAAATATAGACTTTCATTGATTAGAATGATGAACTTTTCAGACTACACAGTCTGGCTAGACCATAAAGAAATGCAATAAATGAAAGAAATTTGTGCTAGGTCTTGGGTACAATTCCTGACAATGGCATTAAAAAGATAATAAAAATAAAATCCTTGTTACCGAAACTAATTTTTAAATTGATTTTAAGAACACCTTGGCATGCTCAGTGATTCCAGAATGCAAATAAAGCTTAGTTAAGAAACTGGAACTTACGCATTTTATTTCCTCAGACCTTTGTCCATTTTGTTAACAGATTGAATACCTAATGCAATGCTATTGAAATAAATTTGATTGTGAGATCAAAATCACTCTAAGAGGAAAAATGGAATCCAAGTTATTTACTGAAATATCCCATTGTGTAGCATGCTAGAAAAATATCTTGTTAAGTAGTGAACTGTATCCAAAGCACAAACCTGCAAACCTGAAATCAGAACTCGCATCCTCTTCAGTTCTTCTGTATTTATAAATATTGCTAGGCTTCTGAATTTCTAAACTCTCCAGCACGATACTCTTACCAAGAACAGAAGACAAATGTAGCTGATCTTGAAGCATCACCAGATAACTATGAAATTTCTGCTACTCTGTAAACAATCCTGAAACTCTGTGCTTCACAACTGTATTTTGCTTCATTCTCTATTCTCTCATTCGTGCATCTATACATTAGCTTACTTGTATTTTTCAGGATTATACCACATGGACAGCCAGTTTACACCACCACAGGCACCACTGTGATAATGTTAACACTTCTACAGAGATTCATAAGGAGGATTCGAAAGCCTACAACACCTTAGGTATTTACAAATGCTTTGGCGAAAGGAAAAGACAAAAAAACCCCCATAGTCAAAAGTTTTAGTAGGCCTATTTAAGCTAATAAAACTTCTTTAAACACGTTCATCAACAAAGCAGTTTAAATATTTATCCTACCTACTTTTGGTATATCCACCATAAATCTCTATTTTTATTCTTTCTCCCAAAAAACTCCCATGAGTAAACTACATTATCAGATCCACAGAAAGGAAATTAACAAATTAATTTCTTAAGAACACAATTTCTCTGTCTCATTTTCATAATTTTGATATACGTGAACCTAAATTAATGGAGGATTTTCAGACTATATCAGGTACTCAGACAAGTGGTTTGTGCCAGTGGGGATGGTCAAGCACATCCATGGATATCCATGGTTATTCACAGAATCTGATAAAATGCTCCATCTAAAATCTGTGTCATTCCAAATGCAGCAGGAAATATTTTCATCCATTTGATCAAATTTGATTGAATATCCATTTAATTTAGCAATACTGTCAAGGATACGTTGGTGTTTCAAAAAAAAAAAAAAGGGCTTTTTTTTTATCAATTAAATACATTCTTCCTTCATTTGCTTTATTCCTACATCTGGGATTTGCCCATAATTTCATCACTGGGTGCCTTAGTATTGTGTAGGTACTTCCATTTTTTATATTTAAGAAACAAAATCCAACCAGCATTCTCTGTATCCTTAATTTAAATTTTTCATCATTTTGATGGATTGCTTTCTCCTTTTGGCTTAACACCTTTTTTATGCTTTTAGCTCTATTTTCTTTTTTCCCTCTGGGAAAGTAGCTTTTCCAATTTTCATGTTCAAGTCATTGATCCATTAAACTATTTACATGTTTACAATCTACTACTACTAGTATCATAATCAAGGCTGGGCTTTTCATTCAGCATGTAAGAGTATTTGTTCAAGATATAAAAGAAGTCAGATTTTGTCTTGCACCCTTTTTTTAAAAAACAACCCTTTTTAAACATTTAAATGTATCACTTGATGAACAACAGTACTCAAAACTCACATTAACAGATATACATTCTATTATTTCGTTATCTTCTACTACTTTTAAAAAAAACTGATTTGCTGTAATGAAGGTCATAATTTTCAAATTAAAAAGAACAATCCAAGTTGACATGACTATAAAACAAACCAATTAAATTCATGTGGAGATTGTAGCTCCATTATTCTTGCATACACTGTTACATGCTCTGTCATTTAATCAGTGACACAAGAAAATTATATTGAATATCAAGTCAATCTGCCTATTGGTGCACTAATAAAAAGCTCTTAAAATTTTGTTCAATGTTTGTAATTATTATGAACTTCTGACTCTGGCTTCAAATTCAAAATTGGTTTAAAAGCAGTAAAAATAAATAATACATAATATTTCCTTTCCTGGCATCAGGTAAATGAAATTCAACTATTCTAATGCTATTCCATTTTGCGTACCAAAAAAGTCACTAAATTTTTTTTAAGGCTCCAATTTTTATTATCATATTCCTACTCTTCATACTAGGCCCCCTCACGACGAAAAGCGAGTCTACAGACCAACATCTCCGAAGCAGTACCAACTATCCCTTTGTCACTCTGAGAAGCACATTCCTTACTTGAATTTATAGTTCTTATATTTAATCATCACATCAGTACTTCCCTGCATAGTCGCACGTTGAACACCATACAGGCGACAGCCATACTGTGGCTTCTGTTACGTCTATCAGTTATTCAGTAACTACCAACTATCTTATCAAATTAATGACATACCAGGAAGTTGGGCTCAGATGTATTTATTTCCCTACCTCTAATTAGAATGAACATTACTGAATGAATAAAGTCTTGAATATTATTAAGAGAAGCAGACGCATTGCTGCAAGGGCTGTGACACCACAGGGCTAAAGCTAAAGAAATACACTGGTACTGAGCCAAATCATGATAACTTCATCTGTATGCACAAAACTGCTGACTATCAGATCTAATCAAACTGGAACATGACAAATTTACAGACATGAAGGCTATTCTTAATTGTTTATATAAATAATTGGCTTTGTAATTGGAAGTACCTGCATTTTCATAGCAGTGCTCAAAAACAAACAAAAAAATCCCACCAAGAAACACCCTACCAACCACCACCTTACATGACCAGGTTTCAAATTATATGTCATTAAAAAACCATGGAGTGTAAAGAGAGAATAAGGTGCTTGATAGTTGCTTGTAAACACACTCCTGACTCCCTATTTCCCCATAAAACAGTAAATTACTATTATTTAAATCAGAAATAAAACTCAAAACAAAAATTATTGTTTTATAAATGTTTTTAAGTGAAGACAGCAAGGATGATATTTTGGAAAAATCCACAAACAGCAGTCAAAATTAGCTATCTTCCTCTGTTGCTATCTTCATACCCACGTGGCTCTGGATCCTCAGATCCTCTGTGTGTATCCTGATCCCAGGCTTCAAACCTAACACTGGCCTGCATTGTTGGCACTGTGTCACCTTTTTGCAAGTCCTATTTCTCATCCTTTATTTAGTGGAATTTTAAAGAACGTTCTGCTACACAGAAAACTTTAACAACAATTTAACTGTTACTTCCTTTCTCTTACCTACTTTTAACCAGCATCCACCTCTAGAGAAGACAGGAGAACACCATTTACTTAAAACTGCAAAAGTTGTAGTATGTGAAGTAACAAATGGAACTGAGTATACTTGGAGGGGAAAAAAGAAATGGCTCCTATAAATAGAAGGTATAAGATTACACACTATTTTCTGTGCTCAGTTAACAGCATTACTTCTTACCACTCTTTTCAGTTTAATAATTGTCCATAATAACTTGACCTACAGCTTGACATTTAAATGCAGGGTGTGAATTGTTCCACAAAGTCTAAACCAAATCAGTACAATAGAATTGAGAACTAAGTAAGGTTTGTTTTATTTCCTATGCACTTGCATTAAAAAGGTAAATAAGGCTTCAGGAAGATCATCTTAGCAGATAATTATTCAAATATAAAAACACTAAAGCACTATTAATGTCATATCAGGGTCTGTGTGTCATCTTTCTTAACAAATGAAGGATAGCAATAGAAACATTCAAGCTTGAAAGATCAAAGCATGTTCTCTTTCAAAGTTCTTTGTAAATGGAAGAAGAAAATTTTGACAGAATCTTACAATTCTTTTAAAACAAATAACCCGCATTGTTCTATAAAATATTTACAAGAATGTTTTCATCTGTTATTGCTGTTGTGGTGGTGGTTTAACCCCAGCTGGCAACAAAGTACCATACAAACACTTGCTCACATACACACACTCCATTGGTGAAAGGGAGGCGAGAATCACAAAGAAGCTAAATCCCATGGGGTTAGACAAAAACAGTTTAAGAACTGAAAAACTAAAATAATAAAATTCTAAAAATAAAACAGAAATAAAAAAGAAGAGGGAAACAACAAAAAAAGATAGAAATAAAAACAAAAAAACCCCCAAGTGATGTAGAATACCACTGCTCACCACCAAGCAATGTCCAGCCCCTTCTCCAGCTGCGATTGGCTCCTCCCAGACAACTCCTCTGTGTTTATATACTGGGAATAATGTTCTAATATACAGAATATCCCTTTGGCCAGTTCCCCTGGCCTGGCCATGCTCCCTTGCAGCTATTTGTGCACCTGCTCACTATCAGAGCATGGAAAACTGAAAAGTCCTTGACTTAGGGTGCAACAACTAAATCATCAGTGTGTTATCAACATTACTATCATATTAAATGCAAAACACAGCATGTTTCAGCTACTAGAAAGAGAATTAACTTTGTTCTAGCCAAAACCAGGCAGTTTTGGTTTTGCTACATTTCACAAAACATTTTCAATAATAAGTCAGCCACTAGGAGCTATAACTACACTTACTAGAAGTTTACTCTTACCTGAGTCTACATCAATCAGCACAAATAGAAAACTAACAAAATAATTAAAGAGAATACTTATTCTGTCCAGTTATATCAGTATGGAGTCCTGAATAAAGGCTGGAACAAGGTTTCTGAAGAAAACCTAAAAGGTGACACCTTTCTTTCAAAGCTGAGGGAACAGAATACAATGAAAGATTGTACCACGACACAGCAAGCTATGCAAATAGCAGTCTAACTCAGACTGCCTCAGGCTCTTGTATAATCCCTTTTTGCCCGGGTCGGGCAATGTCCCAGATGGTACAGCTGGAAAATAATTTCTATATCCACTGTGCATGATGTAAACTCTGGTGTTATTCAGCCACTGTACTGGGTTGAAACACAGTTGATTGTATTTACCCCTTTTGTCAGCGAGGGAAAACAAAAACCCACAAACCTAACATTTTTCTTGGTTATCACTAGCACATTGCAGTTTGCAATAACTAGTTGATAAAATACATCTGAATGTGCCATAGAAATTATAATTAATAGAGTTTTAAATTCTTTCTCCCTTTTATCAACAAAAATCAAACCAGTAACATACCTCTTTTTTCTCTGTGTACTTCTTCCAAAAGTTTTTCTTGGCTTTTTATCTGTTTAAAGAGAGACTGATGTTCAGTCTCCTTTATCTGTGTAAAGTGCTTGAGCTGTTCTCGGCTTTGCAGCAAGTAGCATCGCAGCTTTTTTTCCTTACTTTCTCTTTCCTTTACCTCCTCACACAGCCACTGAAGCTTAGTCTACATTAAAAAGAACGGTACAATAAAAAGTAAAGAATTCTTATGAAAATAAGAGGACATAAATGTTCACTGACCAAATTGTCTTTGGAGTCACAGATTACACATTTGCAGCTATCTGAATAATAATAGTAGGGGACATTCAGATATATTAAGAGAATATATGCTGACCTTTAAGAGACTCAAAAGACATATTTTGGTTGATAATTACATGTGAAAAGCCAATACAGTGATTTTCTTTTATATTATTTTATTTCTTTTTAAATCAGAAGCATGAATTTGCTAGGGTAGATATGGAAATTCACGTTTAATTAGTGCACACAGACACCAAGAGACAGGCCTTCCTTTCAGAATACCTTTTTCTCTCTATTTTATGTTGACAGAATTTAAAGTATTTCTCCTTTCTAAAAAAGTGACATAAATCCTTTCTAGTCAATAAAAGTTAGTATTTAAGGTTTACTCAGAGGAGAAAAAGATAAGGTTGTGATCAATATAGTATATCTAGAAGTGATCAAATGGAATACTTTCACACAGCCTATTTAAAAACAAAAGAAAATAAAAGAGGCATTTTAAGTAGTCATTCATTCTAAACTTCCCTCTAGCAGCTAAACAAACTTAGGTGAGAAATGTATGCAAAATATTATTAGGTGCTCTTTGGAAGCTCTTTTTAATAATATGTCAGTGTCACTATTTCGAAAGAAGAAAATACTTCCTCCATAACATTTCTCCTTTGATTCCAATCTTATCTCTGTTATCTATAGTGGTAGTATTTCTTGGTCTACAAGTCTTACACAGACCACACACCATGAATAACCTTCTCTTACATCCGAACATTTGCAATTTTTTTCCTTAAGTCAGTTCTCCTGCGGCTTAGACCTTTCTACATGAAGCAAAAACACCAGTTGTCTTCCACAGTTTGTGGTCTGTTCTGATCATGAGAAACTTACTTCATTTAAAAGATATGGGTAAGAAATGTGCTTATGTGTGTGAGTTGAGGGAGCTGGAGGAAAGCTGCAAAATGAAAGGCAAGATTTATGAGTTACAGTCATCACCTTGAAGATGTTTTCAAGCATGTGTGCCCCCTCCTTATAGGATTTGAAAGCTTCAAAGGGGAAAGAAAAATTGTTCATTTTCCAAGAATCCAATCTAATATATTTTAGATTTAATAAATACCAGCCTTATTTAAAATCACCTCTTGTCTTGTGATAATGCTGTAAGAGAAACTTACCCTGCTGACTACATTCTCATGCTTTACTTGTCTGAAAAAATTTGAACCAGATCTAAAGGCTATCACTGCTCTTACTTCAATGCCTTCTTTTTGGTGAAAACAACATTGCTATTTATTTTGCTACAGAGATGGCTATGTCTTGTTGATAGAAACATTTTAAAAATTCTTCTATCAGTTGAAATAACAGTCTAGAAATATCAGAATTATTGCCAAAGGAATGCTTTTATATTTTTCTTCTTACACTTTAAGTGCCATTTTAAATGGACTTTCAACTGAATCAGATCCATCCATTCACAGACTCACCCCCTCACTCAATTCTTAGGGTTGAAAAGGACCTTAAGGATCATCTAGTATCTAGTTCCAACCCCCTGCCATGTGCAGGGACACCTCCCACTACACCAGGTTGCTCAAATGTTGGGTATCAGTAAAATTTCAGGAGTTTTGACTACTACCTTTGTTTCTGCTAACCAGCGATGAGGATCATCCAGTACTGTTGGTGTAAGGGATATTGCCTATGGAAAAGCAGGAGACAAAGAAACAGACATAAAATGGGAATTAGACACAGAAGGAACAAAGTCTTCTCTGCTTACTGGAAATTCATCAAACAAACACATTTTTTATCAAGGAAGATTAAGCCTACTGTTCGACTTCTCTGAATACAAGTGTTTATCTATCAAATTCCTCCTTGCTCACCCAAGTTGCAGTGGCAACTTCTTGAAGGGTGAAACTTTTTAGAAACCTTGGCAATATCTAAAGTACTGGGCAGAGGAACAATATAACAAAGGAAGCTTCTTTTTTTCTATTTTTTTTTTTAAACTAACTTTTTTTTTCACATTAGCTGTCTAGTCAAAAATTTGCATTCAGAACTAGTTTAAGTTTGCCAGTGATACAAAAAATAAGGAGAAATGTATAAACAGGGATCTGCAAAACTTTATCCAGAAACCAAAAACTCTGCATGAGGTGGGAAGCAAGTCCAAGAAGGTATGGCTCAATGATCAAGAATCTGGCAACTGGAGCAGATCACAAAACTTAATAAAAAACCAGACATATCTGTAAGGATACAGAGGAGAAAGCTTGTTTGTCAAATACATTTTCTTAGAATTCTCATCTAGTTTTGTGCTGCAACATCCCAACTCCATATGTAAGTGGAGAAATTATGTCAATTGTGAAAAATTCCTATTTCAAAAGCAGACTAGCCCAATCAAATGACCAGGAACTACAAAGTATTCTCTGTTTAAATAGCAAGACAAAAAGAGATGTAATCTGAGTGCACTCAGGGGTTGCAGCTAAGGCTAAAATGCCACCAGGTCAAGCACTTGTGAGTGTGGCAACAAGCTGAGTCAGATGTTCCGTTCTCTTTATTCTCAGAAACATACAATGTTGATTTAAGAGGATTAGTCATGTAGAATCATACGAAGGGAGGAAAAGTGGTTTCTGAACCTGTGGAGCAAATGAGAATGCTCAGAAGAAAAGCTACAGGGACACAGGGGTTGCAGGAGAAGTAGTAAAATAGTGAAAAAAAAGTTACAGCAAGCTACCAAGTTTCCTGAAAATCTGAGTCTTGAGTTTTCTGGATACGAGGACCTGCTCCTCAAAAGAGGAGGTTATAAACTCTTTTCATTTTCAGTATTTAGTTCTCTACATAAAAAACAAAGCATCCAAGTGATTTTTTAACAAAACCTTTCTTTCATTTTCTCCCAATTTTAAAAGCATTTTAGGTCTTTCTTGAGGACTTCCCAACTCTAGGAACACTGCCTAAGAAAACCTACCTCAAAATTTTGGCTGATAAAAAGTCCTTTCACGCAAGCAGAAGGAGAACTATTTCTCACAAAAAAAAAAAAAAAGGCAAAATAAAGCAGTACCAATTAATGCATGGTACCAATTAATTCATAATATCTCATTCTAATACCTAGCAGTGTCCCTCTGTACCAGCTAAATATCCATATTTCTATTAGAATGATTATACAACACTGACAACAATGCACACAAGTTCTGCTGCAAACTTTCATTAAGAAAATAACAAAACCTGCAGCATACTTAAAACTTAGAATTACTTTTAATTTCTCCATGGAGTCCCGAGAAAATATTTCACAAGCAGCATCAATTTCACTTCCTATCATGGAGAGAATGGATTGCTGTTCCATTTCTAAGTGACGCAGCTGATCTTTAAACTGCAGTCTGGCCTCACTCATCTTTCTCAAACGATCTTCTTCATTGCTGATCTGTTTTTCCTGGAGTGAAAGAGGGAAAACAAAAAAAAGATAAATTACTGCCTTAATAATATAACATACATCATTAGCAATATACCTTTCAATCTTATAATCACACTATACTCAGTCATGCTAAGTTCAACTCCATGTCATGGAAAAAGAATACCTTCTAATAGCACTTGTAAGTTCCTCCCTTGATTACCCCTTATTATCCTGTAAGTCAGTTATGAAGAAACTGCCACCAAATCCAAACTCAATAATCATAAAGCCTATTTTTGAAGTCAAAAACAGATGTTCTATTACAAATCTCCTGAAGAGTAGAAAAAGAGCCCAGAGCAAATACTCCCATTATTATCTTCTGCCCTAAATCAGTTATAGGCATCTAATTTCTATCATCAGAAAAGAGATCCCAGAAGGAAAATTTTATTGGCAGTCAGTGTACCCTCAAAGGAAAACTACTCAAAGAATATCTCATAGGAAAGTGAGTGGCACTATGGAAAGCATTTTATGTTATCATCTAATGTCAGAAAGTTGATTAAATATGTTATATATGTTTTTAAAATTCAGATTCTCTTCTTTTACTTCTGTGATAGACCTGCCATGTAAAACCAAGCAAAACTGCTGCTGGATTACACAAAATATTGAATTATGCATCATAATTAATATAGAAAAACCTATCTTGTGAGAATAAGTGAAATTGAAACACACCTGTCTGCTGCCGAGATCAGGAGGATGTAATGCAGCAAAGGGTAAACACTTTAACAGGCACATTCCAGTGTGTGCAAGTTGCACCAAGAAAGGTGAGAAGAGCAAGAATTTCAAAAATTTATTAATTGTGGACCTCCACAATGGCAAGGTACAACTGTTTGAAGTGTATTTGTTGGAAATCTGCATACATTGCTCTTATGAGACACCAGTGTGGAGTTGGGTAATGCCTAACACAAGTTCCATGAATGGGATATATATGGAATCATAGAATCAATTATGTTGGAAAAGGACTCGATCTTAGAGTCCAACTGCAAACCCCATACTGCCAAGTCCACCATTAAACCACGTCCCTGAACACCACATCTACATGTCTTTTGAACACCTCCAGGAGTGGCGACTCAACCACTTCCCTGGGCAGCCTGTTCCAATGTGTGAATAAATTTTTCCTAATATCCAATCTAAATCTCCCCTGACACAGCTGAAGGCTATTTGGTCTTGTCCTACCACTTGCTAAGGAGAAGAGACCAACACCCACCTTGCCACCTCCTTTCACGAGGTGGTACACATATATATGTATAGGTGTTACTTCTATTAGTGAAATAGGTGTTTTTAATATAGGTGACCTACAAATGTGAAACACTCGATAAGCAGTCTGATTTTTTCATTTAATTTATACAAAAACACTTGAGTTAAACAGTAGTTATTTCAAACTGAAGGAAAGCAAGATATTTTAAGATGGACAGGCTCCAGTATTTCTGTACTAAAAAAGATGGGAGTTTAACAGTTTTGACCTAGATAAGTACTCTGAAAGTAATAAGATTGCATTGGATATATTTCCAGTGCCAGTGCTCTGTTATCTCACTATTCACTGAACGCAGTCCATCACATGTCAAAGTTCATTCCCAAAGATCATGACTAAAACAGAATATGTAACTTTATTTATTTCTTATCTGCTTGATTTTCTGAGTGTGCTAACATTCCTCAACATTCCACATCCAGAGCCTACAAGAGAAACAAAGTCACTAATGACTCAGAGGTGCACAGAAGGAAAAGGAAAGAAACCAACCATTTTAGCATTATTCTCTGCTCCTCCATCTTTAATGAAAAAAAAAAAAAATCCAAGGTAGCCGTAATACCTATGCTTCTTTGAATGAGTATTTGCATTAAGAACCGAATGATATTAAAAGTATAAAAAGCATGGAAAAGAAAAGAAGTATTTTGTAACACAATAAGCTTCTGCTGCATTGCCACAACTCTATGCTAGTATGAGATTTCTCAAGAGGTAATATTATTTCCCCCATCCTAACACCCCTTTTGACAAGCCACGAAACCACAATAACAAATATTCTCTTAAGTTAACTATTAATGCAATCCAGTAGAAGTCTCCATCTGCATTTACCTTCAAAAATTGAGACCACAGGATTGCACGCTTAAAAATTTCTCTGATCTTTTTCAATTTAGAGATATAAGATTATTTTGGTCTAAAAACAGTGTCTTCCCAATATTAGGTAAGGTTGGAGCTAGTTCACAACAGACTGCAGAAGCCTATATACACCCCTATAAACACATTTTCTTAATAATAGATATTATAGAACTAAAATGCCAACGTAGAAAAAATGCATTTTGAATTTTCATTTCAGGTACTTTTTATTAGTCTGACAAGTTGAGCTTTTAAACCACTTCCTGATAGCTTAGCAAGCTGAAGAAATGCCAGGTTTAACATTTTTCTGCCTCCATACTATCAAAAAAAACCCCAAAAACCAAAAAATCCTCCACCTCAACATTAGTTAGAATTTCTTTTACTATGCTTACATTGCATATCTACTTCAAATTACCTCTAAATTATTCATAGCTCCAATGCTTCTTGAAGAAAACTAGAAGTGGTTGGTTAAACATTTGTTAGTTATCTATATTAGAGGTCAGGCAAGCAACAGGATTTATATTTCTAGTCCTAAATAATATTCGCAGATCTTTGGAGGGATACAGTTCATAACTCAGCCAAAGCACTTTTGTCTTCTTTCATTTATATAGGAACTGTGTAGTATGGTATGACTGGGTATATTCTTTAATACACGCATGCTAGGGTTTTTTAGGTTTACCATCTATTTCTATAATCCATCATTTATTTTAGGTATTATCAGCAGAGAAACAAATCATGGTTAAAATCAGTTAATTTTACCTTTTTCTCCAGTTCTTGTTTTACAAACTCGTATTTCCGTTTTAGTTTTATATTTTCTTCTTCATTTTGGTTTAATTCTTCTGTCAATTTATCACACTCAACTTTTATTTTTTCCAGTTGTCGAGACTGAGTCTTGACTATGTTTTTCTCTTCTAAAAGTTCCATCTGATGGTAAAGGGAAAACAGATTACAAAGTCACTGTACGGGTAATTTTAAAACACACCCAAACTCTAAAGATTTAAATCAGTGGAACACTATTGCTGAATGATAAACATAAAAAATTAAATTGAGTTACGGTGTACTAAGTGTAATCACTTATCTGAACATGGAAAACATGCATCACAGAGTTGTAGAACCATACAGTGTTTAAAAGCAGAAAACAGAAGTCTCAGATTCTTCATTTCAACTCTGCTACATTCATCAGCTTACATCATCCTGAGAAGCCTAGTATTTATGCAACTTTTCCGTTACTGAAATAATTTGGAATCAGAAACTCCAAAACTATCATTTAATTTCAGGAACTAATATTAAATTTTTATTTGGAAGGAAACAACTGCAAAGATTTAGTACTTTTAAGTTCTAGAATTGTGTGGGTTTAGTGCTATTATTTTGTGTGATTAATGGTACTCATTGAAAACATTGAAGAAAAATGTAACTGACTGAAAATGAAAGATTTGAGAAATGCTCTACAATATCTAGAATTTTTTTTAAAAATACAACAAAGAAGCAAATTAACACATGCATTACTCAAAACCAGTTTCATATTAGATGAATTGGGGGATGCAGTTAAACACAAAAATAAACCTGCAAAGTAAATTTCTTTCTGAGGAAAAGCAAAAATTCTATTTCCCAATTAAACTATAAATATAACTTCTACGAGGAAGAAGGGTAAGGAGAGAAGTTTTATGAGTTAATTTAGACACTAAATCTAGACACTAATTTAGACATTAAACAGATTACAAAAACTCTTCCAAAGGATAATTTGAGAAAGAACTTTGGCATCCACAGTCTACAAAGACTTAAGACCACAAAGACAAGCCTGCAATGCCCAAAACATTTTCTGTGAATATGCTTATAAAAATCAACTTTTCAGTTCCTACTAAAGGTAATTGCATTATAATATCTATGCAGATGGAGACAATCCAAGAAAAAAATCCCTCACTTATATTACCCTTGAGACACAAAAGAGAAAGTTAATACTTATTAGTTCCCAGTATGGACAAGGCAGATATGACTATAACTTAATTGATCTTTATTGAACCTAATTTCAACATTTAATAATCTTCAGGAAAAAAAGGATGGCACAACTGGAAAATGTATAGAAAACAATTAAAAAAGAAATACACACATATACACAATTTTATATGTATAGATACATATCTCTATATAAACTTAGATTAAAGATTAATACTTCAAATAATTCCATACTGTCAGGCATTAGGACATTTTGTATGCCATCATTCTAAGAAAACAAGCATGTTTTTAAAGCAAATGAGGGTATGCCTTAAAATCAGGGGACAGATCCAGAGCTTCTGAGCACATAGCTGAATGGGGACCACTAAGCAAACCACTTGAATTCCTACGCCTAGTGTATCTATCATTTTAAATAACAAAAAAGACATCATAGAGGCACTGGTTGGGAATCATTTAGGATGTTCTAGCAGAAACAGAATTAAAAGTTTAAGTATCAGAATCTCAGTAACGAGACAGTAAGATCCTTTTTAACAGTGGTATCTCAAAAAACTCTGTGTTCTTCTCCAGTTCTATTGCATCATACAGTATTTTTATGGTACCTTCCTACTACCCCAAAAAATCCTTAACTACTTAATAATTTTTCAATCCAGTGCTGCACTACAGAAAACCAGGGAAAAGTGAGGCAAGAAAGTACCACACGAGGAGGCAAGAGAGGAAAGAACAACAAAAATCGGAAGTCACTTCTTTTTACAATCTATGCAGGAGTTAGTCCTCTAAACACAGGACTCTGTATCCTTGATTTCCTGGAAGTAACTCATAAATGCATCCTTTTTTAAGTTTAAGGCTTCAGATCCTACAAATATATTAAATTTCCCTTTACTCCTCAAGTCTCTCTCAACCGACCTTTATTTTTAAAGCTTTAACTATATTTGGACAGGATATGTATATTCCTTTCCAAAATCAGTTACAAAGGTTGGACACAGCTGAGGCATAAATAAGGTCAATTATTACTGTAACAGTAAAAGACAGCTGGTTGCTAGACACAAAATCTTAGCAGCCTGGGAAAAAAAAAAAAATAGTTTAAAAAAACCCCAAGATTTTCTGTTGGATTTCCCTAAACGCTACCCTAACATCAAAA